>LUCM01003983.1:1671-35981 GCA_008360955.1 Fasciolopsis buskii
TCCGCCTAATCGGAGTAATATGGGTACGCGAAAATGTAACGAAAATTTTTATTCTAACAAATTAAAAAAACCTTCCAGGTGCTGACGTGATCAAGGATTTGTGCAAATTTTTCACTTTCGCATGCTCTGCAATTTGCACTTTAGGGAAAAAGGAAGTAAGGGTCAGTTGTAGAACAGTGGATGGAAATACTTTCGATGACACCATCTTTGAGTAACTGATGTGCTCGATGGCGATTAATTAATGAATAGGTTGTCCCATTGGGCATTTTCATGCACATACTGAACATGAAAAATGGAGTGGTGGTAAAAAAATGCAGAACTAATTTAATTGGGGGGAATGTGTCTATTTCTTATCGCTGACGCGAAACATGACTGGAGCTGAATGGCGGATGTCGAAAAATGGCCGGAGACACGAACGTCAACAGATCTACGCGGTGGACAGAAAAGCTAAGATGTGGAAATGGATATCAGTGGGTATATGATAACTGAATGGAAATTAGTCAAAACTAAGAGGAACACCATACACGGTGAACGATGAAGCCACATTAAACAACAATAAAGGGCCGATAAAATGTTGAGGGTTACGAAGGAATTCTAGGAACTCTGCCGAGATTTTAGGAAACACTTGGCAGCGAGAATTTGAAACTTTCAGTATTGTTGATAAAATTCCTATACGTCTGATGACCGACTGGTCTAAGGAGTTCAATGGAGAAAACGCTCGTTTGAGAAGAAAAACGTTTGCAGATGAATAATCTCGGGGTATTCTCCACGCGGTCGTCTTTGTCGTCGTAGTTTCTGATCTTAGGCGGCAGTAATTGTAGGGGATTTGAAGGGTCACACAAGACATTCAATTAGCAGCAGTAATTGTCGATACTGACTACGTAAGAGTGGTCAGAGAGGTGGGAGGTTAACAGAGAGTAGCGCGGATCTACCAAGCCATGGGATTTGATTTTTAGCAAAAATCGTCCATGGGGCCCGCGATCAATTGCTTTGGTCATGCCAAGGATGAGTCCTGAAATGGTCTTTCTCTTATCGACGTTTAGAGTGACCAAATCAAAAAAATGAAAGTGGCATGAGGTACATGAAATGTACTTAGGAATGTCCTGCTGGGACTCACCGATTATTTTTAATAGTGAGAAAGCTGATTAGCTGGTTTTTGACAATCCTATCCATGAGTCTGGTCAGGAAAGGTGCTTGGTTTACCGGTCGATAGTTTTCGGATAGTTTTGCTGCTTGACTGGCGGTAGGTTAAGGGCAAATCGTCAGAAAGGATAGCTGATAGTACCGTTCTTACGGAATCGTCTGCGGCGTTACTACACATTCGTGGAAGGAGTGAGTCCTGGTGGCAATGTAATCCAAGCAAGATGCGAACGAACAAAAGAGTTTGCTGTGATACTGCAGCTGAACCGTCCGTCTAGGGACTTTAGGATCCATCTCAATAATCTTCAAAAGAAGAAGGAAATTCAAGCGCCACGCCCTACCAACAAGGCTGCAGAATTGGCTTAACTTCTGGGAACTAATACCTCCCATTTATTTCTTAAACATATTAAAGAAGGCTGCCAAAGACAGAGAGTCGGTGGTTGTGATTTTCCTAGGTATGACGAAGGATTTTCAGCGCGCGTCTCATCGTAAGCTTCTCATGAAAACGAAAAGCTACAGTATAGAAACCCCGCAAGCCTTGTTCTCCTCTTATTTGACCTCCGTATCACAGAAAATGAGCGTAAATAAAACTTTGCCCAAGCCTTTTCCGATTACTAGTGGGGTCATTCAAGGAAGCCTACTGGGTCCATCACCGTTTTTGCTTTACATAAACGATAGTTTTTACGTCACTGGGCATGATATTCCTTTCCGCTTGCAGATATGAAAATTTTATGCACGTTTTCTTTTCGTGACCCCAGCACTATCTTATATAACATGAAAAATGAACTACTATCGCTTGATTCATGATGCATAGGTTGGACGATGAAAGGCAGCATACTCGCATACAAATGCCACATTCCAACAGAAAATTCGAAGTTTACTAAGAAGTTATTACTTCTCCTCACATGGTCAGAGAGCCAGGTCTGCAATACTCCGGCACTTTCGGCATCTCAGAACACATCCTGTTTCCAGTTGCAAGAGCTAGACGACTAAATGGGTTGGTGAAAAGAACCTTTAGAACCCTGGAAAGCAAGTTATTACTATATGAGACACGTAAGGCCTATCCTGGACTACTGTTCAATCGTGTGTTCCAACATGCAACAGAGTGGCATACTCGAGATTGAAATTGTTCAAGGAACATTCAAAAAACGACTTTATGGCTATTCATTCTCGCTAAACTACACAGAATGCTGCATGAAACTACACCCTGGTCCATTAGGGCTGCGTCGACTTCAAATGAACCCCTCATATTTCGTAAGATTATTGGTAAAATTGTGTGCATCTATGCACCCCAAGTAAGAAATAACTTTTTCTACGGCTTGCGTCGTGCTGCGTTCTTGGCGCAAGTTTCCATGTCTAGGACAGCACTTAGGAAAACCGTCATCAAATATTCCTCCTTATGGAATAAACTATTCCAACATATAAAGATGATTTCTCGTGTCTCTATTACATTTAAAAATGAAAATAAGAAGAGAACAGCGTCACAAAATTTGTTGATCTAGCACGATCCTTACAGCATAATAGGAACAGCCTATGATTCGTACCTAGGGTATTGACTGAATATAACACTCGACGTCTTATATCAACGGAATCAACAAGGTCTAGCCATGTTTATTGCAAGTAGTCTCCACAGGTACATATCATTGTGGGTATGCGCAGAGAGCCTCCATCGATGAGACCTTGTCTACGCAATTTTTCACCTAATATTCGATCTTGTTTAATTGATCTGCATTAAGACAAACAAATAGAAATAGGCATTCGTCTGTGATTCTCGTTTACTCCCAAAGTGACGCTTGTTGTCCCCTCCTGGACCCTTTCTTCTGGATGCATTTGACAGCTGGCTCATTCCAAGCTCTAAGTTTGACATTATTTAACGCCCCATTCTATATAACATTTATCAATTCCCGTTCTTAGTATTGCACGCACCACAGCTTAGGGTTGAAAAAGTTCTAGACAGCCATCCTCTTCAATTTTTCCGTTGTAGATTTGCGTGTTTGCACTTGTATCTAACCAAAAGCTTACTATCCAGTTCCTGGTCTCATTCACAAATGTCTCAAGGCTCAGATCAACTATCTCAGGACTGACAAATACGATCTGTTCCATCGGCGGCGATAAAGGTGACATCGCTGCTAATCTGCATAACTCACCAACGCAAACAGATGACCCCGTTGTAGGCATGCTTAGAGGTCATGAACATATAATCCGATTCCCAACGTTCAGGATGAATAAGTACACCCAATTACACAGTTGTACTGTTGGAACGTCCCGATCGTGGCTAAAATGTCTACCACGTTGTCATTCAATCACAGCAAAGGCACCCGCACATTGGTTCCGGCTTCAGATGCCGCCACCATTGTCTTCCGCGGGCATCGCCTCCAATTTTAACCCCGAAAACCACGGCTATCACTATGCCAGTAAATGCCATCAGCTAGGCCCCGCGATGCAATCAAAAGAATCAAACAGACTTGTTTCTGTTTTACACAGGCTTACCAGCGTCGGATATATTATTCAAAGCATGCCGTATCAATCGCCATTATCCTCCTCACTACTGACTATGATTTCCTTATTCATTTCTTCACAGGGGTTTCATACTGTTTTTGATCATTTTTCTCCGTCTCTCCACACTTCCGAAACGTCTTTAATTCATTTTTTGGCTGCAGAATCCACGGAAAAATGACCGACGTTTCTATCATCCCAATTTTAATATGGGGTATCTATCGATTATCAGTGCTCTTCCTTTTGGCTATTTTGATCAGTTTTGACATTTTTCACTCCATAGTCATGGCCTTTGAAGGCTTTCTTCGTTGCAGTTTAGTTTTCATGTCAATCTTACAGCCTCGTTGAATCCGATTACTGCGGACATATCTTGACACCCGTCGCCATCCTCCAACTGAACCGTGCACCCGCGGTACACATCATTGGTGCTCAGAAAAAACTCGCTCCACATAGAACGCCACTTTTGTTATCTTCTCATTCTGTCCCCACCTGCGTACTTACTTTCATGTAGCTGGAAATACCCGTATAAAATTTGATCATGGAACGAATCATGCCTCTCGAAGTATTCGAGGAATATGCCAATATGTTCATTGTGTATGGTAATGCTGAACTAAATTCAATATCTCGTATTTTCCCATTTCTATTTGCTGATGACAAAAATAGTTTACCCTCATGATCCAACAACTGCAGCCAGAGAAATCTGTGCTGTTTTGTTTGCCATCAGTTGTGTGTATCTCCTGGATGATAAACTTCTGTAACATTAAGAAATAATCAGGTTCATTAAACTACCTAGAGATTCAGTTTTGCCACGTGGATCGCTTTTTGTGTGTAGACCCACGATTTGCAAAACTGGTCCTATACACTAGGCCTCTAAATTTCTTAGGGCATGTAGGTATTCAGTACGCCGTTGCTAAGCAGAAGTAAACCTGACTTTAGTAGAATGAAACTGTGCGACACCACCCTCTGCTGAGATTATCAGTCATCTGACTTGTGCTATGAACATTCACCGCTTGGATGGCAGCCATCGTTGCGACAGACGACAACGGAGGAAGCGACAAATAGTGCGAGCGGAAGCCGCTGTATTTATAAAACACTGGTCTAACCACCCATTGAGTTCGGCACATTGTTGTATCCCACAATTAATAGCCTGGACAGGATTTCCATGGATGTTATTCAGATGGCCGCCGTCAAGCAAATGTTGGGTCGGTCGATGACCCTAAACTACACACAGCATTGCTTAGTTCTCATTCCCTATCCACTGTGGCTACTCCGCCTGAAAATGATTCTGCCGTTTTTAAATTGCCTGTTTACTATGCATTATTTCTCCCGACCCACCTACATTCTCCTCTTCTAGGCGTTGCTCTCTCCGTCAGAGATCTCCGGCCATCAAACAAAAGTTGCCAAATACTCTTTAAGGTCCCATTTCCTTCTTATTGCCTATTATATGCTTCGGAACAAAATTCATAATGGCATTCGCTGCCTACAGAATAAACCCAGCTTAAAAGCTTCCATGAATATGTGCCAGAGGGTCACTCAGATCCTTCAAATGACCAAAACTCATAGCTCAGAAGAGAGCACTTTGGCATCAACCATTAATTTTTGAAACCCATTCTGACGCATTTTTCTACGTCGCATCCCGCCTTCCTAACTCTGTATCACGTATCAGCAAATACAGTAACGAAATAGCATTCGACCCAAGGATTGACAATATCGTCTCAAATGGGTTACCGCTCTTTTCTTTTATTTATCCCTTAGCTTCACTGGCCAGTCACAATACGTTGCAGAAAACTTCACGAACGCGGGAATCTAGGATCTGGCGGAGGAACCATGGAAAGACCCTTTATATGCCCAATCAGTCCTCCGTTGGAAGAAATAAATACACAGCACGCAATCTAGCAGAAGGGCATAGGAAATCTTTAGCGTTGTGTTTGCCTCCCACTAGCCTAGACCTGGCCCTGTGAAATTAAATCCCCATATTGCTCGTGTTTGCTTGGTATGTTACTGGATCTTACGCTGTGGAATTGGCGGGATAATGGTGCACGGGTTTTGCCCATCTGAGTTCCCATCCCACTCCCCCTCTCCTATAGGTATGCCGGGGACGTGTGCCTGCGTCCTCCATGAAATCTTTAATACAATCATCTTCATACTCTTTTGCAATCTCTTTACAACGTCTACATTTTGGCAGATGCACGCCTTAAAAATTAAAAGACGCCAGCGTTCTACCAACGTTGCTCACTCTAAACTAACCGACGGTAAGCGTTCTCATTAATTTCCTGATCCATTTTGTCAAGTGTAATCTGTAGCAGCGAAAGCGCAATCCTACCCTTACAATATGTCCTTCAGTCGCTGACAAAGAACCAAGCCCCCTCTGCGTTCCCTTCTCTTTGAAACGTTCGACCAATGGGTTCATTTTTATCTTGCTTTCATCTTTGTTCCACCTCTCCCCGAAAACCATTAAATTCCTCTCTTCTCATCAAACTTATGCATTCTGCTGTAGTTTTCCGGGCCCTGAAGTAAGTATTATATCCCGATCCGACAGCGTTCTCCTGGTTATCTCAGGCATAAACCCGAAATAATACTCTTTATTTCTAATAAGCCATTTTGTTCCACACCGCTTCATCAGAAAGCAGAGAATAAGCATAAATTCTAGCGCATCACAGATAATGACTACGATTAGCCCACAACGCCCACTATGTAAACAAAGTATGCCAAATCTCACCTCTGCACACCACAATGCCGAGCGCCGTCCAAATTGCAGACGTGCTAATCACATGGATAATTATCCCTAGTTTTCAAATTCACCCTCATTGGTTTTGACCTTTTGATTTCTTTCTTCCTTACTCAATATAATCCCCTGGATTGCACATTCCGGACTGCATTATTTGAGACTGTCTAGCCGCACCGTAAATTTGCCATAAAATGACCCCTCTGACCTTCCCGTAATGTTGGCTCTAGATCGATCGTTAAGTTATTTTGTTTGGATCCCACATACAACCTGAGTTTCGGCGCTATCGTGCAGTTTTTACACAGCGCGCCTCTCATGATCCCCCTGCCCATCTTGATTTCCATGGATCTTTGGATGCAAGGTTCACGTCCTGAAACTAACTCCCTTGCCGGTGGCACGGCCTAGTTGACGAGCTGGTAACAAGGCCCAGGCCCTCTTTTGGGTATCTGTTCAAGGATGCAGTGTATTCCAAGAGCGAAAGTTATGGCAGACCACTTCTACGTGCTCGCCAATCCGCCCATTCTGACCCAGCCTTTCAACTCTCTCGTAAGCATAATACCTTTGCCTCCAGTGTCTTGCTTGTCATATTACCCACGGCAGCAAAAATATTTATAGTTTATCACTTGTAATATCTACATGTGTCTCAACCGTATTCGTTTATTCCGGCCATGCCATGTTCACCACTCATCAATATCCGTCTTCCTGCAAGTGACCCAGACATCAAGTGGAATGTTTCATTCACTGTAGATTGTTTCTGAAATGCATCTGTCATCAGGTTCTTTTTGGGTTGATTCATTCCCCACCGCCACCCTGAAGCATTGCAGGATTTGCGGTTTTATTTTCCTCTGCGGTAAACATAATCTGGCAGGCCACCCGTTTTAGTGGCATTATCGCCTTCTGCAATTTCGTTCCTGGATAGACTGTAGCATACAATCATTTTTCAAGCAGATACATTCACCTTAGTCTTAGTTGGATGAGATAGTTTCGGAGATTGTTTTCTTCCGCTGCCGATGGCGGTTTCGTAATTTCCGCAACAAACTAATGCTTACTTACGTATTCAAAATAACTGCATTAACCTGAGCTGTTATTCAAGGCAAAGGCTTTTACCCTTGAGATGGCTTAACATCATGCCCCTTGGTCCTTCAATAGTTGGTTCATTTAGGTTACTCATTCCACCTTAATCTTATAACAGAATTAGCCATTGCAAATATGCTCAGTCGTGGGTTTTACCTACCTTCCCATGCCAACTGACCATGAATTCCACATGCCTCTTGGAATTCGAGAATTATAATTATAACTGTTATTATCACTCATTTTGCAGCTCAGTTAATGGGCGCACGCGGGCCTGTTCAACATGCAAGACAGAGCCTTCGAGCGGCATGTATGTCTAGTAAAGTAGTGAAGGGTCTGTAAAGTGAGCACAAAACATCCATATCTCTTAGCCAGGAATTTTTACACTTCTAGCGCCGCTTGATGTAAAGCTGCTGAGACACCCACTGCACGGTACCGGGTTTGGGCTAATTGTAGCACTTAAACGTTCTTTTCGGCGTCAGTTGTTAGAAGTGCGGTAAACTGAACATGTTACAGCGAATTGGACACGGACCTTTTTTTAATTCGCATTTGGCTGTTCAAAAGAACCCACGGCCATGATGGATTTCGGCGCTTCGCTCGAAGGCCATTCCAAAAGCCTTCGTTTTATGAAATGTCTGATTGAGGCTACCTACACGCACCAATAAACGTCTGCGATTTCATACGTGCGGAATAAAGATCAAAGAACTCATAGACGGGGAGGCAAAGAGACAGTTTTTCTCCTGCAAGCAACAATTGACGACATTCTTGCAAACCTTTGTTTCTGGCCATCTTACGTGCTTTTCTTCCCTCGCTACCTTTTTGTGCACTTTGGCGAAGGATTCGTTTTCGTAAGTTGCAAAAATTGAAACATCTAATAGTCAAGGGGTTGACGGTATTTACAAGAAAAAATATCCAGTAAGATGCATGGTGCATAAACAAAAGCGCGAAATGGATACATTAGAATATATTCAACAGTATCTATCACCCAAATAAAGCAAGCCCCACTTCGACAAATTTTAAAAATTAATGGAGGGGCCGTATTGTCTTTGTGCCGAAGACCGCCCATAAACCATACAAAAGTCGGTTATTTGGAAGATGGACCAATTTAAATAAATGGTGACACTCTGTAGAACGAAGTACATCCGCAAACATTTTGGGACGGATTGCACAATAATTTGGGGTCTTACCACCATAAGTTACAAATGAATAGCCAACTGAAAACGTAATGACCAGGATCGAAATGTGCGCACCGTGTGGCACTGAAATAGCGAGTAACCCTTCGTCAGTAGAAGGAGCAATGGGAAACCACTGCCAGTGACTGGTCGGAAATGCTTATGTCGAACTGTGTTTTCATTCACTGCCTCCCACGGACATCAAGAACATGGCAAGCGAAACAAGTTTTACATAGCACGACGCCAAAAACGTCACCTCGAAGGTGCATTCAAGCTAACCGTGAAAAACGTGGACACGCGCTGCATGGAATAGGGATTATTTCAATCTTTAATTGCAACTATGCATGTCACGATCAGATGTGCATTTTTTACCGCGGAAGCGAATTTAAATGAGACCATCAAAACCCTTCTCGGGAAGTGATGGAGGATTGGAATAAGGGGATACAACTGTCCGAGTTGAGCCCTAGCTTTTTCTTACAGGTTTAAGCCCTGGAAAAATTAACTCCGGACGGGTGCCCCTTTTGGTGGTAATATTAGGCTAATAGCAGCATCCAGCAAACTAAGGAGAGACAGCGTGACTGGCACTGCACCTGCGTATGGGGTAGGGGCATTTCGGAGGTAAAATACCGCAAACGAGAAATATGCCTAATTAGAGAATATCCCAGACTTTAAATGGCTTACTTTGGAGGTCGTTGCTTTTAGCAATGACAGACGCCCCGAAGACTGGACCAGGGATGAGGAATATAAGTTATTCTGGCGCATTAGGAATGCAGAGCAGTAAATTTAGCCGTACCGATATAAATGACGTAGGCATTCGGGAAGGTAAAACTCGGGCAAAATAATTAATCTAATTGGCAGAAACAAACAACAATATCCAGCTACTTAAAACTAGTTAAGTCTTTTGCAAAAAAAATGCCACTAACCTTAAATCTGGCTAAAGCTTCCTGCGACTTGTGTCAGTAAGCATTTATTTCCGGAACAGATTAGTGAAACAGCTCAGCTAGTCCACCAATTTCTTTTGAACGGAATGCGACGATGATTGGAAAAGATGTTCATTTGTTTCTATGGACGCCTGGGTGGCACGATTCTCAAGATAAGGGGCAACGGTCAAGCTGTGCTCAACCTACCAAGTCACAGAATAATTTCATTTCCATACACCAAATGCTTAATATTACAGGTAAATCAAAGTAATATTTCAACTCAGGATGCTTTCTCCATTTGCTTTACTTCGTTTACTTAAGCTAACTTTTGCGATGGTTGTAAGCATGCGCCCGGCAAAATATTATGGGGATTAATTATTTTTATTATATTATTATTATGTTATTATAAACCTGGTGCAAATTTCCGGGCTATTTGTTTTGGCAAAATAGTGCTTCAAATGTTGTCTTGCTTTGTGCAGTTATATATTACAGTGTACCTATGCACAACTACATTGATGCTAATAATGTGCGTTTTTCTCAATTTCCGAGAGGTATGCACAAAGCAAGATGAAATTCGTATACGAACTGCGCAGTGGAAACCCGGGAAACAACAACCAGACATGAAACTCGACTATGTCCTTCCATGGTCAGAATCTGCATCATAAGGTAGCACGAGCTTTCCAGTTTTACACCAAAGCTGTAGAATCGCCTACCGAAATAATGCAAGACGTTCCATGGTTTGGTTTTGTCGTGGAATGCAAATAATTTCGTGTTTTAACGCGTCAAAAACGCTTAACACAGGGGCAAAATTTGGCTGAAATGCAATGGCGGTCGTTGCCGTATAGCCAGGCTCCACGAAAATAGAGGGGTTGTATGATAAAAAGGGATGTAAAACTGAAAGGAAAAAGGCCAATATGGATGTGATGATTGCATGTGAATAAGCGAAACCAAATTGGACGCCATACGAGCTGGATAAGAGAGTAGATATTGTCTACATTAAAGACTTTATGTCATGTGTGGGTTGGGAGAACGTGGGCAGTTGGAAAACTAGAAGGGCGGATGTTGAAACATAAGTGGACAGTTCGATGCGCTATGCAACCAGATCGTCTCACAAAGCAGCTAAATGTTCATCTACGGAACAAATACGGTGTGTAGTTTCCTTCTGGCGGGGTCACATCTGGGCTTATGGCATACATATCCATCGTAGAAGGTGGCCCATTCCTTCATAGCCTAAGTTTGCTTTTGTTGTTGGGTTCAAGCTGATCTCGGCAGAATCATTTTTGCGGTTGCTCGCAATTTATCTCATAACGCAGTTCTTGATGTATTGATATCAGGGAAACATCTTTTATTTCAAAGATGCGTTTTGCAACAACCGCATGTGTTTTCAATCCTCAGGAACAATCTCCCTGTAATTTTGGAAAACTGTTTCTGTTCCCTGCTGGCTTTTGCTATTTTTCAATTAGTGCTACCGTTAATCACAAGTAAACTCGGAGCATCATATATGCGAATTGTTGCGTAGATATGCATTATATCCTCAAAATCATATAATAAATGAATTAAGAAAATTGTCGCACTTCAAGGGAAATCTGAAATAGAGCGTAGATAATATGGCTGCCACTACGGATTCCCTGGTGGTGCCGTAGTGGGTTCATTTATTCTATCAGTTTCGGAAAATGTCACCTGACAGCCTGAAGGGGCTACACCGCCAAAACGATACCACGTAACCATCGGAGACTTTTAGCGTGATGGCCAGTCGTTTTCGTTTTTGCAAGAACGTTAGTTGACCGGAACCAGAATTTGTGCATCCCGAGATCTTTGGGATACTGCAAAAAGGGTGCTTCAGGCGATGGCAAACGATGCTGTTGGCTTGTTGACACTCAAAAAACAAGGATCTACAGTCACCGGTTAATGCAAAGTAAGAGATAGTTCTTTACTCCAGATATTCCACTGTTTTACAGATACGACCAGAATCAATCAGCCAGTTTCAAACGGACGGACGAAATAAGGCTAATACACAGAAATCTTCCGGTTCACCCTGATTTTAACGGTTTCCTGAATCCATTTTATTCTCCGTAGAGCTTGCACACTGCGAATTAGTTGCTTGCCGCTGCATCGATGAAATCGCGATGACTCTCGTTTACGTTTTCCTCCAGATCATCATGCAGATATGCTTTATTTGAAAATGGGTTGCGATGATTTTAAGTTTACCTGGTGAATCCGAAAATTAGTAAGTGCTGCGCGACCTGTGGAGCTTCCGCGAACAGGCCGTTTTAAATTGATGGTTAGTAAAGTTGTACTTTGGGTAATGTTCAGTTTGAGTTCATTTTTCACACCCATTTTGCCAGTGTTGTCAGATTAGAGGAGGCAGTCAAGGCAAGGGACGTAAAACTAAGCGTTTTTATCAGCTAGTATCGCAATTAATGGGCCAAACTGTTTTTGGATCTTCAGTTTTGCATGTCCGCCAGAAGTGTTTAAAAAATCGTCCTCTCCACTGGTGCTCTTTATTAAGATGCTTCAAAAATTGTCAGAAGTTGTTCGCTTCCTAGTGGAAACCACTTGTCTTCGTTTCTTGCCTTCCGCTGCCAGCCAGATAGCGACATGCTGTGCTCAGTCGTGATTTGCTGGCCATTTATATAACATGTTCCATAAAGGCGGCACTTCATAGTGTTCTCAGTTGCGCTTTCCACAAACGGTTTGCAAACACTCGCCAAATGAGCTGCAGCATTTCGGTTTCGTTACGCAATTTTATAGTAGCACTGGACATTTTCGGCACCGGTAAAGTCGTGGATGCGTTCTAATCAACCAAAAGTCCTAGATCGCAGGCGATTACCTGTAGCTCGTCGTTCTGAATAAGATACCGGAGATATTCTTGAGAATGCCTTAATCACAGAGCTTCTTATGGCTTGGTAACCTGGCTTGCTGCCTTGCAGGACGACCCTATCTCACTAGCACCTTATGGTGTTGTTAACAAGGAGTCAAATAAAATTTGACGTTTCTCATGGTCTGCCTCATCTCGGTATCCGCGTCACAGCAGAGCTGGCTTTTGAAAGATTTCTTTTTCAAAAAGTTGTTCTTCAGTGGGATCGAACATGAGTTCAGTGGCGGCAGGCTATGGTAAATAGACATACATAGGCTTCCACTGTTACGTTGGCTACAAGAAGAGAACGCCTTCCTTGCGTCCGCACAGATATCATCGCTTAAACCCTGTGGAGGATTTAGGTATTTAATCATCGTCTCTGGTCGATTCACCGTTCTTATAGAAACTACTCCGTTTACAAATGCAGTGAAAGAGACTCTAGTATCCGGGTTCAGGGAAAGATGGTGTTCATTGTATGATTGTTCTGCCGCTATGGGAAAATGCAGCCGAAAACAACTTTAATTCCAGCATTTCATAGATACAGTCCGTATTTTAGGCCGCACTGTTCAAACGCACTCTTTTATCATCCTGCCGGTAACGGAACGGTGGAGTGTTTTAAACAGCAGAGTAGCGAATAATTTGCCGATTTACACAGTTCTAACTGGATACAGGCTCCTATGCTTGATTTTCTTTGGATGTGGTCAGCTTTCGAAACAGCGTCGAAGTACAAACTATCAATTGGTAAGCCGCAGTACACTTCCCCCACCTGTCGACCACTTAAGGATTTCTGCTTCTCACGGCCCTCATGAAAGGCAAATTTTCAGGTGATAACCACAAAATGGCAATCTGAATTTCCCTTTACTTTTTCTAGTGACCCTACTCTGAGGCTGAAAAGAAAGCCTGGCCTGGACAAGGCTGTGAGTTGCACCCATCTCTTGCACGCCAGTACGATATAACCCTAGGAGAGCTACCAATAATTTCTTTCACGGCTGTGCAGAATTTCCGCTTAAACATTCCATGTTATCGATCCATTTCCTAGAACACCTGATGAACTGAAACTCTGATGTGGGTACTTAAGAATACAAGTGATCTGTCGAAAGACGAGTGGTTTCTCTGCCCTAATTGGGATAATATAACCTGCCAAGGACCAGTAAAATAATAAACAAGACAAAGCTCGGGACAGAAGAGACGAAATCATCAACCGACCAAGGAGAGAATTAAAAGCATCAGTTCTTGACTAATTAAAGGTAAACGACCGACCAATGCATAAAGCCGCCGATGCTGCATAACTGCAATCTACTGAAATCATCGTTCGATGCAGCCGAAGCTGCTATTAACTTAGGACCGAAGAAGAAAACGGTTATCATCTAACAACACCCGTTTACCGGTACTTCTACTTCGAGAGTGGCGCTTAATGTAACGCACATCTCCCAGTTAATGAGCATGGTTAAGACTTTGGTCTATTCGAAGTCAAATGGTATATCTTCTTTCGTGTTTCCAGATGATGGTCTCTGCGTTGATGCTGTCTTGTCGAGTATCTTCACCGTTTCCAGATAATTTTGTTCTTTTCCATTTCATTGGAAGCTAGGGCTAAATATGCTGCTTCACAAAAGTTGACTTACTCCAAACATTTCAGCATACCAATCACTAAACCACACACCCTTTCTTTCTAGGATTATTGAAAACATTGCAAATGTCAAACCACCAGTTACCTGCCGGATTACAAGTTATGTATTTCTAGACACTGCAGCTCTTAGCAGCATCGTCGATGCCAAACTTCTTGCTTGGACTTCCAAAACCCCGCAAATCTGAAGCTGACAAGGCAAGGGCTTCAATTGCAATGTTCCTTGACATGGCGAAAGCGCTTATATGGGTGGTCCATTTCCATCGCTTAACCAAAGCACGCTCATTCGGAACCGCAAGTTATTCTCCTGTGGCCTAAATCGGTAATCGCAACTTCTGACGCTCAGTGGACGTGTACCTGAGCCCGGCACTGGAGGAGTAACTCAGCCCGGCGTTCTATGCTTACATTTATTCCTGATGCGTTTAGAGGTTTTTCTATGCGTTACTTGTCATGAGACATCTCTGGTTTGAAGATGACACTAAAATTGCTTACAAAAGTAAGCGTAATGCAATATATTCTGCATCTCTGACGATTTGCGTTCTGCCGCTCGCTGTTGCTCTAAATGGGCCGTAACATTTACGGCCGAAATTTGCAAAACCACTGCCATGGAATGTGACGTCAGTCCGCATTTTGATCGATCTCCACCGTTGGCGAGTCTGCAAGACTTGGAGCAAGCCAACGCTGCCCCCGCCTTCAAAATAGGGCTTTCAGGTTCGTTTCCATCCCACGGTGACTTCATTCGACTACACAGTGACAAGTAACTTAACCCTTAATCTTACCAGTTCCTGTAGAGGTGGTCCGTGATCTACCCCGGGTTAAGGCATTCAGTGGTATGTAGCAACAAAAACCTTGGCCTAAATCCCTTAATCCAGTGCGCTTTCCGCATTCTCTAGCGATAATTAAAATCTCCGGTATGTGCAAAACTTTGAACAAATTTTGTGTAGCCACCGTTGGACAAAACGCTTTCCCCGAAGAGCATCACGTTTTGCGTACACTTAAGAAAGTGCAATTTTACCCACTTCAACGTTTTATTTTTATTGCTTTAATACCTCAGGTGGGCATGGGATATTAAGTCGACGTGCTCGTCTAAATGACGCGTTTCTACCGGGAAAAAGTCCACTGAAAAGATGAGCATCTTGCAATTTCTTATTTTTCCCATTTTCTTGTCTCCTTCGAAGTCCGCTACAACATCCATGTTTACTGAAATGCGGTATACTCCCACCGTTGTCACCCGCAGCTGGTTCACTGATTGACCTGCTTCCCATGTTGTCCCTGGAATAAAGCTGCTGTCAACAAATGTTCATTGTTCTAATCAACAAGAAATTTATTAGCATCAAATTGAACATCTCACACATGGGTGCATCTCTGCTATTAGGGCAACGACAAGCAACGACCTTTTTGTACTGCTTCCTACGTATACGCCGTTCATATAAAAAGTTATTTAACTCCTTCCTTTTCTCGTCACCTTTCTGTTCATTTGTTTCCTTTCACGCTGGTGTGTAAAGTTTTTGTCGGCGTCGCCTATCCAACTCTACAACGTGATCTTGGTGCCAAAGGTGATTCTTCCGTTGGCTGAGAAATATGCATTCAGTTCTTTTCGGACCCAAAGTGTCAAACGGGCCGGCAAACCTCTTCCTCTGATACGCAGTGTTGAACTCCACCAGTTTTATTCTCTTCGTTTAATTGTTCCAGCAGCCTCGTCCCCGCTGAACGTAAGCGTGAAATACACTCATATCGTGCACAAAGCGAAAGGTGGTTACCATGTGTTTATTCATTGATGCTACTAGCCACTTCTGGCGATGGAGTACTATTACGTTAAATCTAAATTATGCTGACGGTCACCATGGATATCTTTACTCAGATGGACCATTACCAGTGGGCAAAAATGCAGTTACTACTGATGCTGAAACGGCTTGCGCACCTCGTTTCCCCACCGGTATTTCCGGCTACTTCAAAAGTTGCAGCAGCAAAAATGACAACAAGAACGATATTCCTACCCTGCGTGTTTGAGAACTGTTTTCACTTCTTACAAAAGTTTTCTTCTCCAACTCACCCTTCAGTCCAGGTTGCTGCCAGCCGCGCATGAATGAAACCAGCAGCCTTGGGAGTTCCGCACCCTCTGTGCGAAGAATCTCACAAAATCTCACTCCCATAATAGTTCAGCATAGTCGTGACAGCATTCCTTGGCTTTATTCAGCATTTTATCAGCCTGGTATTATCGTTAAATGCGGTCATCTTATCCACTTTGCATGACGCCCTGCTTTATTTAGACGGATTTTTATTTAGTTAGCTACTGACCTTCGCCTTCTCAGCCTGTTTTCTGTCTATTGCGTGACGTTCTTGACTTTTTGGGACTCCGTCCAATTATCGACATCAGCCACCGAGCTCCGGCCGAGACTTATGGTAACCATACGCACATATACTGCGCTTAAACACGAAATGACTCGTATTTCGCTAATCAATAACGGTCCCAGGAAACTGTAAAATCTTGGGAAACGGTTTTCCAGTTTTGATTTTTGACCGTTGTATTTGTGCTCCATGCATTGTTTTCCAGAATCTGATTCCAGTTTATCTCCCGTGTAATCCAAGTTTGAAATCATCCGTTTATTTCAATTTACTTCTACTATTCGCGTTTCCATTGCATTATACAGGTACAAATTTGTTTTTACCTTGCTCATGCCTGTCGCAGATCGAGAAATATACATTATTATTATTAGTCGCACTGACAGAAACGCTTCAGTGTTCCCACAACGGTCAGTCGGCCCGCGCCCTGAGTGAGCGGATGCCTCAGTAGAGTGCAAACCCTGTTTGGCTCAGTTAATTACCTTCTCTAAATCTCTAGTCAAATTCACTAGTCACCATCATGTGCCACCTTTGCCCTGCCGGCAAGCATAAACCGTGCAAGGGTTATCAACTATCCCGAGTTATTTACTTACAGAAGGAACAACGGCCCCAAGACTGACCCTCGGTGAAAACCTTCGGTTATCCTCCCCTGCACAGTTATTTTTGTCCATAGGTGGCAAAAGGCCGGCTTTTATCTGTTATCTTTTACTTCATTTATTATTGAAACAACGGTGTACATCGTTTTCATGAAGAAGGTCGCGGTCAAGTGTGAAATTTGGCCGGCGGTGGGAGAAGTCGAACCCGTAAAATTCGGGTCAGAACGACACCAACTAAATGGCTTGGTAACCACTGTCGCTATGAAAGTTTCTCACCTCTTAGTGCATTTTTTCGGATTTTGCAAACACTCAGTTTCTGCATTACCAATGTGGTTGACTGAGCTCAAACACATGCCAAATTCGCGGTATCACTGTTCAACCACCATCTCCTCACCCACAATAGCAGTGAACTCATCCAATAAGTTGAGTTGCTTTGAGAGGCACGACGTGCATCTCTGGAGGCCTTAGTGGGCCCCTTTCAGCAAATCGCTTTCCATTTAGTGCTTCCATGCATCTCTCCTGATCAGTTTATTAAGGAGACTACACTATTCATGTCCGGTGATCACCAAGTGCTGGCCGCCCCCTTGTGAGTAGCCAACACTGTAGTTAACTTCTATTTCCCCGGTACCTTCTCTGGCTTTAATGCGGTCTGATACAAAATAGAGGTACTTCGGTTGGCAATACCCGCTGTTGGGTTTGCCATCATCGAGCGCATACCGTCAAGACCCGCTGATGTGTTTATTTGCAGCCCCGTAAGTACTTCGCAAGTCTCCATTGTTATTACCACTTGAGAAACATTCGAAGTTTCTATGATCTCAGCAGTGTACACTTGATTTCCTTTATTTTGTCCAAGTGCTCCATGGAAGTACGCACATGGCGCTTCGTTGTTGCGCGAGTCATTCCCGTCGTCTAGCGCCGGCGTAACTGCTGCAATTCGGAGTACGCATTCTGGTAGAACAGACCTGTTTGGTACCTCGTGGGATTCACCCCGATTACTTTTGGAAATGCTAACCCAAAAGCTGTCTTTGTCTTCCATTGTATTTTTGCTACCGCATTTTTTAAACATGTGCAATGCTTCCGGGACTTCTCGTTTTCCGGTTTCTGGTAAACACTCCAGCATAACTGCTCCTTGAAGCGCAGCAGTCAGGCTTGCCACTCCTTTGGCTCTATCGCAAGAATCCTGTAGCTTGAGGAGAGTTCGCTTTATTTACACGCACTCTTTCTGCACATCGCTGTTATCCTCCACTCCCAAATCATTCGTAGACAGGAGCCAACTAATATCCATTTCGCCAAAGTATCTGCGCTTAGTGACGAGCAGTCACGTGAATGATTCACATGGGGAATCCCAGGATCAGGTGGGCACTCCTACTCAGCGGTGGTGAAAATATCAATCAAAACTCATTGTTTTCATATCAACTGATGACTAAACACAAAGGCGATGGGTTGTGCCCAGCGGTGTACCTAGTGTTGATTTTGACTTGATGGACGATAGCTTCTTGATACACCCACTACAAGAGGGATCCCTCTGCCATACCCTGAGTGTAATAGAATATGTTCCATTCGATCCCAGGAGAGGGGTTAAAGTTTCCCGCGATGAGAAGGATATTTAAGTTATTCTCGATATTTCTTACTGCTCGAGTTAGCCGGGGGCGGTCAGACTCTTCGGAGGATGAAAGTACATACAGGCATGCAGTGAAAGTCCCGCGCCGTTTCGCTTCCCCAGCTGGAGCACATAATTGCACATTCATTTTGTTCAGTTTTGCTTTGGACTCCTTTTACCAGTAACAATAGAACACCCCGCAGTTTCCCAAACTCTGTCCTACATGCAAAAGTGGTACCTTTTACCCACCACTTTCTGGAGCGTGATGAGCATCGGACGGTAGTGTTCTTGTAATTCCAAACGTTTTGCATTTATTTCGTCGGCTGTGGTTAAGAGTACCAATCATTTGTTCCTGGTGCTGCTTGCGGTGGTGTATATCACCATCATGTTTGCAGCCACTTCATGGTAATTCCTATCCATTGGTCGATTTTGTTTCTCATGTGCATGATACGACGAACTGCTCCATTCTTTGCAACACAACCTGCTCTCAAGTTCCTGAAGACTTCTGTAGCATAACCCGGGCCAGAGCAGCTTTGAGACTGTAAGACCGCCTGCGTTCGAGCTAACCTATTTTACGTTCACTCGTCCCTAACCGTTGTGCGTCACCCTTGCTCTTCTCTGTACGACGGAAATATTGAAAACCCAGGTAGTACACCGGTGCAAGGAACGGGAAGTCGGAAAAGGCAATTGGCTGAGTATACCTTGACAACAGGATGAAAACTAGAGTACATGAGCAACGCGCAAATGGCGACCCTGTTGGCCGGTCAGTCTTCGGTCGATTCGGAGGAAGGAATACACGCTCAGCTACAAGACCCTTCCCAAGTAGCATACCAAATCCGGTGATAGCACTGGAGACTCGCGATTGTTTCTTATACGGAACGCAGGTTCCTCAAAACCGGTGTCTGACGACATATAAATCGGAATCCCAAATCAATAAGGTTAGAAAAAATAGTGCATGCCTATTTTTTGTTGAGTACAGCTGGAAAAACCGTTCATGGACAAGGTTTCAGCCGATAGTAGCCCGGGTTTAGAGACGAACCTTTTAAACGTGATAATATCTGGAATGCTACCTAAAAATCGTAACTAATAAATGAAATATACCGCTATGGTATACTTCCATGAATTCATAAATGGGTGTGTCGCTGGGCGGCCCATCTCTATGCAAGAGCAATCGCTGGTAAAGTGAAAATGTTGAACGTGGCAACCGAAATCTTTCGTTATCCACAAGCTAATTGCCTTGAACTACCGCAACAGGGTCATCTACGGGAAACGTGACGACTATGTTCATCCAAACTAGTGGGTTATTGGCTGTTAAAAGATACACCGCAATCGTCCATATTCGTTCTCTATGGCCTTCCAACGCTCCAAATCGTCAGCACGACGACACAGCCGCTGGAGGTCACAAAATGTGTACCTTTGAAAGGATGCAATGTGCGTACCAAATGTTTCAGCGGAAGACTGCAGCAGACGGTTTGGGTTAACACGGAAATCATGCAAGCAAATACCAAACATTCATTTCATTATTTCGAAAAGGACCAACTGTATATAATAAAGAGGGAAAGTGGTAATCATGTCTATCGATAAAAGTTCTTTGCACAAGTCCACCAGACATTGACCCATTTGGCTCCGGTTCTCCTTTTCCCACGCCACCTTCATCTCTAGACCAAGCCGAATTTATGAACGCAAAATTGCTCGAAACAGACCTCGTGTATTAGTATTACGATGGCACAATACCCACCCATTGTTGCCGCTCACCTTGCTTAATCGGTCTGTGCCTTCAGAATTTTTGAGTTTTATACTGCCTTTCTTGATATCCAGTCTAGTTTTCGCTCATCTCCATTCCGTTATTGCATCCATACTGATACTCATTTCCAGCCTAAAACTCTCTTGACTATCGAGTACCCTGGCCAACGGGCGGCGACAGCCATTGCCCTCCAGCCATATTTTGCGCCCGCGATACGCACCTTTGTTGCATTCAAACAATATAACTCGCAGTGTAGGACTGGAATGCAACCACAGAAGAATCTTTGCGAACCATTACCTAGCTTTGAATTAAAGCCCCTGCTCGGAAAACCACATTGCCTTTTGTGATCCTGTGAGCGAAGCCACTTTGCATTGTATATTTTCCGTTTTCCATGTCATCACTGTGCATTCCTGACCTAATTTTGATGTTATCTTGCGCATGACTCTCGTATGGCGAGAAATATACAAAAACAAACAAACCTCCCAAATCACTAGAGGTCGCTTTCACCCCCTGTCACTTCGATTAACGTTGTCCGTATTTCCTGTGCATCATCTATGTAAAAAATCGATCTTGCCTTGCGCATGCATCCCGCAAATCGAGAAAATATACATTATCTTATCTTATCTTAACTAACTGACATCGATGTGATGCCTCGTATTTCTTTGCGCGAAAAGAACAATCATCATGTAACTTTGACTTCACGTCGGGTTAGGTGCCACGTTTACCACAGTACTGAACACGCCAGATACACTTGCCACAATCGTAGTATCCGAATAAATGCAAGATCTGCGGCGCCGAAGGCCACGGATGCCGGGCGATTGGTGACAGAAACACTGCTAACTTTTGCAATTTCATTCAGTAAAGTTGCCAGCTCTTTGATCGTTTGCTTCAAGAACACATTAACATCCGACGGGTTGCCGACGCCGCAGTAAAAGCCCACAGTCATCATCGAAGAACAGAATGGCTTTATAACTCGTGCAAGCAACGGCCAAAACTGCATAATAGAAGATCAAAAGACGGCAGAAGGAGCACAATTCAACCGTTCTCTAAAGGAACTGACGGACATGTCATGGGAGTTCTTCACAACGTCCTCAAGTTATGGCAAATGTTCAGCAAATGGGAATTTACCGCTTGCGAAATTCGTCGACGTTGTATACCGGTTAAGCAAAAGTGTACGAAGGCCTTCCAAAGATATTCCAGCGGTGAATCACCTTGCCTATCTGAAGACGACGAACACCGACGGTAGTCAACTGCAACCACCAAAATGTGTATAATTGCGCGTAAACGTCTACCATACCTCCTTGATGGGTCAATCATCCAGCTGCCTACACTTCCGGAGCTGAACTTCTTATGAAAATGTTCACACTCATTTGCACGAGACAGCGGATTCGGATTTTGATGGGACAGGACTGCTGAGTAACTCCTGATGAGGTAACGGTGGTAGCGATTCGCTAGCCGATGTAATTTAGGGGAGCATTTCCCGACACTCCCCAGGAGCACTCGAAGTCGAGGCTCCTAAGAGTGAAATGTTAAATAAATTTCCCTCACTCCCACCATCTTACAGCGGGCAACGAATCCGGTGCTCCCACAGTGTTGTCTGGCAGCGCACGACACGCTGTATAGCAACCAAACGCAGCTTCCCTAAGCCATACTACTTCCATTTATTCAAAACAGCAATGCGGTAGTAAATATTTGGTCTGCAACAGGGAATATGGGGCTGCGATTTCACAATGAGAACGAAGAGTAACACATGCGTGCATGCATATTAAAGTCGGTTGGTGAAATACTGCGCAATTCTACAAAGCGCGGTCGACCACTTTCTATAATTTTAAAGCTACCAACTGTGCTTGCTCTAATCCAAATCACCTGCGAAGTTTTCGCTGGTAAACGTCGCTAGTTAGTATAGATTTATAATACATATAAAAAACACTAAAGATATATGAATATATAGTTATAAATCATAAGAGAAAAATATGTCATGTTCGTATTCTGCGAAAACATCACAAGAGACCAACATGTTCACTGATAACACCGATGACCAACCACTGCGAACACCTTAGCAGCACAACGCACAACGCTCGAAGTTCAATGTAACACAAAGAAGACCACATGACCACGCCCTGCAAAATCTGACTTCAGTAAAACAATTTGGCCACATTTTGTGCCTATTCATTAAAACCAATCCACGAAAATTGGGCAACAATTTACCCATTAAACAGTTCCAGAAACGACTGCGAAATTTCATCTCGAGATAAATGTACCTTTCTGTGCCCAGTTGGTTCCGGATTCCCACCGGAAGGAAGGCATGAGCACAATGTCACTTGGGTTCATGGGGGGTCGCTCGACCGCTGCTGTCTTGTGCAACTAATCTGAACATCAGCACACCATCGAAAAGAATTCTTGACACTCAAATGACGCAAGCCAAAACTCGTCCTGCGATAACTGAACTGAGCTGAACGAACGTACAGCGCGTTATTCCGATTATCCAACCACAGTTAGGCCTAGCTCATTGTCTGTCTCAAGGTCGTTGTCGCCTTTGCTTCGTTCGCTTCGTCTCCGTGGGCATGTATGGGTTCTCATTGTCTCGGCTTCACCAATCCTAATGTATCAGAGATTGAGTTTAGTGAGGAAGTGAGCGGAACTTTCTTTGTACATCGGATCCGTTGATTTTCACCGAAGATGTGGACTTGTAAATGCGCATATTGTTAGAGTAAAACACTGTGGTAATATTGGTTAGCACTCAAAGAAATAACGGATTTCTGGCAGCCCAGTTCCGTTTATGAAAATTAATTGCGTGGGTTCTGAATGCGTCTTGGACAACAAAGAGAGCCAGCTGCTCGTTCCATCCGGTGGATGTCTCGAGAACGATTGTCAGGTCTGGCCAAGCTTAGTTCAGCTTTAAGAGATAAGTTTTGGGTTGCGCTAGCCTTCCATCTGTATTATGCGTTCCACTTTGGCATATGCAAATCCCAGGCCTGGTTCTGTGTGCCATCTAAAGAAACAATTAGAATACCTAAAGTTGATTACAAGACTTAGGTTTGGGTCTACGGAGTTTCACGTTAGGGCGCCGATCTCCTAGTAGATCCCATTGTGTCCCAAGTTATCAGGAAACAAGAATGAGAATTTGAGTCGGTCTTGTTGTTCCTTAGTTCCGGAGGTTCACATTACTCATCAGACAGAGTACTCTGGTCTCGGCTGCTGTTTCACACCACAAAAAAGGGAGAGAGCACAAAAATTGTAGGTAACCCACCGCGAAATATCAAGTTAGAAAACTTTACAAAGAGGAAGGGACTGAATGCAGAAACGCCACTGAAAGATTTAGCCACATCCCGCCGTTTCCACCCATCACCTGGGGCACTTTGTAAACCCGAACCCATTAGTCTACTTGACCTACACGGATCGGTTCACCGACTAAAGCTTGCAAATCCTACCATCATGCCAAAGACTGACTACCTCGACCCATGTTTATAACGCTTCCCGCCTCGGATGTGGACCTCCTAGTGTCACTAATACATTAGCAACAATGAAGATGCCATCGGCCTCTGTCGTTTGGAGAGCAGAAGCCACGGAGCCATTCTTTTATCGTTACTGAGTAGTGTCTGAGCTCTGAAAGAGCTTTCTAAGTTCTGTGAAAACCCCAAATGAGGTCCATCACAGTAGATAGCCGAACTTGTTTTTCCATAAGTTCCTCTGGCTAATGCGGTTGCGAAAACAAGGAAACAAATAAAGAATAGTGCCAGTGTGCTGATTGAATCGTCGATATGTCGTGAATGAAAAAGAATTCACAGGGGGTGGTTAAAAAATCTCTTTCCGGTCGGTGGACAGTATTGGTCACGTCCAGCCACGTATACCGGCTAAAGATTCGTCCGTGTTCCGATTATCACTTAAGACCAATTAGAGACCATGGTAGGAGGACACACTTGGCACCCAGACCCCACATTACCGTGGAGTGATTGTTTGAGCGCCTTCTTGTGACAAGATGACCTGTCATCATCATCATCATCGGTCAGCGTTAAACAACAAGGCAAACCTCACTGACCGCTGCCTTTTTCACCAAGGTTTCATGTTTCTATAAGAAGAGTAAATGTTAGGGGGAACAGGTAGTGGACCTACACAGGTGGGAAAAGATAAGATGCTCTTGTAGCCAACACACGAACACAGTCTAACTGTACAAACACACTTTCTCAATAATTCTGATTCGATAGAAAATGACAACACGGTCGTCACTGTGCATGGTTCATTGCCATATCCTTCGGTGTCTCCAGCAAGCTAATTGACGAGTCTTTCGGACTCCAACCACGACGAGGTGAGACACCTGCTTTACCTAAGTTCGCTGTACATTTTCTCATCCCACGTTCTCACGTTATCTGTTGACCTCCGCATGGCTTCTTCTTCCTCTTCTTCGTTGGCAGGGGATCGCGAAATAGTTTGCGGTGTGGTGGTCGAGTGTTCGCCATACGCAACACGTGACCCAACCAGCGTAGTCCACTAAGTTTCATACGCTGAAATGAGATATTCTGAGAGCCGGCATCTAGTATTAGATTTCTGACCTCCATATTACTCACCCGGTTACTCCATCCAATCCAAGAGATTCTACGTAGACATCGGTGGTCGTAAAGCTCACGATTAACTGAGTCGAAATCGACGCGAAGTTAGTGAATCATGTTATGGTTGGTTGATGGAAATTGTAGCGCTGTTTCAGACCTCGACGCAGTGTATGTATTTGATCAGTGCGGCTCCCTCTACGTCTAAATCCCTTGGTTTGGTCTAGTTCGGCGATCTCACAGTTTCCAGGCGGTTGAGAAGCTGTGCGCAGAAAATCTTTGCTGCGATGTCAATCAGACTGGTGTCTCTGTATTTCTCCCAAACCGTCCTATTATCTTTCATATGAATGGGTAGTAGGATGGACGCACTCCAGTCACTTGGAAATATCTCGCTTTCCCAGATAGAGTGGAATGGGTCTTGAAGCCTATCAATCAAAGAAGTTAAACAGGTTTTGTAGACTTCTAGTGGAGTGTTATCTTTTCCGGCGGCTTTTCTGTTCTTCAGTTGATCAATGACCTCCGTAATCCTTGCGGCGCTTGGGGGCTTGAAGTTGATATCATATGACTCCGGTCAAACCGAAAATAATGGGTCTGCCGTTTGGTGTACAAGTTGGTTGTGAAGTTGACCAGTGTTCTGTCCATCTATCGATTTTCCTATGTTGTTCAGGGGTAAGTTGGCCTTTTATGTCACGTAGAGCAAACTTCGGTTTACGGCGCCCATTCAAAGCATAACGGATAAGTCGAAAGAGCTTGCCGAAGTCTTGATGTGACTTCAACTTTCTCAGCCGTACCTATCCACAGCCTCTTGTAAGCTACCCTAGCGCAGCGAGTGGTCGCACGTCGGAGCCTGTGGTGTTCTAAGGTTCTCAACAAGAGGGCTTCTGCTGCCTTGGCTGGAAGCTGAGTAGTGGTTGCATAGATCCAAACTTTTAGTTGTTTTGCAGTTCTTCCCAGTGCCCTCCAAGCTCCTTCCTTTATCACCTTTTCGAGGTTCGTCCACTGATTTGCCACCGAGACTTGATCTTTCTGTGTACTGGCGGTAGTGCTCAACTGTTTCGCGACCGTAATAGATAATTCCTCGCTTTTTTCAACATTTCCAGAGCAGCGACGTTTAACCGACTTGGTGATTGATTCTTTGGGCGAATAGATAAACAGAGTCTTAAGCAAGCATGCACCAAGACGTGATCCATGCCATTCATGTTACCAGTCACTACTCCCCGAAACGCGCGGCAATATTCCACTGATGAAGCCCATCGAGGTCGCACGAGGATAGGGTCGATTTTTTTGTGTTGTGCATTCGAATGCCATGTTGGGAGATGTCTTTTCGGATGCCGGAGGCACGTGTAGCAAACAACCGGCCTGTTCACGTCCGATAAATTCACCAATCAAAATCCATTCTCGCAGTGCTGACCTGGTCCGAACCGTCCTAGGATATGGCATGTTGGTGCGTCCGAAGTGCCGGTTTGCGCTTTCCAGTCTCGCAACAAACAGTAAATCCAGTTTTGGGATACTACTAATCGAATTTTGCAGTGGGTCGGCGCACAAACGGGTATCATCGTCAGTTTCTCGGGAGTTTTTGAAATGCGCTACAGCTGGTCTGGAGGATATTGGCCCCAAGAGAATTAATCCGCTGTTAGCCTTCTTACTTAAGGCGGTTACAACGCCATGGAGGCCAGAGTTGTCCGTTGGTCTACTTTGATGGAGCAACTAAACTGTTTGCTTCTGGAAACTCGATGCATCTTTAGCCCGAGTTCAGAAGACGAAATTCTGGCAGACAAGCACTGTCTACTCAGTAGTCGTGTAGTGTCTCACGTCTTGTTGATTGGGGTCCGAAAGGCCCTTCAATTAGCTTGCTGGATAAACCGGAGGACATGACATTGGATCGCAAGCAGTGGCGATCGTGTTGTCACTTTTTGTCGAATAAGAACTATTGAGGAAGTGCATTTGTGCAGTTAGACTGTGTTCCATGTGTTGGCTGCAGTAGCATATTGTCTTTTCCCACCTATATAGGTCCACTACTTGTTCCCTCTGGATATTCACTCTTTTTATAGAAACATGTAACCTTGGTGAAAAAGGCAGCGGTCAGTGAGGTTTGCCTTGCTGTCCAACGTTGAACGATGATGATGATGAATGTCCGCCTCGTAATGCTCTGACTGCCCGTATCCAGCGGTGTCCTTACACTCCTTGTGAGTTGACTTTGGGCAGGAAAGAGTCCCAGCTTGTTTACTTGTCACCACCGTGCCCCTAGGTGCGTCGCTTTCCAGGGGCTGCCGTAGCATAAAGAGAGCAAGGATGGTCGTGATTATCCACAGAGAAACTCGGGAGTGAGATAAAAGTTGTATCCCGAATACCACCCGGCCTTTTCGTTCGAGGATGCTGCTCTAGCCTTTGCAAATACAAGTGCGGCTCTCAAAGCAACATAACAGTTCCAGATTTGCCGGTGATCATTAACTAGTCGCGTGCTAATGTGTTCGGTCTAAAGACAACAACTGGATTCCTTGAGAGGTATTTCTAGACACCTCAACGGAAGTGGAAGAATAGTCGGATTATCGACTATTGAGGAAGGAAAAGCGGTCGGTCCCGACCAATTCTCCCAATTTCTTACAAAACTAAGGAAAAGGCATCGGTCAACTCGTCTACCTCCATACTCCATGATATTTAGGACGAGGAGCTTATTCCGCTTTCATGGAGTAGGTTACTGATTGTATCCATCTTCAAGTAAAGCACGCGCAGTGACTGTAGCAATCACCATGGTATTTGTTTAATTCTGATAGTTATTGAAGTCCTAACTTCGATAATGCCCTCAGCGTTTGACACCGGTTCGCGAGAGTAACATCCGCGAACAGCAATGCGGACTTCGTTCAAGTCGAGGTTGTATCGACCAGATTCCCACCCTTCGGCAGTTACTCGAAACACCACACACACCGGTACTCTGTACCCATAGTCTTTCTCGACTTGAAAGACGAGCTTGATTTATCCAACCAGGCAACTCCATTCAGCGTTGTTCACCGGAAGGTCACCAAAAATTTCGTCAACCTTCTGCAAACATCGTCCCACACCTATTGTCGCGTAGGGGTATACGGTGACCTATGAAGTTCATTCGAGACGACTAGTGGGGTTCAACAAAGATGCCTCATCTCCCCATTCTTGCTTAGTTTCGTCATGGACGTGGTAACGAAGGACGCACTAGGTTTATAAGAAATAGGCGGCGAACTGGCAGCTGGTGAGGAGTTGTGACCTAAGTTGACCGAGGGTATTACATGCTTGTTTGATTGTGCGGTGCATCTTCATCATGCACTGGACAGACTCGCGAGGGCCGTAAATCCATTCGACATCCGCTTTGGACTTTTAAAATTTGAGGTGCTGTTACAAGACTGGATGACAGTAGTCCCGAACTTGATGCTAAATGGGGAGGAACTAACAATCGTCGACCGTTTCATTTATCCTGGCAACTGTGCAACAAGAGGCTATAGCGCGGTAGCAGAGATGAGCACGCGTATGTCCAAGACTCAAACGGCATACGTTGGGCTAAAGCACTTGTGGCTTGGGCCTGATATTTCAGTGAAGTTGAAAAGTCGTGCGTACTTTGTCGCAGCGCGAGAAACGTGGGTTTTGAGTCCTGGGTATGCTCGTCGCTTGTCAGTTTTCCATCATCGGTGTTTATATGGTATCGTTTGGATTGGATAGAGTGAGTGTATAAGCGGTGCGCATTTTAGGAGTCGCTTATTTGGTTTCAATTCGGAAATATTTTGTTACAGATTACCAAGCTCAGTAGTCTTCGTTATTTGGGTCGGGTTTCGTGGGGGCGGACATAGGTTTATGGTACCGTGCCCGTTTAACGTCCCTTTCTCGGAGTAAAAGAAGCCACGTGGAGGGCGACAGATGTGGTAGTGTGGTGTGAGAAAATGCACAGCGAACTAAGGTGAAGTAGGTGTGTTACTTTTCGGTGGTTGGGTTTCAGGAGACCCATCAATCGGCTGGCCAGGGATACTGAAGGATATGACGGCGAACCGTGAACAGTGAAAATCATGTTGTCATTGACTGTAGAATCAGAATAATTGAAAATGTTGGTTTGCGCTGCTGGACTGTCTTCATTTTGTTGGTTACCGCACCATTCTTTTCCTTTCTCACTCCTTTAGGTGCATTCCTTATTCACCTTGCACATTAATTCTGTCTACAGTAACGTGGCTTTGGGAGAAAGGCAGCGGTCATTGCTCTGCTGTTTACCGATGACCATGCTGAATAGAGTAATACCCACGGATAACAGGCTGCATTTTGCCTGGGTTGAGATTGCATTGACCAGATTTTTACCCTTTCCCAGTTACTTGAGATGCACCACACACAGCGTTGGCTTTTCTTTATCTGAAAGGCGTCTTCGACCCATTTGACCGAACAGTGCTGTTCAGTATCCCTCAGCGAAAAGATTTACCACGGATGGTCTTGAGTCTCCTGCGACCATTGCGCTAGCATTTTTCTAGCAGCGTAAGGGTTAGGTTCTCTGCAACTTTTATAGCCATTAAGTATACTATAGCGTTTTCAGCCGACGTTGTTGCTTAGTCTCGCTAGTCTTGGATTGAATTACCGCGTAGGAAATCTCGAGGTTATGAACTGAGTTCTAAATACCGATTCAGAGTTTCGAGCTCAGAAGACTTCATTGGTTGGGACACGTTAAGTGTGGCAAGTGACTACCACGTCGTGTCCTCCCACATTCCTCCATCGAGACGGGAGAATCCACGTGGATGCCAACATATGACTTGGCTGCTTGGACCAAGAAAGTATACGTCGAACCTAGGTGCCTCACGTCTCCGTGGCTAGGCTCTCCATTAACCTGTTGGTACTTCAGTTTGTTTACGAACATTAACGTTGCACAAATTTGCACTCGCCGTGGTTACTTCCTCATGGCGCTTTCTACTCAAAGAAGAAAGTGTGCGAGAAACAATTAAAGGCAATACGTTAAACTAGATAAAAGAGGACAGATTTCGAATAAAAAAGCGCCACTGAGTGTGGATTGGGGACACTGAAGCATATGGCAGTTAACCATGAACAGTAAAAGGTGGTAGTGTTACTCTTCATCGAATCGAAATGATTGCAAATGTGCGTTTTCGCATTAGGTCTGTGTATTCCGCATGTTGATTATTACGGCATACTTTTCTTCTGCGATCGGTTTAGATCTACTCCATACACACCTTGTGCATTTTCTTTCTTTAACAATGTGCAACTCTGATAAAGGAAGTGTTCATTTGAACTTTCCCCTCTGTTTGACGCTGTGTGATGTCCACGTTGTTTTTGCTGAAAATGATGGAGCTCATTTAATAGCGATTGGCTGGATAGCCTATATATTCTCCATCAGGAAGAATTCTGGCCCATACCGATTTTATCTGCTCCTTTAGTTTTGTGAATCTAGCGTTTTGGTCGTACATCGAGTTGCTGATTAACACATTTCCATTCTGACACATTTTCGCGACTTCCCATGTTTATTAAAAACGAACCGATGTTTGTTCGACCGTGGCTAAGGTCGTTATTAACAATGATACACCGTCTCTGTTTTATTATTGTGCGCTCGTCTGATGTCATCCTTTTTCAGATAAATTTGTGGTCTTACCGGGCTGTCCCATCTTGTGCCCCATAGCTGTGTGGCTGTTGTTGCGGGTGTAGCCTGGTCTATCTCGTAATCAAAGGCCCCGCATTTGGTCCAGTTCCGCCGTCTATTTTTGCTTCTAAACGTTTACGTTTGTTCTCATCTGCACGAACACCGATTTGAGTCACATGGCTGGGGGGAATACAAGCAGCAGTTCCGGCTCTGGCCGAACGCATTTTCGTAGCCAGTCAGGCTGTTGTATTTGCGGAACAAAATCCTCTTCATCTCGATTCATACTGAGCGAACGGTATTCCGATCATTTTCGCGACTGTTTCGGTCCGATTGCGGCCACACGTAGTGGAGATTTATGCAACGCATGTGTCCTGTGCGTGAAACGTTGGTTTCAGCGGGGCAGAGCACCCGGCTTGTTCTCGGCGGTAAGTTCGTCAGGATAATTTCCTATCTTTTGAGCTGTTCAAACGCGTCCTAATATTTGTGCAAATGCATAGGTTTGCATGTGTCTGTATGGATTATGAAATTCTCGTGACCTCCGATTTGTGTATTTTGTGCTGCTCAAGTGTGTCGGAACATTTATCGCTTTCTTTTCAGCCTTAGTATGTCGGATATTAACCGTAACTCTTTGGTGAACTTTATTGGAGGTTGATACATCCAGTCTATTAAAATTTGATTCGCCTGGCAGTTGTGGTTATTGTAATCACCACTGTTGGCAGTTAATCTTGTGCTGGGTAAGGTCACGCTCACCAAATAAGATGTCTCGGACAAGCCGCACACTACCGGGGACGTGATGAATTTCCCGTTAGCGTTTTTCCTTTAAAGTGCTACAAGGATCTGACGCTGACATGGTTAGTTTTTGTTTATTTTTAGCCGCCTTCCTTTATTCTTACTTCTGTATCGCATTACCCGCCAAGGGCTGGGCCATAAATGATGTACATACACGATATTATGCATGTTATATTTATTGTATACGCATAGTTCACTCTTGAGGCCCTTAATATTAGTCTGCCCTAAACAGAAATAATCCGCACCAGCGCGACAGATTACGTATCAGTAATTTTCCCGTTAGTACTGGTTTTACCGGCAGTTGTTTTATTAAAAGAAATGAAGGCCTGAAGTGAGTCGGCGAATGTGCGTGGACTCCATGTACGAGAGTTCTCGAAATACAATGGATGTCACTACGCCTCTACAGTTACGTACGATTCTGTGCTGGGAATAATAAGATCCCTTTTAAATGCACCTTAGAAAATGAAGGAATTGTGATGCACATTGATGGAAAGGTATGTGATTGAATGTGCATCACTAAAGTGTCAGCTTTCCGGTTGGATAAACAGTACGGTTCTCAATGATTGTAGCCAGCGAAAAAACTACTCAGGCACTTCCCATGAAAATGCTAAGGGAGATCGATCCCGACCCAAATCGAAGTTCGTTCTTAGTATGGTTGGAGTTGGATGTTTTGGGTTACTAGTTGACTGCCTGACCTGAACGCCTGCTAAAACGCTGCCGAATAACCGTAACTCTCGGGGAACCTCCGTTGAGGAAATATTCCGCACTCCTGATGGCGATGTTATGGCTAGAGCTTGTATGATATTGTATTGTATAAACTTTTGTGTACAAAAAATAATGTAGCATTTCAGTCGAAAAATCGTGAGGGTAAAAAACAAAATAGGAAATAGGTTTAAGAACAGAGATGAAAGCCCGGCACTGTACATGGAGTTGACTTATCTTTAGTAGTCGGTCTTAAGGCTAAACTCCCATTCCAAACCGACTCAACGTCGTGCGAATTGCAAAGCTATATACTCGCTGATGTCTGTGGTGGAAGGAGTTATGGGTGTCATGGAAGGGCATATGAACTGAATAATAAGTTAATGTCACTCAATTGGTTACGGACCACACGTTTCATCCCATAAGTTAAGTTTTGGATAGCTGAATTCTCTGGCTATGTATTCCAAAGAACGTCATCTACGTTGTTCTGGGTAATCTAGTGGTTTGTTTCCGGAAGTTTGTTTTTTCATGCAAATAATACTGACTAAAAACTGAGATTCTGTTCGATCACATTCTTTTGTAAATGGATTGTCTAAAAAATTGTGCTTTTCACTCTGTATAATGCACCAAACTACTCTCATTCTCAGCTTCACTTCAACTCCCCCGTGTTTTCTGGTATGTACCATGTTTTCTTGGTAGGGTTGGAAGCCCCGTATATAGACGTTATATATATATATATATATGTAGGCATCCGTGGGTGATGCAAAACTATACATGCATGTTCTTAGCTGAAACCTTCTGGATCCGTACATTTCAGCATTCACCGCCGTTGGATTTCACCACGAAATTTGAATTGTTGTCATTATATATCTCTGAATATTTCCAACATATCTCTCTAGTCTGCTGCACTCCTAATTTGTCTTGTCCTGTTGCGTGTGGATAATCGTTCTCTAACAGACTTCTGTGGCTCGGATTGGTTTTGTGTAAGCACGCTCATTACCTGCCCCTTGCACTTGGTGAATGGACACAGTCAGTAGGAGCGGTGCGGCGGTCATACTGTGATTTGTCGTTGGAGTATGAAAAAATTAGCTTTACCATCGGCTTGGCGCCTTCCTGTTTGCATCTGACAAATCGATATTGCTAAGGGTTGCGACGGTTAGCAGATATCACACGCCTCATAAAAAACGATTAAAAGTTACCAGGTAAAAACTGTGCGGTGTATAGAATGTTCACCTTTTAAAACAACTAATACGTCGTTATGGTAAGCACTAATAACTACCTCGTATAACGGATGTTCATCACAAGGGTAACTGTCGAGTGGTTGTTGTAGAACGGAACTCTTTAGACTCCGTTTTCCGCTTCCCATTAAAGAATAAGTCGATTGCGTGAAATGGATCCATGGGGAGACTCGCTCAGTAATTTATCCCATACTACCCGTCCTCAACAGTGCCAGTCTTTTTGTTTGAATTCCCACCTCTAGGGATTTCACAGGTGGTTACGGCGGACAGTCGCAGTCGCAAATTCTACTTTATCCCACACAAACGAGGTTTTTGTTGGTTGGTTCTCTTTCCTTCTAGGGAAAACTTTGCACAGTAAACGTAACTGTCATTGGCTTTACGTGGTCATGGATCACATACGAACATATTTGAAATCGGAATATAAGAACCAAACAAAAAGCCGTCGCGCTTTAAAACATTCGACACTCGCTCCCGGATCGCTTATTTAGCGAAAAGTAGTCATCGTTTTTGCAGTGGACAAAAGTCACAGCCATTAGCGATTCATCAGGTGTACCGGTCAACGAAAATGGAGTGATCACGAAGTCCGAAGGGTCACTGAATCACTCAGGATCACCGAATGTGGCTTTGAGCAGAGCATTTTAGACTTGAGTTAAGTTCGTCCCTTGAAACAGTGAACATTCCACTTACCCCTCATCATCATCATCATCATTGTTCAGCGTTAAACAGCAAGGCAAGCCTCACTGACCGCTGCCTTTCTCCAGAGTTGCTTATCCCTCCAAGGGGAACAGTGCAAGCAGATATCAATCCTCCATCCGAAATGGACTCATCCATGAGACAAGTGTCCTTTAAAGACAAAGCTTTTGAATATATATATATATATATAAACTAGGTTTGAGAATGATGTTCTTTCATGTAGCCCAGTTTCAACAGGATGGTGTTGATTTTTTTCGCTGAGGTGGGGAATTTGATTGCAAACTTTTCACCACCAGCCTAGGAGATATCACCAGTGCTATTATCTTTTGGCGAATGCTTCCGTTAGTTTGCCTGCTTTTATTGGTCGCCCTCTCATGTGCAGTGAGTGCTTGTTGGATGCTTTGGGCGAGGGAGGTAGGGCAGAAAAGCTGACCAGTTGATTTGTGCGTCATCGCCCACGGTTGAACCG
>LUCM01003983.1:44515-63979 GCA_008360955.1 Fasciolopsis buskii
GATGGCTTCTCCTTCTTTCTTCTTCTTGGCTTCTTCTTCCTTCTCTTCGTTGGCAGGGGAATGTCCCCGCAAAAAATGTTAAGGTCTGATTAAGGGTGTGGTGGTCGGAGTGTTCGCCATACGCAACACGTACCCAACAGCGAGTCCATCAAGTTTCAATAGCGTGAAAATGACGATAATTCTGAGAGGCCGGCCATCTAGTATTAGATTTCGTGCATTAATTCCAGTATTACTTACACCCGGGTCAACTCTATTTAACCCGTAGGGCAACTACGGTAGGAGTGGATGGCTGGTGACGTAACGTCGTCGACACGCATGCTACTTCAATCGAAATTGAGTCCACTGTCAGCGCTAAACACATTTGTCGATCAGTCTCCACGAGAGCAAGCACACTGAAGGAACCGAGATTCAGAGAACGAGAAGGATTGAGAAAATGTGGCCTAACGGACTGAGAATCACGTAACACACCATGGGGCATTATGGATAGGCAGAGCGAGCAAACGGATTTGTTTGGAAACAGAAGAGACAGGTTGAATAAAAGAGAGGGAACTCTGAGTGGCAGCAAAGTTATCACTATCCACTGCACTCGATTCAATGGGCAGCACGGTCCTGATTATCCGGCTCTACGACCGATGCAGTATGGAATTATTTGTGCACGTGTGACTCATGGAGAATGATGGACGAGTGTTGCTAAAGCATCCAGCCTCTAAGCAGAGGAACGATTAGGGTTCTCAACCAAAGCCTTTGGTTATGACAAGAACCTGTCCGACTGAGTTGTTAGTTCAGACCGACTCCGGACCTGGAGTACCAGGAGACTACTTCGTTAGGCCTCTTCCCACTAACCTTCTAGGTTTGACTGGATCTTCGGCTTGAGATAGGCCATCCTGTACAGTTCGTTGGATCGTGATGGCGCGCAATTCGTCACACCTGAGTGCTCTGCCTCGTTGTGACGGTTGAGCACTCTGGAATGGATTTTTTCGTCTGCCGAACGCTCTTGTCTTCATTATTTTTTGGTCCTCTGGCTTCTGTATTCGGACTTTCCTGATGACTGTAGCTCTCGGCCTTTATTATTTCCTTGTCTACCTCTGATAATGAACTTTGACCAAAATAGTTGGAGGTTCGAATTCCAGATTTGCCGGTCACTTGTGATGGGTGACAGTTTGCTGTCACCATGATCTGTTGGACCTTATTATCATTTGCACACCCTTTCAATTCCCAGGATGGATGGTGCTACTTGCTCTTATCGCTCGTGGGCATCAGGGGCTACAGGGCATCCATTTTCACCAAACTGATGCGTATCGTACATAACAAGAGAAATATGACTATGCCATGCTTATTTATTGTCGAGATCACCTTTTCCTGTCGCGAAATCGTTTTGACAACTGTTCCTGATTGACTTGCGGCACGGGATCAGTCATCATTTCTATCCGTTGCAGTCCTACTACACTCGACAGTGTGATTTAAACGTCCGCAACGGTTTGCTGATTACTTTTTGCGAAGGCTTTTCGACTGAGTTTACAATTGTAGATTAGTAACTAGTTTGATTCTGCAGCGACCTTTAATCGGAAATTCTCCAGGAATTTCTCCGGAAATGTTCCTGAAAAGGCCGACAAAGCTTATCTGATAGAAGGGATTGGAATGTTTGGGTAGACAACAGAAGTACATGGAGAAACGAAATTTAAATCGTTTCGTTCAGTTGTGCAGGCACGGTTGCGCCCTAACTGGATGTCACGCAGTGACAGCCAAGTATAGCGGTCGACATCTATCTGTGTCGATCTTGATGACAAACTGTCCGTTGATTTTCCTATCGATTTGAAAACCAACGGTGGTGGTCACTGGCTAGGGACAGGGGATCAAGCGAATTGGAAACAGCAACCTTGGTTTCCAATCGTCTAAGGCTGGTTACATATCCCGCTAAACGTTTCTTAGATCAGATTTTGCGCGATGGAGATGTTTGTTTTGATATGAAGGTCGCATGTTCGGATTCCCCACCACCAGCCACGTTCACTATTCAGCAACCTTCGGTTGGCTGTGGCCCCATTCCTAAAGTGATGTGCACTGTCCTTTCAGTAGTAAAAAGATGATAGATGTATCAGATGGAAAATATTTAAAAATTGAGGTAGCCAGTAAGAAAAATTGGTATGATTGATAAGTACCGTATTTCTGTTTTTTTTCGCCGCCCTCGGTTAAATCACCGCTTCTTGGATTTCCAAGTCAAATAACGCGACTTTCGAAGAAAACAGGTAGGATGATTCGATGCAGCTCGTCAAAGGAGTTGATTGCTCTAAACAAAATCGCGATGTGTTGTCATGCAAGGGCAATTAAAAGACGAACACGCTCCAACGTGGGGTGTGTTGTTATGCAACAAGAGGTTGACAGCTACAACCCACATTACCTCTGGTCCGTCCCTCAGCCGAGGAACAAATTAGATGTTTCCCGCTAACGCTTTCTAATCATCCATTTATAGAAACCATCGGTTGTCTCGGTTGCTCTTTAACAGCGAGTTGCGCATTGAAAGTACACGAAGTAGCATTTCGGAAAAAAACAAGTTACTAACTGGATGATATTCCAAAGGAAAATGCGACGCTTTCCAATCATCATGTACATATGTATTCGTTTTAAAATCAAGCATAATATCAACGCAGCGGTATCTTCAACTATGCTGCGGAGGTCAAGTACTCGTATTGGAAAGTGACCAATGACAAGATGACCAGAATTTTATCGTGTTTTATTGACCCACCTTTTGATTCCCCTTTTACTGATTTTACGCTATTCTCCACAAGACCTCCAGTTCGCATTCGTACCGCTGACTTTAGTTCTATAGTATTCTTCTGAGCGCCTCTACCCAGCAACAATGCTGTTCCCTTGGGCTGTAACCAAGACGGCGGGAAGCATTAATCGATGCCAAAACTGAAGCTAGATTCTTTGCACTTCGACTTCAAGTCACTGCCTGACCACAACACTCTCTGGCTTGTGTAAGATGAACACAGAGATAGACACTGGACAGGCATACGCAAGACGTACCGAAGACACCGCAGTCGGCGCACACTGTCGTTTCATTACTAAAGAAGGAAACAAATAAATGGTCTATGCACGCAAGACCGATTCACGCCAGAAATCATTCGGATACCATAGCAACTTGGTGGCTGATGCATTTAAAAGTCATTCGAATCGTAGGTCAGTACTTATCCTTAGTATGCTAAAAGAATGCCTTGAATTGGGATAGAGGAAAGAAAAATTACTTAGATCGTCATTGTCGAATTGTACACACGAGTTTTGAATGCGATAATATGCGATAGACATAAGTGTGTTTAAATCGATTTTCGCAACTCTTGCTTTATTATGAATAGAAAATTGTTTTCCTATTCGGCGGACTTCGTCTTTCGTTTTGTTGAGGTCTCGGGGTCAATTTGTAATGCAGACCTTTGTGCATTTCCTGTGAGGTAGAGTTCTGTAAATATCTCAAACTGAGTTGAAACCCCGAGCTCTGTGCTTGTCACACTACGACCTTAATCCGGTCGGAGAATAACTAGCTTTTGACTTCTGGACATTGTGCTGCTAGGTACACTACTTCCATACACTGAATGGAATTCTGGTCTGCTGTTTAATATTGCGGTATTGGGACTTTTACGGATCGGGAACGAATTTTATTTCATCTTCAAGTTTATTTCAATGATATTATTATTAAACTGGAAGCATTTACATGTTTCTTCAGGCCTTATCTGTGGTCTCTGGAAACAACTCTTCGTTGCTAGAGCAAACAACTGCTGCATGTTTTAGGCGCTCCGCCACTACGGAGTCGCCCGATCCTGAGTGTAGAGTGGACTACTTGGATCTGTTCGTGTTCTATTATTATTATTATTTCCATTTTCGTTACTATCCTTTTTACTATTGCTTGCGAACCCGGGCGCGATTTGCCAAGCAACGGTATTAATAGCCAGTTCTTTAGTTCCTTCACACGCGTTGAAAAAAAAACGTCAATGTAGTGGCTTTCTACTGTTGGGATTATGGTCCTACTAAGTATTGGTCCATGTTTGCTACGTTGTCACCTTGGGCGGTGAACTCTCCTCCTCCTCCTCCTCCTCCTCCTCCTCCATATATCCACAAAAATCCATCGTACCGCCTCTTTTTGATCATTCTTGACCGCGTCTTCAACGTGAGCATATCCACTTTGTTTATGACTTACGGGAAAATTGTTACCCGTTCATCGCATCATTTTCCGGACAGAATTCCATTCACCTATCTGCTTCAATTGATTCTCTACTCATAACAGACAATCTCGCATGTGAAATCGAGTGAAAGTGACTTGTCATATTAAGTTTTTTTGTAGATTTTCGGTTTGGTATTTCTAACCAAAAAAATCCACAAACCCCGAAATTGCGATGCTTAAGGGGGGCCTAACTAGAAAACAGTTCAGGCGATCGTGTTATCACCTTTTGTTGAATCAGAATGATTGAAAAAAGAAGCGTTAGTACGGTTAGGCTGTATTCGATGTGTTAGCTACTGCAGTATTCCTTTCTCTTTCCGTCTCTGTGGGTCCACTCTCCGTCTACCTTTTGTATTCATTCTTTTTTGCTTGCAGTATGTAACTCGATAAGATGATTTTTCCCGGGCGACGCTTAGATCTTGATTCAACGCGCAATTGACTATCACTAATTTCCCTTCAGTGAAAACGTAACTAGGGTCTTTACTCTTTGGGCTTTGTATGGTACTACTCCAAATTTTACGGCCAAGATTGCCAGTCTTCTCTTGTCGTGTGGCCAACTTTAGTGGCTACGGATCATGCCTTTCCCACTACGCCGCAAGCACATCTGTGTGGTCTGTCACGTCTCACGGATCGCATTCATTTTGTTGTAACCTTCCGAACATAATGGAACAATTAACAATTGCTTGTTTTCCCTCACCTACTATTGTCAATTGAATTTCGTCCTGTGACCATATAGTCTGGTGAGTGTTGCCTTCCATTCGGATCAGGCATACTCATATTTAGAATGCTTACGTGTGTTTTATTTTTGCAATCGCGATCGAAATTCTGGTTGTTGCTGTTGTTGCTACATACTATTCTGTCTTAGTTTGGAAGAATTCCATTTTGAAACACGATTGACATCAAATTGCAGTAATCGACTAGTCGCAGCCGCATCGGTCATATGTTCGAAACATGGATTCAAATAGTTGTTTGTTGTATTCCGTATTATATATGATCTGTGTCATTCGAATGCCTCATCATGGCACTGGATCGGTGTCTCGGGCTCCTTGTTAGTTGGTCGCCTTGGGCGCCTCTCGAAATGGCACCAAATGCCCGGTTGTCAAGATTAACCTCTGACAAATACGTTCTACGTACTTCCTTCGCGTGGGCGAGATGTCCCCACTGAAGTGCGAGAACGAAGGCGAATGTTGGACACTCTCCATCGAGTTGACTTTTATTTGATAGTCATTCTAGGAGAGACGACTAGACCCTAATTGGAAATCAATCATGAGCTGACCGTGGATATCTAGCTCGATCTAGGTGGCATATGGACACGTAATGCTTTTGCCTGCCCATTGTCTACCTTTTCATGCTCTTTTTCACGTACTGGGCAAGGTTAGAAGAAGTGACGTGGCGCTCAGGCCATGACTTGACGTAGAAGTATGAGGAAGATAGCTTCGGCTTTGGCCTCGGTTGGTGATTCCCGCCTCCTTGGTCGGGGCCCAAGAGGTGAAAATTGTTATTGGTTGGAGGTAATGAGATATACATGAAAATCGACTTCAGTAAGTTGGAAGCTGTGCGGCCTGTTTGTTGAATTCACCCCCGTGAAAATAACCCGAAACCAACTAAAAAATCACAAAATGTGTACCGTTAAAACGCAAAACAAAACGATTGGTTTCTTATGGTTTATTATTTCTCCCCTTTATTTGTCCACCTTCTGTGAAGTTGTCACGTTGTCACCGTGCTTGTTTTCATGCCATATATATATGTATATATATATCGATTATTCAATCATCGGCCCCCAGTGCGCCACAAGATCCTCAAATCACCTTAGTACCTCGTACGTTTGGTCAGATGCTCGGGGTAGGCTCCCCCGAAGCCAAGCCTCTACTTCCGTTTGGGCAACCGAGTAATATACAGGCCGCTGACAAATCAGAAATCCCGGTGGACAATTGATGGTGTGGAGCTAGATATCAGAAGAGCTTTCATACATGAGGAGATTTCGCTCTTGGCTATAGTTCTGATGCCACATGGTCTGTTCATAAATTTGTACCTATAGAGTATGAAAACATTAATAGGAGTAGTGTTTAATTTTTTTGAACAAATGACAAAACTAGCAGCATGTTCTTCGCTTGGATAACTTTTAAAAACGGGAATCGCGCTTGTTAGCACTGTGTGCTACTTGTGATGTTCGACGGTGATATCGACTGTCTCCTATGCTGGAAGTTGCAATCGTTTACGCGACTGTCACATAGGCAACACGTGACGGAAATTGTCAAAGTTGAGCACTGGGAAAACGAATAACTTATTTTGTTTGAACAATTCAAATAGCACTTGCCACTCTGCATACGGTCACTAAGTGGTACTTGTATTTGTGCGCGGTCAGAATTTCACGAAGTTGTTACCCTTTAGTTTTTAAATTTCTTATGATTTTCACATTATTGACTGATTGACTTCTAATATGTTGTTTACTTATGACCGAAATCACGGTGCGGTACTCTATTTTACCGTAATACTTTTAGATTTGTGTGGACACAGTAATCAACTGGTAGTTCAGTGTTCCGGCTCATATGTTCACGTCGTTCATTTGACAAAAATTGAAAATACTGGCTAGCAGTTTCAATCGGCTGGCACTTCATAATTTCCTATAGGACGCCATCCATGTGAGCTAAATAAGGTTTGTTTGTTTCGACTCTATTCTCATACCATAAAACAATACGTTCGATTGAAGAGCAACAAGAAGTCAATCAGCTTCAGTCGATCGGTCTGCCGGTTGGTCAACTGACTGACACGGAATCGATAACCATGAAAAAGTACCGTATCAGTTAACATTCGCTGTGAAACTATTGTCCTGGATTCGCATTTTAGCCAAGGGCGATTTCGCGCTACTTCACTCTCAGATTTATTTTTGAGAAATTATTTTAGTCATGGTTTGTTCCAAATTGTTTGAAGCCTAAATTCGGGTACTCATTCTCTAGTCTTTTATCATCTATTGTTGTTTGTGATTTCTACGATTGCACGAACTTGGAACAAGTCATAACTGAAATGTTAACAAACAAAGGGCTATGGCCCGTTAAAATGCGAGGGGAAAAAATATGCAAAACCCTGTTAATAAAGAGCATTCACTCCTAAAAAGGTTTCCAAAATGGTGAATGGATGTTCGTGCTAAATTAGGTTACGGGTAGTTGTGTGTGTGTGTGTGTGTGTGTGTGTGACGTGTTATTGTTGTTCACAGTTAAGCATGTGTCATGCATTTCCAATTCGCAACTGATAAGAGTGGTGTTTATGCATTTCATCTGCTGAGGATCATTTAGGAATGTCTTTTACTGTTGCGTTGACTTGGGGTCGTGGACCAGATCTATCTCGGATTTAGAGGAAGGGATTCCATTTAGGAGATTCTAACGCGGTCCACATTTTTCTTCGTTCTCTTGGGGTTCGCTTGGCCTTTCCGTAAGTCGTTCAGTAGCTCATGCTAGGTTTCTCAGTGAAACCGTATCTTTGCGACCCTCCGTGAGGCAAATAGGACCATAGTTAGGATCGCATTCTAGGAACTCAAATTCCTCGGCTAGTGGATCAAATTTGAATGGCCGGTTGTTTTTATGGGGTGAAACTTCGTTGGAATTCACCAACCAGCCGGGGAAGGATTTGCCTGTTGTAGCTTTTCAATCATGTTGGAACATCCTCTTGCAGAGACTACAGTTCGTTGTTGTGCAAAGTGGGGAGTGTAGTGAATGAATCGTGCCGGGATAACTGGCTAGGTTTCGCGAACGCGGAGCTAATGTGATGGTTTTCCAAATGCTACCGTTCTGACATTCGATCGGTCCGTTGCATTGGGGATTGTACGGTATGGCGCCACTAGTACCAATTCCTTTGGTGTGAAAAAATCTGTCAGTTCACCAGACATAGATGATGAATCACGGTCAGAATATATGCAAGCAGGCATAGCAAAGATAGAAGAAAGATTAGCCAGACACTTGATTGCAATGAGAATAGATATGTCCGGACACGCATACGCAGGTGAAAAACGAGAAAACTCGTCAACAATTGTAAGTAAAAATTTATTTCTAAATTTAAATAGAAAAGATCCTTTGAAATCTGTGCTCACACGTCCAGATAGTTGTGTAGCCTTGAATAATGGGATGTTTTGGGGTTATAAAATGTGCTTCGATTTCGGAACATATTTTACATTGGGAGGTGATTGATTTATTTCGACCGTTGAAAATGGTGCATTACAAGCTCTAACCAAATGTAACGTTTTGGTTATGCCAGCGTAGAACAGGTATTCGTAGAGTTCCTTTAAAATGGGACGGTAGAGAGAACTGCAGATGCTACGCGTCGTGATTTTCTCACCTGGGGCGATACGCAACATGGTAATGAAAATCGGATAGTTCGATTTTTGTTGCATTGGATCTTCTAATTTTTTAGTTTTACTTTTGTGCGCCTTGTCGAACATGAACGATACTGACCTCTGGCTAGTCACTAATTTGAAGTATTTTCCAATTAGCAAGTGCTTCCATTTCTTCAGTGCATCAACGATGGAATATGCCTCTTTTTCAACTGAAGAATGTCAGCTTTCTGTTGAGAACAATGTCCCGGAAAAGAATGCCACTGGTCTTCCGTTCTGGTTCTTGGAAGCTTTAGTGGTGTTGTCTGATGTATCGGTTTTCACCTCTAGGGTGATCCTCAGTTCAACTGTGACTAACGCGAAGTTCCCCAACTTAAGTTTCGGATTCTCGAATGCTGCTGATACGTTTCTCGGTAGAGGGAAAGTCCAATTTCGTACGAGGGGCCGATTTTGTCTGATTAGTGTGATATCCAATGGGAGTAGTATGTAAACATACCGGTTATACGTTCATTTGTTTTCAGGTTATCTGATGAGGATAGTTTTTTCAATAGTTTTAATCTCTCTGCGGAACGGATCTAATTATCTGCGGTACACCGTTCCCAAGAAGATTGAGTTACCGAGTACGAATAGTGTTCTTTGACTCGTTGAATGTGGTACCATACTTATTTGCGATTTTAACAAAACCTTTCAAATTATGGTCATACTCCTCCACCGTGGCTACGCAGATAGCCAGGTTGTCTGCGTAGGCAACTGTTTCTTGCAACTGTTCTTCACTCATGATATCGTCGATCACACGTTGAAAACGAGCTATTCCGTTTGTCATGCCGATTAAAATGTGACAAAACTGGTACAATTCGCAGCCGACCTCGAATGCAATATAATCTTTCCTACTGTCTTGAAACGGTATCTGACGATAGATGCTCTTCAAGTCCGGAGCGGTGTACACTTTGTATTGCGAGATCTTTTCGATTAATTTATCTGTGCACGGGAGTAGGTAAGCAACCAGATGTGTGAAGCGATTTATCGTCCGATTGTAATGGTTTAACTCTCTCCTATTGAGGCGTCCATCCCTAACAGCAAGGACTTGTACTCTCCCTGGTGACTTCGATGCCTCGGTAATGGTGGATGATGATAATTTTTCGACCTCAGACTTGATAAGCATGACATCTTGCGGAGAATGTCGTGCTGACTTAGTAGCGACTTGTCTGCACTCGGAAGAACGGCTCTGGAAAAGAGATTGCAGGTCAATTTTGACTGTGAGTAGTCTATAGAGAGAAAACGATGGTCTAGAACCAGAAAACGAAATTTCAGCGCTATCATGTTATTTGAGAAATTAATGTTCCAGTAAGGCATCTGTGCTTAAATCAGACAAGAAGTTTAATGCGTTCGTCAGTTCCTGAATTCCATAGATGCAAATAAATGTCCCTGACTAAAGTCGAATAAGCTGGTAGATGCCATGATGATTTGTTGTTGTGGTGCTTCGACATCCCGGTTATGCTTCTCGATTATGCTTTTGGAAATGTAACTTTCCGAACTCCTCGTACCAATAAATGCGTGTAGTGAGACTCGGTTGACTGTGATAAGGAGGAAGACACTTGAGAGACAGTAGGCGACGGCTGCAGACCAAATAGTGGAATCCTCAGATGACAAAACCTGCGAGGAAGGCTTCGACACACCCGTTGAAAACGCCCTTTTTTCCACACTTTGCATGTAGCCTTCTTCGCAAATCACTCGGCTATGGGATCCCGAATCAAGCCCCATAAAGAGCGGGCGTTGCCAGCTGCCAACACGGGATGTTCTTCCTCATGTGGATCTATTGACGTATTCGAAACGGGTAGGTTGTTCGTGGGCATAGAGCAAGACGTTGGTGGGTTTCTTCTGTACAAGCTCCTATTATCTGACCAGGTCAGAGATGGACTCATGGTCAGGCTACTTTTCTCTCAACAGTCGGATCTGGTTAGATTTCAACCCACGTATGAATGCAAAGGAATGAATTTGGCGCGATGTTAATCGGCAGCCACTGCTTGAAAATCACACTCGACCGGGGGGAAGATCGCAAATGCCGGAGGAACTAATCAGTGATCTCCTTCTGTCCTTGCCTGGGGGCAGATACGGCCTGGCGTAAAATATCATATTTTTCGGTTTCATGTAAAGGTTCTCAAGAGCTGCGGTGGTAGGGTTGCGGTCGCTACAAACGGCCATGTATTTGAAGACAGACGACGGAGTGATGTAATTTGTCAGGATAGCTTGTTTATCGAAACTGCAAGACTTGACAGAGGTCAATAGAGAGGAGTTGCGTCTGAACAGTCTGGCTGTGGAATACGATTCCTATTTCCAAGTTGATTAAGCCGTAATGATCACGAGCAACAAGAAGTGACAGATGACTCCAATGGGTACCCGAGTTTAGGCTCTAATCCATTTGGAACAAATTACAGCTAAAATGTAAACGAGCAGGAGTTGTTGCACGCTGACAATGTGCAAAGCCTCATTACTAAAGAGTATTCAATTACCTTTAACACAGTTGCTCAGCTAATTTTAGTTAAGAAAATTGTCCCAGTTTTATGCTTTTACAATATTCGGTATTCGCTTTGTCAAAGATGTGTATAAATTTGAAACCCGTTTGTTTCTTTCGAAGATTGCGACCGCTGTTAATGGTTGATGGAACATTCGATTTTCGGTAATTGTGATATGTTTGTAGCATAGATTTCCCACAGCCACGTTTGGTCTGGCATATTTCCCAAATATTAAATGGACCCAAATGTGAATTCCTTCGGGAGAGCTCACTATCTCTGCTATGCCACGCCAGGAGATATTCGGACTTTCCATTCTAGATTCGTTGATGACCCGCCACAATTACTTACAAATATTGTATCCGGCACAGTGGTTTTCATAACTGTTGATGCCCGTGAATTCAGTCTGATGCAAACTGGCTCATTCCTAAAGGGTTCTTGCTTTGGTTATATATATATCCATATAGTATTTAAGTATTTTATAAAATCTGTAAGCAGGTTGTATGGGCTCAGAACTGTGGCGTATGATGGAAACAAATGAGGCAGATAGAAAAATAAACCAAGCGCTGTGTTGGATTCTCTCTTTATATGAACAAATCTGTGAACAGATCATGTGGCATCAGAACTATACGTCATCCAGGCGGAGCTAAACATCCAAAACACCCCTCTGCCATAGTTGGCGGTGAGCATACCGTCCTTTACTTTATGGTTGTCTCATGGTTGGTTGTGAATCACGGTTTAGTCATCTCTGTTAAAGTGATTGCCAAGGACTGGTCATAGCATAGCCCAACTGCTAAAAATCATTTACGGTTATCAGACGTTGAAGCAAATTGGGCCTTGGATAAACATGTCAAAGCTTTGTCTCCCTTAAAAACCATTTGTCAACTTTTAACGGTCGCATTCCTTATCTTCTCATTTCAAACTGGGGTGTAATTTCTCATGCAAAACAACCATCAAGATTTTTTGTCATTCATTACGGTTCCAATTTTCAGAACCGTGGTTGTCGGTGTTCCTCCGTTGCAGTAGGCCTTAGAAACCTTAGGACGTATCCGTGCTACCGCACACGTAAGTTGATTTCAGCTTGCACAAACATTAACCTTTCACCAAGGAACTCTGGTTTCGGTTGCTACCTCGCAGAACCATCTAACCAAAAAGACAAATGAATAAGGAATAGCGAGCGGTCGACGGCCAAATAGTAACAACTATACGGAACGCGCTGACTGCGGCACTGAGTCTTATCATCTACTGTCGCTAATCATTGCTTCGGGCGATCTCGCGAACTTCAATCCGATAGTCTAACTATACCTCGACGAACCAGTCCTCCGGTTAAAGTCTTCATATTTTTTTGCCATATCATCGAGTGGCCACCTTGAACCATCTACTAAACATTACCCGCCTCGAAGAACAGCCTAAAGCGTGGCAGTCATTCTGTGGACATGTGTAAACATGTCCCAACCACCTTAACCTATTTTGATTCAGTGCATGTTCGGAGGACTGGACTGTTGGACACAGTACGTTACACCTAAACTCCGAGTTGCTCATTAAATTCTCCCATCATATTCTACGAATTCTTCGAAGACAATGGTATTCGAACACCGAAAGTCTTCGCATATGTTCTCCTCTCAGCGGTCATGTTTCGGAGCCGCAGAGCACTGCCGACTTCATTGTTGCCGTATATGCTCGAACTTTGATGGACAACTGAATGTCAGGCCGACGCCACAGATGGTTCAAATTGATGAATGCCAATCGATCGTTTTGTATGCGTGATGACATTTTATCCGATACACGACTGTCGGGTGAGATACAACTACTGAAGTAACGAAATCCATGTACCTGACCCAATTGTTCTCCTGCAGGAACGAGGTTTGGCTTTGAACCAATCCAGTCCTGCAACAGCATTTTACGTTTCGAAGTTGCAAAACACATTCCAAACATGACTACACTATCGTTCAGACTATGGAGCAAAACTGGCAACTTGGGTTTTCACACAGTAGCACAACAACGTCCGCATATTTTACGTCCGACATTTTTTTCGTCTGAGCAAACATCAATGATACTACTTTCACCGGGTATAGCGCCGTCTGCATAGTAATTTCAATGAGAACGTTAAAAAAATAAAGATGAAAAACGGCAACCCCTGAATTCGGAGATTGGACCAGTGAAATGAATTCCTCTGGCATATCCTTCATTGCAAAGCAACGCCAAAAGACTGCATGATCGACGGAATCGAGCGCTGCCCCTGTGTCTTAAGATCATTCGCAGTGTGAAAATTTGATCGATGCTACCCCGAACCCAAACATGCAGTGAAACACTTATCGGATTATGTTTATGGGAGAGTCAAACAAACGGATGTGTGAGTATCAAATTGACGAGAAGGGTGGCTGTAGTCTCTTTTCTTCTGGAAGTGATATAATGACTCTAACGGAGGCAGAGCTAAGCCATGTAGCCTAGTGTCAGAACATCCGGGGTGTGGGTAGCGTGATCGTCAGTGTGTAAATCCGTTGATTGATTCACAAACTTACTTCTATCACCATTGCCTGGCCGTACCTTATTCTTTTGTGGGCACTCCATCTTCCGTTGGGATTTTATGCACGACTATCGATAAAGTTTGTTATAACCAGGTTAACCTGTTTATCGTCTTCGTTAAACCAGTCGCTCAAACCTTGTGTCCTCATCAGTGCCAACATGATGCTCTGACCTTCCTGGAACAGCTGAATTCTATTGTTGTCAGTGAATTTAAAGGAAAAGTAGTTTTCGATGACGCATTTATCTGCAGGACTGATCCTAAGGGACACTTTTCTTTCGCGAGCGAACAGTGAATGCTTCATACAATTTGCCCCGGGGTTGGCGTTTCTTGTTCGATTCGTAACATTCATTGGCGCCTCGTTGTTCTTGTCCGAAGACATCGATGAAGACCACGTCTTCGGACCCTGGTCGTTCTTTGTCATTTCAGAGTAGATCTCGAAAGGAGCCAGTAAATTCAGCTGATATGGTCAATCTGGTTTGCGAAACGATATTATTGTTTTAGTTCATATATCGTGCTTGGCAATTGATATCACGAAAAAGTTATTGATACCTCAATTTTCCTGAAGATTGCTAGAAAATTTTGGCTGGCTTTGCATCCAAATCAAATCAGCTGTAACATTTCATTTTCAAATCAGGCCATCCGTTTCTTTGCATCGTTTATGTATTTCACAATTCCCTATGCGAGTTCCTGAATTCAATATTGAAATGATGTTGCCATACTTAGCAAGAGCAAAACCGATCGCAGCTGAGAAAAAAGCATGCTAACCTTGACCCTGTATAGAACCACATAAGGTCTCATTAAAAAATACACTCTGGATTGACATTTCCACAGCTGACGTTGAAGATAGCTCGAAGCTACTCCCTCGTTTTCATCTGCATGCTCGTAATCGTGTCCAGACAGACTTTGGAACTTGCGATGTCCACTCATCTGTGGAGACCAAGTTACCAATTCCTGATGGCTAGTGTTTCAGTATACACGCCGCGACCGACATTTTCGATGCTTATATCGGATTCAGGAGTATCATGGTTATGGGACAGTGAAGCAACGGACGTTAAAATGGAATACTGTATTTTGTGTAGGTGTTCCTTATTCGATCCGTAATATTTTGAACATAGGAAATTCAGCTGTAGAAAAAACTTCTGACACCCCCACATATGTTCTGCTCATTAAATCGGCTTGAGATCATGTGCTGGAACTGATGTTTTTTTTTGCGGTCACCTGAATCACTCCTCGATCGCTAACAGTCAGTCCCCGTTTTTTCGTGGTTACGAGTTTAGTTACCATGACGTTTACCTCCCGGTGCTTCTCGATAAAACTGCAATTCTTCGAAGCAGACACCGGTCTCTGGTCTCATGGAACTTATGAGTAACCGTACGATCTTGCTGAAATCTAACTTAGGGGTGGTGATAGTTCACACCATTATTCAAAAGATATAAGTTTTATTAAATGCACCGTGCATGATTTTTTTGAAAAGGGCATATCCCATAATCGCTGGAGCCCACTACACAGAGGGGTTGTGGGGTAGAGAGAGAGGTGATACCGACAACTTATATCTTGAAATTGGGAGTGGCTTAGAGAAATATAATATTCCAATTGATCCAGCGTGGTAACGAATAGGGGAATAGCGAATCACCGTCCACCATCAAAGTGATCGGCGAGTCTGGGATTGACCGCCGACCATCTTCTTTCAGTGTTCTGATGTATGGTTATCAATTTGCCGAACAATTGACTGAGGAGGAATGCGTAGCCACTGATAAGTTTTTGTGATTGGTTCACTGGCTGAAATACCTCTCTTTCTTTGTTAAGTCAATACTGATCTCACGAATATAAGCCGATTAGGCTTGTCTGTTCACAGCACGCGAGTTATACTCCGCGTTTACCTGGACAGATTATCGCTTCCTTTTTATTTGCATTTAATCCGCGGCATGGGTTACTTATAAGTTTCGTGTTGAATTGATTATGCCAAATACAATTCTAAATTCCAATATGAAGCATACTATGAGCTGCGATATGCTCCGTTTTTTTCGATTTCAATCGGTTTGTTTTCTCGAGTTATGATACCCGAAATGATGAGGATTTTTCACATCGTGTAAGTCATTCATCGTGATCTTTTTAGTTTTTTGATTTTGCTTTGGCCGTACTCCGTGGACTGTTGAGTGTAAGTCTACAGACATCAAAAGAACGGTCTTATTTTAAGTTCCTCGATATGACTAGCCAGACGTTCCCGATGAATATCTTGTGAAAAGCATCGGGCCGGGAAACAGTAAATGTAATATGTGGTATCAAGACTAGTTTATTGGGTCCTTTGGAGAAATACTGAGACCTTTCGTTTTGACGGTACTTCATAGTTTTCATGATACTTTAACTCTATTGCACAATGTGTCAAGAAAGTACGATATTCTTGTTTCAGAATGTATCATCTCACTGTGTGAAAAGCATCGGAACTCACAGAGTAGGCATATGCGCCGTAATTGACAACTTTTCTTCTCCGCATTTATTCTTCTCAGATATTACCACCACCTCTGCTGTTTGTTTGTTTGGCGCTTCTAATTAGAACAATCTCCCAGTGACCATTGAGGTGATTAACCTATCAGTCACTTCACGGTAGACATATTTTACACATTTAACTATTCTGTGCGTAGAACAAGCGCCATAGGCGCCATTGCGAACGAGGAAAAGAATTCATAACCAAAAAAGGTAACACGTTTCTGTATGCTTGGCCTCTGCAACCTTTCAATTTCATCGAATATGAACGAGATCCTATTTGGCCGAGTAGAACAAAGTCGAGTTTTTCTCGCGTGACCAAGGAACTTGGTCTGCAAAGCGAAATCCGTAGTTTGGACGTTCGTTTGTCGTAAAGAGCAGGTAACCGGTAATCTCGTTCATATGGCTTTAGATCATTTCGAGTCCGTGGCCCAACAGTCTCAGGATTTCCACTAGACTGGATGGCTGAGAAGTTCGGTTTGTTGGCTGCTGCTGAGGTATTATCTCTTGAAAAGAGTCAAAAGGCTGTAGATATCTATAATATCGGTCTACATTCAACACGTTACGGTTTCATCAGTAGACTCTTTTGGCCTTTTGTTGGTATAATACTTAGAAGATAAATTCGCCCTAAGCACTGCCACCGCTAGTCCACCGTCGGTTACTGGAAGAGCTCGGACCCATCTACCAATGTGATAGTTATTGCCCTATCTGCAACCGGAAATGTACTAGGTTGGACACGAATGCTTCTGCAACTCCCATTGTTTCACTGTGGTTCCAGATGCCACTTGGTCATATTCCTTTTTCAAAATAGAAGTAATTAAAATGCTGGAATTGCAGAACGTGGTCTCTTTCTAAGTGCCTCGCCATGGCAATGGCTCCGGCGGCCTTTGCCATTTCTGGCCACTCTTCATTTTCATGTCTTCCAATTCATTCATTCACGAAAGCAGCTGAACTTTTCCCGTTCCGATTATCAATCTCAAATATGAGATTTTGAACTACTCAATCGATGAATGCTTCTGCTTTGCATCGGGATCAATGTTGACTTCGATTTCTTTTTTTGTACCGTGTTGGTCGTGACACAAATTTTGATTTTATACACGACGGTATTGGATGCATGTAAGGACACACGACACTCGTCAGGTAGAGCCAGCCGATCGATAGATGGTGGATCAGCAAGGCATGCGTACAATCACAGTGGTTTAATGGAATGCCACTTTGTAAGCACGCACTCATTTAAGAACGTTTTCTTTGTTTGCACGTTGCTGTTTGACTCATATCACTGGTTACTTTTTTTTCAATTAACAGTTTCTAGTGTATTAGTCTGGTCAATTTTCTCATCCCAACTCATCATTTGGTTGCTAGGGCTCTGGCTAGTTTCAGATACTTCGTTTGATGACTTTTACCGCGATCAGCCTAATTATTGATCTACATTGCCACGTCTTTCGTGACCCCCTCAGTGGATAAGTCTTGTGGTCTGATCTCAAAATAATCACGTGGTTTCTGCAGATTTGTTTCGGTTCTCTATCCCGTTATGATTTAGTTTGATGTTAAAGTAAATGAAAAAATGGTTACTCTAGTCCCGTTTGTATCATTTTTGCTACGGACGTGACTGGTTTATGAACAGCCTCACAGAGTATGTACTTGATCTATAAGAAGATAGCATCTGCAACACCGAGTAACGACAACCTTGAAGAAGGGTCATGAAAACTGGTGGGTTAGGATTGAGTGGTTAAGCTTATGCGTGATACTGGTGGTGGGCGGCAAACTTGGGTAGTGGAGTCCTGTGCGATAGAAATACAGAACCTATTATTGGGAAACAGCAGAGGTTTGATCGCTGAGCTGAACACTTCAAACGTCTGTTTAGCTGGCCGTGCGCTAATGCACTCCTCATAACATCAACAACTCCTAATCCTTGTGGGATGTCACTTAGTCCCCAAGGGAATTGGAAGCTGATTCGTAGGTCTTGACGAACTGCTCCAGTTCTTTTCAAACTGGGTGGAGATGATTTGATAAAATCATTTACCTCCTTACTCCAAGACATTTTGAACGAAGGGTCTACCTCACTCTAATAGGGGTGAGTCACTGATTGTGCTCATGTTCAAGAAGGGTACGCATAGCGACTGTACCAGTTTAACTCAGATATTTACTATGGTTTTAACTCCATTTGTCACCGGTTCGCGAGGTCGAAATCTGCGAACAGCAAGACGGAATCTATTCTGTTTGAGGTTGCATCGACCTGGTTTTTATCCCTCGCTAGCTGCTTGAAGTGCACCGCACACACCGTCGCGGTAGTTTTCCACAAAGTTGTCTGAAAAGCACTGTTTAGTGCTTTTCAGTGTGTTAAATTCTGTGTTAAATTCTGCTACATGACTGGATGTCGTTGGTTGACAGTTTGGTGTTCGATGGAAAGGAACTGATCACCGATGACCGTTTCAGTTACATGCAAAGGTTCTTGACTAACGATGGTCGCACTGTATTTAGGGTGAGGACGCGTCTACCACCTAAGGCTCGAGCGATATGCTTCGGATTAAAGCAATTGTGGCGCCGGCCTGCTGTTTGATTAAAGTTTAATTGCCGTTTTACTGTGCATTAATGCGCTCCGTTTTGTCGTATGGTTCCGAGCTATTGACTGTGTGTCGCTACCTGTTCGTCGCTTGGAGCCTTTCGACCACCGATGATAACGTTGTATTGCCAAGGTTAGTGTGAGTAAGCTAGTGAATAGTGCGTAAGTTAGAAATCTAGTATTGCTTATCGGTCCAGAGAATATTTTATTGGACCGCATAAGGCTTAGTGGACTTAGTTGGTCATATCATGTGTTCCGTATAACAAACGGTCATCTACCGTACCACACCGTCACAGCGAAGCTGCACCTTGAGGCGTGACGACTTGCGTGCCACCACGATCCAACGAACTGTACAGGATGGCCTATCTCAAGCCGAAGATCCAGTCAAACCTAGAAGGTTAGTGGGAAGAGGCCTAACGAAGTAGTCTCCTGGTACTCCAGGTCCGGAGTCGGTCTGAACTGGCAGCTCAGTCGGACAGGTTCTTGTCATAACCAAAGGCTTTGGTTGAGAACCCTAATCGTTCCTCTGCTTAGAGGCTGGATGCTTTAGCAACACCCGTCCATCATTCTCCATGAGTCACACGTGCACAAATAATTCCATACTGCATCGGTCGTAGAGCCGGATAATCAGGACCGTGCTGCCCATTGCATCGAGTGCGGTGGATAGTGATAGCTTTGCTACCACTCAGAGTTCCCTCTCTTTTATTCAACCTGTCTCTTCTGTTTCCAAACAAATCCGTTTGCTCGCTCTGCCTATCCATAATGCCCCATGGTGTGTTACGTGATTCTCAGTCCGTTAGGCCACATTTTCTCAATCCTTCTCGTTCTCTGAATCTCGGTTCCTTCAGT
>LUCM01003983.1:64023-80567 GCA_008360955.1 Fasciolopsis buskii
AGGACTCGGCAAGCGCTGTCACCCATAAAGAGATGAGGTTTATGACGAGTTCGTCATTCTTGTTCAGAAGAACAAATTCCCTGCACAATCTGCAGTGGTATAACAAAGTGATTGTTAACGCAACAAGTTTGGGAAAACTGAATGCATGCGAAGCTTTTGGCATACACATCTGAGGGCTCTTCCCCTTGCTTGTTCAGCGAACACATAACGAGGACAGGTTTCTCCACTTTCGGTGCGGTTGACAGTTCGGTTTTCTTCCTGTCTACCCGTGAATTATCCGGACATCATATTTGCCGCGCACTGAAATCATACATGATTTTACTATGTACATGGGGTGCGGGTAGGTCTGGTCAGATACGCAACTCCAGTATCATAAATGAAACACGAACGTGTTTGGTTGCGGTTCTGTCGCCGAGAATAGCAGTAGATTCTTTACTGACCAGCGCATCTACGTCGGAATCGGACCATTGCGCATTAAGAGTCTTTGAATGCGAGTTGTGTGTAGCTCCAAATGGCCATTGACTCCGCTAGAGCACAAGCTCGGTTGTATTGGGTTTCATCGCACCGTACTAGGTGTGATTATACTGCGCTGTTTCGCCATGCAGTTTAGTGAACCGGTAACTATCTAGGACGAAACGTACTAGAGAGCTCGGACAAGCATCAATGTAGATTTGTGCGTGGTATCAAATGAAGCAGGAGATGCATTTGGAAGAAGGTGTCACACTCGTTGGTCCTAATATTCCAGTTTCTCCAAGTGAGAGGACAGTTGAGATACTCATCAGATGAGTAGCTGGGTCGGTGCTCATCCCTCCGGCCGGATATTACGTAAAGAATTTTCCGCCAACTGCGCTAGCCGGGTAGGGAGCGGTGGAGCGAAGGGGAAATAGCAGGTGGGGCAAATGCGTAGCGCTTCAACTCGTGTTACGGACACGGCCTCAATGGCATTGATTTCGTGGCTAACTGGATTGGGCTGAGTAGTTAAACGCAGAGGATGGAAAGCAGCGGCCGCCGTCAAACCAAGCAGTCAGATGGATACTGCTACCTGGAAGGAGGCTGTCACCACCGCGTGAGCAGTGAACATTCTGTACAATGAAACCGTGTTGGCGGGATTAGATAATTGGCGAGCTCATCGCGTGGTAAGGAAAAACAAAGGAATGGACCGGATTGGGGATTTGAGCAGTTTTCCATGGTATCAGGAATCCGGTTAGTTGGTCGGCAGCGCTAAGCATCAATTTTAAGGTCCAATCAGGTGGATATGGCGAAGTGGCGAACATTTGGGGCAGGTGTATCTTCACGACTGCTCCAAACCGGAATATCCTTGGGAAGTACAGGCCGAATACTCGGATCTGTTTCTGGGGTCTGAGGAGGGAAGAAGTAGCAGATTCCAACGAACCTCCCACAGTTTTTTCCAAAATTGGTGAAGAAGCTCTGATGAAATCAATTACCTCCTTGCTTCGTGATATTTGTAACATTGAGCTTATTTCGTTATTGTGGGACGAGTCACTGATAGTACCCATCGTCAAGAAGGGCACACGGGGTGATTGGTAATCACCTTGGGATTAACCTAATTCCGATAGTTAATAAGATTTCATCTAGGTCGAGGTTGCATCGACCAAATATTCACTCTTCGACAGTTACTAGAAACGCGCCACACACACTACTGACCGACGATCATAGTGTTTCTCAACCTCAACGGTGCGTTTGACTCAGTGGGTCGGACCGCACTATTCGGTGTTCTCCACCGAAATGGTATGTCACCGAAAGACCCATCAGTTCGCTGGCTGGGCATATTGAAAGATATGACAGTGAATCGCGAACATTGACGGTCGGACATGTGCACTTGTACAGCGAGACTGTTTTTCCCTGGGTATGCAAGTATTATGTACACAGTTCACATGAACCTATCTTCGGTGATACTATATGACAAAACATGTTCCTTGTAACAAACCCTTTTGGATATATTTCATTTCTCGCCGGAGAGATTTCTGTGGGCTCTGGTCAGATCAGTTGACTGTAGTGTTTTTCACTCGCCGTTTAAATCTACGCGGTTCGTTCACGCGGTCGCTTTGTGTAGCTTCTGTTCTTTCACGTAGATATATCATCAGATTGACTTTTTGTTTCTGAAAAACTCATATCCGCCATTCCCTTATAATGCTAGCTATGCGCAAGCCGGAGTTGCAATTCGTACGAGCATTCTCGCTGTTTGACGGGCACCTGTTAGTTATTGCTCGCGCAACGACTGACTAGTTTTTTTTTTGGCAAACATGGGGCTTTGTGAGAGGCGTGTCAAAGCAAGCTCCAGATGTCGGCTGAAATAATAGGTTTTCCTTGTTGTAAACGGTCCAGAGTGCACGTCAGTACACGAGGTTTTCTGTAATTACGCGAACCGGCAGCGCACGAACAAAGCGCCTAAAATCAAACATACAATCTGCTCCTCACTAGATTCTCACCTGAATTGTCAGGAGCGTGTATGAGTGATAAGTCCATTTAGGAATCACATGGTGAAACTAACGAATGAGTGCACAGTTATAGGGATGGTTAGACAGGAGAGTGCAGCGATAACCGCGAAACCAGTTGTTTTCAGACAATTTTGTTCGTACACCCTAATGCGGAATATACCTGTCTATGTTTTTCTTGGCTGTCTTCATTTTTTTCAAATTTCGGACGTTGATATGATATGGTGGCCGAGTCAGCTGTTCGTGGCAGTTTGTTTGGATCGGAGATCCCATCGCTCATTGTTTTGTCTACCTGGTTAAAAGTCAATAGGCCATCGAATGCCTACTGACTGGTGGGGAAAATATCCGACTAAAGTAATAGAAGGACAGTCGGGTGGAGTAACTTAGGTTCCTCGATTTCTGTGATAGTCCTTGGCGTAACCGTCGAATTGGCGTCCAACTTCTATTGCAAAAGAAACTACTCTGTCCTTGTTCAGTCGATCTCTCGCTCTGGGGATCGAATAAGAAACGGAAATCGCAGACTATTGGGCCGTAGAGTGTGTAATAAAGATGAAGTGGAAAACATGTGCCATAACGCACTTTTAAAGTTTTTCTTGAGAATGTTCCGGTCTTATTATTGTGGAAAGAAAGCACAACGTTATTTATAGATCAAGCGGTTATTTCTAAGATTTTGTGCAATGAGACTATATGTTTGCATAGTGTGGCGGCACTGAAGGTGAATAGGTGAGTTAGTTCGAACTCTAGTTGCGCATACCCACAGAACCACTTCGTTTTACGCCGTTTACTGAGGCGAATGGTCATTCGACTACATGGCAAAGGTACAAAAATCTTAACCAACGGACTGGCCCTTGTGGGTGCGGTTAGGCTACGAGTCTACGAGATCCCCTAAAGTGACGGTTGGAGGCATCAAGTTATATGATTCAATGTTGCAGTCAGTGGCTTTCTTGAATTCGAAATCTTTCTTCTTCCCTACAAGCTAATTATTTTGGAATCATTCTTTTTTGAAGAGCTAGTGATATGGAGTAGCAACCAAAACCAGAGCTGTTTAGGGCAAGGTTTTTGGTCGTATAAACTGGACCCAACTCGGTCTCCCAAATGCTCACTATTTGTGACGACGGTCTGATATCTACCTGCATTGTTTCACTTGAAGGACTATCTAAATTGCTCCCTAAAATCCTCTGCTCAACGTCCCAGATGATTCCCCTGAATTCGCATCTCTGAGCCGTATGATTTCTCGATTATTTGACATTCCCAGTTTCTGTGTATCAGTGGTCATAACCAGTTGATGTGTTCTTGGTTAGCGATGGCTACAAATCCCTTCATTTTCCTTGTTTCTTATATTAGTCCACGGTTACAGTCATTTCACAGGCTTTTGGTCACTTGACGAGCGAGGTATTTGTGTACCATTGGGTCGAGTCTGCGATCATCCAATGGAGCAATAGAAGTCGATAATATTGTTTCTGAAGCTCACAGAACCTAGACCCCACGTTGTCGACCTATGTGTCCAGAGCATCCTTTATCCGCTCCCAGTGTCCTCACAGATCCTTGAAATTCAGCTGCTGGAAGTTTCGAGTAGAACCCATGTCGGTTGATATCATCTGGTAACAGCTTTTAATGAATAGTGGTTTTCGTGTTTATACTACCACAGGCTAGGCTTAGGAGAAGGCGAGCACGACCAAGGGCGTGGTTTGAGTCCATCGATTGTTCCGTACTAACAGTGACCAATTACAATTCGGCTTCGACACCATAAGGGAGAAAAAAGTCCCCCAGCGAACTGATGTTACTAGAACCATTCTATAGTTCGAGAAAACTTGATACAAGCTTTCGGTATTGTCGGTTCCATGTTCTTTTATGTAACCACAAGTTTCGGCCTTCCCCCATTCCAGTGAGATCTAGTCTTCGAGACCGCCCCCTTTAGTAGATACCTGCTTGAAGCTAACAAAACAACCCCGCTCCTTCTTTTCTCAATAAACGATCTTGTTCAATTATTATCTGTTCTGGTTTATGCAACGTTTATCCAGGTTTTATGCCATCATTTTACGAGAGCGAAATGGGAATATTCATAGACCCTAGACTGAACAGTATCTCAGCAAATTTTTCCTTTGTTCAACCAGGCCTCAAAGACGTTTTCGCATACCTCTTCTGGAATCAAACGCATCAAATTCATCCTAGAAGTGTCGTAATTTTTTTTGCCATGTATGTTTATTAACCGATATAGAGTTCAGGTAGGTTTAGTGGAGCAGTAAATTCCAGGTTATTTTGCATTCGTTTTATCCAGGGCGCTGATAATTTTTCCCTCCAGTTTGATTTTGTTAGCTCCAGGCCTATCTAGTGGGTGTGTCCCCGGTCGATACTGTGAATCGTTGTTCGGCTATTGAAAAAAAAACGAACCAGACTTGACAACCGCTGCCACCGGTACGACTGCATCCGGCTTTGGTCATGAAGACAAAAACGGAGGTAACGGATGACAATCATCTGTTTACCAGTACCTGGAACGTGAATTTCAGTCGGTTAGGCTACGACTGATAATCTAAATCTCGTTCGATTTCCCTTGCTGCACATGAGACATTTTTCGCTATTCACCGAGCTTCGAATCGCGGTTCACGTGTAGAGTCATTTTGTCCATGACATTTTCAGCCTTTTCAATGAGTTTTGATCTTCGATTCTTCATGTGAACCGTTCAGAAAATGCCATCATTTGCAAGAATTCCTGTTAAGAAGAACTAATTTATTGGTGCGATCCGCGACTGTACTTGTTTCTTTTGGTCTGTACTTTTAAATCCGATTCCAAATGGACTGTTGCTCGCTTTTTCCATTTAAACTGTCCCATTGTATGATGTGAAAATTGATGGACAGTGCAAAAACTTAGTTTACACTGGGTGCAGTAATCTTGTAATTCCCATGTATCATCTTGGAGGAATCCAAACTTGTAATCAAAGCAGGTCACACTAGAATTACTGACAATCCGCCCGTGACGTGGCTGATAGACGACAAATAGCTATTGCCCGGCACGTTACCACACCTGATCTACTGGGACCTTATGTGGTTCTGTGCGACTGCAGGTTTCAGAGTCATGGTCATGGCTTTCTATTAGAGTTTGTCTTGATGTCGTAAAGGCATACGCCTTTGAGTGCAACAAAACCTCTACTTTGTAACGAGATTACACAACTAGGCGTAATTCTATGTGCACAGTATTTGCTAACGAAACCATGGCGAAGGAGAGTAACGATTGACGACAAACTGGAAAGAAAAAGTGTGTAGGGTTCACCACACATGTGACAGCTCTTGTGTCCTCCATATGTACATCATCAGTTACCTTTCCGGGTGGACAGTTCGTCAGTAGACTGCGTATCACCCGGTTGCACCAGCTGGAGCTCCGAGCCTTCAAGCAATAGGTCTAACTTGCAAGACACTAGAACGGTATGTAGTTCATTTAACCCGTTGTAGACCGGTGACTGATTACTCAATTAATATGCTGTTCGAACAAGCTGATCTTTGATAATCAGTCTAGGGAAGGTAACTAAACCCTGATTTCAAACCAACAATGAACGACATGCGAATCTCACGGGACTATGGTTACCAGATTCTGGAGCAGGAAAGTGTTTTGGATACCCAACATGTCTGGCTCCAGAAATCTCTGACAGTTTGAGGTGACCGAAAGCCTGCGAATTGACTGTAAGTCGTCATATATAAGAGGTAGTATACAAATGAAGAAAGCTATGATCTTTCATAACGGAAATAACATTAGCCGATTGATTAAGAGTACAGGTCCGTGTAAAGCGGATATATGTGAGGCGGTCAAGGAGTCATACGGCCCAATTTCATAAGCTTCATCTACGGCGTTGGGGAGAGCATTTTGAGGAGCAACTTACCCAGTCTCACAGAGAAATTTCTGCCTTTGCTTGCAAAGTGAAGCAATGAAAATTGAATTTCCTGAAAAGGCTTAAGTCTGCTAAACCAGATGAGTTGTACCCGTCCTTTTTCAAAGATGGTCGGTAATTCGTAGCACTAGAGTTAACAAAACCCTTGGTATGGATTTGGGAAAGAATGCAAACACCTAGAGACTTGTGTGAACTGGTGATTGTACCGATTTACTAGAAAGATGGGGGGTCTTAAGACGAAAGTCACAGAGGAATTAATTGTCTTATTTAAACTCGTCTCAGGTTTTATTCTCTCTCTCTCTCTCTCGATTATCCAGTTCTCGTGAAAGATGGCACGTGCGTGGGAGTCCATTAGGTTTTCAACTTTGCTGGCGTTTTATAGATCAAATTTCCCTAATACGACAAATGCTAGAATACAAACAGATCTTCTGTATGATGACGATTTCAATCTTTGTTTACCTGAAAATCACATTCGATTCGATCGATTACTGTGACACTTCGTTTCAGTGAAACATGTGTCAGAAGTGTTCACTTTATTTTTTTCCAATATCCATATGCAAATAGCTAATTCAAGTTTGTGCTTACGGTGATATTTTCACTTCGATTGATTGGAAGAAATAATACTCGTCAGAGTAGCAAGCTGTTCATCTCTGTAATTGCTTCCTCATTTGAGATTAGTCATATTGATCTTTTTTCACATAGTAGACCGACCGATTTGGAATAGGCGAACGATATTTTCCTCCCATTTGTATTTTCAGTATTCCTCGATCGCCGTCACCATAGCGCAACTATGACTGTTATCGATTATGCATCTTGCAATTGCAACTCAAGGTCTGCTTGAGGTGGCAAAGTTTGGTGCCATGACTTTTTCAGGCACTAAGTATGAGACAACTTACGGGTGTTTTTAAACTCGAGTATCGGCGCTGTACTGTTGAAATGAGTGGCCAGTTTCTGCAACTCATGGAGTTTAGGCTTGAGAAGCGGAATCACAGACCTAGCTGGCTTGCAAGTAATATGCAAAAATATTTAGGTTGACGTGGCTTGGGTGCGTGTCACGCATGCTCACAGATCGACTGCCTCCATATGCAGCTTTCTACGAACCAGGTAATATTAAAAAGACGGACCAGAATGGTCAGTTCGTTAAAAGGAGAAAAATGTAGGAACTAGTCTGTCAAAGATGTTTAGGCTATGGATTAGTTATTTACTGACAACATTATCACTTACACTAAGGAACTCTAGTTTTCGGATTGCTAACCTCGCAGAAATTAACCAAAAAGACATGAAATAAGGAATAGTGAGCGGTTCGACGCCCAAATAGTAAACTATTCGGAACGCGCATGACTGCGGCACTGAATCTTATCACATACTGTGCTATCATTGCTTCGGGCGTTCGATGCTGAATTTTTATCAATAAGCGATGTCGGGTGAGATACAACTAGAAGTCAACGAATCCATGTACCTGACCCAAGTTGTTCTCTCTGCAGGAACGAGTTTGGCTTTGAACAAGCAGTCTGAACAAGTAATATTACGTTCGAAGTTGCAAACTTCCAACATGTGTCTGCTATTGTTCAGACGATGGCACTTTTCCATTCAGATTACCGATTGGCTTAATCGGTGCGAATTCACCGGACTCCGTTGATCTCGGCGTCGGTTATCGATTATAGGTATTCAATTGCCCACGACCTCCTTACCGTTCAACTGGTAGGGATACAGAAGGCCCATTATGGCGTTGAGCCAACTGAAATGCTCGCTGAATTGTTATTTCCCAACGCTCAGCCCGAACGCTCTCCCAGATTGAATCAATTGAATAGGAGTTTCAATCCATATCCAGCTTACCTGGGTTCCCGTGGTCCAATATTCTTCATCAGTCGTTAAAGATTGCGACTACTTCCAATAAGTGCAGCCATTTTTGTTCCTCTATATTTCCTGTCCATCGCTGCCGCGGTCATTTCTTAGGCTCTGGGTTAGTCGATGCCTCAGGATTTACGCTTCTTTCCGTAAGTGGCATCCGGGGGACGGATCTTCGAGCACCTAACAGTGCAGCTGAAGTCGAGGATATCGCCGTTTCTGGTGCAGTCTCAGCCGAGTGCAGGACATCCTTGATCTCCTCTAAGTAATCACTCGGATCTGAGGCATTTTCTCAATACGACAGAGTCATTGAGAAATTGTAGTCGGCGATTATCATATAGAATCAGTTTTGTCGAACAAGTGGCTCTTGTGCTGGTTCGACCGCAGACTAAGCCCAAACAAATCTGAACACGGACATAGCAAGTTTTGGAGTCCACAGGTATGGATCAGAATGATCGGCAATCCTCGACTGATGCACCGACGGGTATGTGTCTGGTCTGAGTCTAAATGTGAGGAAGCGACGCAGGTGCGCTGATGTCGCATTTTATAACAAAAATTGGAGTTTTCCAGGAATTTGGATAAGACGATCTCCGTTGTCCGAAATCGACATCCGATGCGCTGTGCCATCTCAACTAAGTACCTAAGTTTGGCGTTAAAATCACCGGCAACCGGAGGAGTTTGCGTGATATCATACTTGGACGGTGCCCCACAGCACAGAAGTTTTTCTTTGGGAACCATAACGCAGCCTTTGCCCCGAAGGTCTCATTTAAAAGATCGTGAGGCGTTAACTCGGCGCGACAACTAGGAGAGTTGTGATGTCATACCCAGCGACGGTTCTGAGTTTCTTTTGATGATAGATGCAGATATGGAACTAACTATGCCTGTTACTTAGGTTTTTTGATTCGAGGAGAACGGTTGATCAGTCAGCTCCAGCATGGTCGGGGTGGGTTTTTCTCCCTATGCGTTGAGTGGGCCACGTCGTCACTGAGCTCTAAATGCTCCCAAGTGGCGGGCGTCTTAAATAGCCTGTGCTGAGGAAATCCTACACACTGCCTTCTCGTGGCGGATGTTTCCGTTAAAGGACCAGAACGAAGGCGAAAGCCCGCACATCCCCGGTGACTGATCATTGATAGCTGGTCTAGGGCAGTTGGTTCCAAACCAACCACTGGCGGCGTAAGAGCAGCGTCTCTATATCACCTGCTCCGTGATGAAGGGATGTACTGGGTACCCAGGATATCTAGCCCAATCTGGGGGGTACATAAATTGAACAACAGATACTGGTCACAATGAGATTGTACCCTAGATTGTCTGCTGCTTTGTGTTTGGACGTTTAGTCAAGCTCGGGGTAGGGTACCCATCTTGGAATGATTCGATGGATACTTGTGTGCAGATTTGTGCAAAATAAAATAAACAGTAATTTTAGCCAATTAGCAGGAGGATGGTTAGGGTTCCCAGCCAAAGCCTTTGGTTCTAACGAAAATCTGCCCGCAAGATAGCAGAGAGTGGCTTGATGGAATGCCATTAGTCCGGATTAATTACTCCTCTACTCTTTTTTATGTTTGGGCAGCCAGCTCAAATTAACCCGCAACCTGGAGGATCAGGAGACTGCTTTGTGAGACCTCTACCCCTTGACCTTTCGGTCATGATTGGATCTTCGGCTTTAGGTGAGCCATCCTGTGTAGCTCGTTGGCTCTTGGAGGCAGACAAGGCGTCGCACCACGTCTCATTATATAATGTATATATCTATATATAATAACAAACCAGTCGTTCTGTATTTTATTTTAACGACACACATTTTGGAGTTTTTTGGTTGGTTTCGGGTTATTTTTAAGTTCTACGAACAGGTCACACAGCATTCGCGCCACTGACTTTGGTTCTGAACTATATCTCAGCGTCTCCATTCACCAGCAATCCTCATGTCTTGAGCCCCAATCACAAAGGCAGGAATCACCAACCGAGGCCAAAGCCAAAGCTATCTTCTGCATAATTCTACGTCAAGTCTTAGCCTGTGCGCCGCGTCACTTCTTCCAGCCTTACCCAGCTCGTGAAAAAGAGCATGAAAAGGTAGGCGATGGGCAGGCATACGCAATGCGCGTCCAAACCACCGAAGACAGTACAGAGGGATTTTCTCGGTCAGAGGATGACTGCCTACACCCAAAACACCACGACGCACCTCGTCATTGCTTCTCGGATGTTCGGCGAAGACATGATTTATGCTCCACAGACACCGGTGGGCGAACACAGCAATTTTCCGGGTATCCCCAACACGGAGAGACTGAGTCTTGCTACCGTAAAGTAGGTCGCTACTAACTGTGGCATTGTACACCTTTCCCTTGAGTGAAAGCCGGATGTCATCGTGGCGTCATAAGTGTCAGTTCGCGAAAGGTGCTGTGGTTTTCGCAGTTTGTGATGCGACCTCCTCCTCAACACCTTCATCAGGTGTGGTCAGGCTCCCGAGGTACTTGAAGCTATTAACTACTTTTCGATCACTAAGAGTAGACTGTCAGTTGAGAGCTAGTATGGCCCTCCTTCTGAATTGTTGGTTATATCGACTGATATAATTAATTCCGTCAGTTTGTGGCTTACTGTCATTCAAAACCGTTGCTCTGGAAAACATTTTCTGATTGACGTGTGTTATTTTATTCCCTGTCCTTTCGTCACTCTTAAGCATTTGATGCCTTGCGATGGCAGCCCAAGTTCAAGGTTCCTTTTGTAGAATTGAGTCTGAAATCAAGTCAGTGTACAACCAACTGATGTTACTGGTGTTTCCACGTTTTGTGGCTGGCTGTTGCGGTAGATGTGACAAATTTTTAGACGAAATTGCGCAGATTACTCATACATTTATTTGTTTAATTCATTTTCAGCAATTTATTCTGAACATCATTCTGTTGCCTGTTCAGTCCGGTAGGCATACACGATGTGCATCTTAACGACAATTCATGCATGTCACTGCGGCTTTCATTCTCCCCGCTTTATAGGTGCTAGATAGCAAAAAAGGGGCTGGCCCAAAACACATGAAAGAAATCACCAAACGGGCCCGACGACGTGAGGCTCGACAGTCGAACGCAAATGCTAAGAAGCTGAGTGTGAAACCGGAATCGGGATCTGTGAATAGCGCTCTGTTGATGACTACTACTACGGGCATCACGCGGCACGCTGCAGCCATTTCCGGTGTGGTTTCTCCCATCCCGTTCAATTCATTCGGCACATCGTTAATTTCTACTGGACCGTCTTTGGGTACTCGTTCCGCTTGTGCAAGTAGTTCATCTGGCAACGTGTTTCCCTCACTTCTTCGTGGAGGCAGCAGTAATGAGGGCAGCTTGGTGCATCGTTCCAGTGGGTACAACAGCAATTTGACACATGCAGGACATGGTTTTTCTCACTCAGGCACGCCATCTACGCGTAGTGTTTCTAGCAATTCTTTCGCATGCTCATCAACTGAGCCGGCAGCACGAAGTGATAGACGATCCACTTCATCCACCACGTGTACCTCGTGTTGTTGGCGTACGAAACTTTGCTCTCCCCGTACACGACAGTGCTACTACGGATCGACCGAGGTTGTCCGTAAAACAGAATATGGTGATGACGATGACGGTATGGATAACGATAGTGGTTTCAGCCTCGAAAGTTGTTCAAAAGCTACCGAGAGCACACATCCGCGTGGCACTTGGACAGCACCTGTCGAAGGAGCCACACTTACGAGGGCCGCAGCTCGAAAATCAGAGGCTATTGGTACGTGGTAAACGTGATAAAAAAAACAATTGGTCTATTTAGTCATCATATACTGTTCCTTTAATCGTTACCATGTATTAAACTAAAGTTGGATGTGGGAGTTTTTTGTTGGGATTCATTTGTTCTTATTATCATCCATCAGTTTCAATAAAACAAGGGAAACTCGATTAATCCATCACTTGTTTTATATGCTCACAACCGACTTACCGTATGCGTGAATCTGTGTTGTGAATGCGCTTGTATATTATCCATTATAATCTGCTCGGTGTGCAATAGCCAACGATAGTCGAAGACAAAAGCCATACAAAACTCAGATAGCGTCGACCGGGAAAACAATATGTGACACCGATGAATCAATCGTGCATCAGTTTGTTGTTTAATCGTCTCTGCTCCTATCTGGTTGTTCGCAAAACTGAATACGAAACATCGGAGACAACGAGACGGATCGGGTAGAGAGACTTTCCACGAACTCACTACGTTGAATGGTTCTGCTTTTTTGTATGTACATCATTCCTATGTGCGAAGATTGCAACAGATGACTCATAAAAAAATCCTTTTGTCAGTATCCAAATTCTGGTAAAATCCATGCAGAAGTGTGTGGTACTGACAACTCGTTTACGTATTCCTCCTTGGGGTGAATTCGTTGGCTCGGCTGGTAGAACATATACAATTATAAACTTCGAATGTTATAGACCCACGAATCCCGTGTCAGATCAATCTTATATCGTGAACTCATGAACTGTAATGATTTGTCACCAGACCTGTAGCAGTTAGTGATGGTTAAAAAGTGGCCGTACGAAAACTCACTCATTTTGTTTCGTTTCAGATATGCGATATTCAGGTTTCGTTAACTTGGCATGTAATCATACTGGCGGCACTTCGGTCAAAAATCTGCTTGATGACGATGTTGAAAGTGCATGATCTTTGTTTACCATTCTTGGTGTGAAAGGCGCGGATTTTCGGTATCCGAAAGATTTTGAACAGTGACACTTAGGTTCAGTTGGGGATCGTTTAATCGCTGCCGTGCTCCGATTCGAAAACCAGCGGTATCATGAATGCTCAAATTCCTCAGGCAGTACCACCGACTCGTGTGAACATTATTGGGAAGGTTGGATAACATGTCTGAGTGTCATAATGGACATTTTAACTGCATTCCGAATCGTCGATCACTTCCATAACGTTCACGTCTAAGTTCCCTTTTTCTGTGTGATCCTTCTCTTCATAATCCTTTTAGTGCTTAGCATCGAGGAAATACGGTATACTAGTCAGCAAGACCAAAATCGATTCGCAACAGTAAAACTGTGCGCGCTGAGAATTGAGCTGAAGTGAAATTCAGCAAAACCACATTGGATTTCTCATAATTTCGTTTGAAATAAATTTTTAGCCGCATCCTTAAAATCTCTGTGAAATAGACGTAAATCACAACGATTAGTCAAAGACGAGCTTTACTTCTGACCTGACTGAATCATCACCATTGTTGCAGGCTTTTCTCACTCGTATCCCTGTTTGCCAGTCGTTTCATTTAACATTGAGTACTTGCTTCTGCCATGCCTTTCACTAGGCACTTGAAGCACGAGTGCCGTGGAAGAGCCATATACCGTAGACCTCAAGGCGTGTGCACTGCTATGGAGGTGCTTCGGTGACCGTGACAGTATTACAGAACCACGTGAAGTCTTTGTAGCTCAGATGTGGCAGTGAGGTCGGGGAACAACTAATAGCCATCTGCCGCTGATCTTCGAGATGACAAATTTCCAGGCGGCTTAACTACCGCCGGGTGGATGAAGTCACGTTTTACTGCAAACATCCGAAAATGTCAGAAATTACTTTACTTTTTGCCCATCGCATTGTCACATGACTGCTAACGCATCCCACGCAGTGGAGCTGGAATATTTTCCTTCCAGCCTTGAATGACCTGCGCAATCGACATCGGCACCTAATTGATTTTTCTTTCGTTAACATATCTTGGTAGATTGCATTTTGCTACCAAAGAAGAAAATATCAGCCCTCTTTGATAATACAGGGCAAATGATATATATGTTTATAAAGATTTACTTTATTCATTCTTTTCTTGATCTCCGATCAAGCTCTTGTTCCGTCTACTCTTACCTCGTCGTGTGTGAATATTAGGAAGAGTCGCCGTTGAAAACTAAGCCAAAGTGACACCGGTGAAGGTTGATACCAGTCCCTTACCGCCACGGGGTCAGCTCGCTAAGTTTCCACGACCTTTATTCGATATTGGGTTGACAGTTTTCTAGCCATGTTCTAAGAATCCCACAAAACGATAAATGTTTAGACAACGGTACCTGCATGTCTTAAGTGAATTGGAAACCATTCCACCAAATTGCACTTGCAACCAGATGAAATTATCTCGTCTCGCATGCTCTCTCATACTGTCACACACACACACACACACACACGTTATTCTATTTCTCCTCGGTTTTTTTTGTTATCACGCAATTCTTTTCGTAGCATTTTCCACATTTTCGGGTTCATATTAACTTTGCTTCGGATTTTCCTCCATGTTTTTTCGCCCTTCGTCTAGCAGATGCTCATGTTTGTTGTCAGTTCCTTCCAGTCGCATGTTTTCATATGTTTAGCCAAATGGTCATTACAACAATAATCCGTTTATCTTGTTGTATGCCGATAAACGTATTTGCTCGTTTGGTCTTCTTGTGAAGAGGCCGTTTGACTCCAGAACGTAAATAACATTTGGATAATCGTCACATTTCTAGGCGAGATAATGACCTATCATCAGGCACACAGAATCAATCCGATTTTACACTTTGCGTAATCCGTAATCCCAATGCTTCTATTTGATCCATCTGACCGAATACGGTAAATACTCACTGATCTTTCTGGTTGTACCCTGTTAAAAATGTGGAACATTTCCCACATCAATTCCAACTTTCATAGCCATAATTTTTGGTCCTATCCTGCTTATAGTCAGACATTTGTCTACACGATTGTCACGCTCTGATCAACTGTAAAAGTCTTCTAGTCTGTTACATTGAGTATCATTGTCTGTGCTTGTTCGAGGTACTATTTCGACTTAATATCGTGGACACGAACCATAACAGTATCTGACCCAGATGTTGCCTATACGAATAACATTGCCTGGCGAGAGTTCAGTGTTCCGAATTCACATGGGCACATGCATTGGCGAAAGAAATTGGTAGATTCGTTACCGCGATAGACCTATATGAAACTTCCGTAGTTGTCTATTTCAATGTGTTGGTTATCTTTAAAATAAGAATGGGTTTTGCGGTCGTGATCTGATGCGCGGCCTGTTCTAACCACCACAGATTTACCTTCAACGCCTGTATGGACTAAATACACCTATTAGATGGAACTTACTAACCTTAATTATGTCAAATCGATAGCCAAGTAACCTGTATCGCATTTCAGTTGGTTATCCTGTCCCATTTTAACATAAAGCCACAATACCCTATCGCTTTCTTTTCCCGCAGCAGTTCGAGCACTTTCTTATTCGACACCGGTTCGAAGTGTAACCCGTTCAGAACGTGATCCCATCTACACAAAGTGCACACCATCTGAAACAAGCGAATATGGCAGTTGCAGCGCGCTAAGTAGCAGTGCATGGTCGAATGCCAGCGGTCTATCACAGCCGTCAGCATCATCTACCAGTGGTGGTCCAAACGTGGTATCATGTCTCTATTGTTGCCACTGTCATTGTTGTTGTTGTTCTTGCTGTTGCTGTTGTTGCTGTCATCTTCATTGTTGTTGTTCTTGTGGTGTTGGTACTGGTGCTGGTGATGGTGTCAGCTGTAGCTGTACTTCTGAAGGTATTGAGATTGCCAGTGAAGGATCTCGGTCAGCCAACAGCTCTTCTCGGTGTCCGCTGGTGGAACGCCGGTGCAGCGTCGGTCTCAGTGCGGCTGATTATGGTCCGTGTTGGTCCGAACCGTGCAAGCGGGCAAAATTTGGTAAGTCTCTACCTACGTGCTCGGGCTTGTGATGTGCCAGTCATGGGTGCTGCCAGTGTTGCTCATGAGCTTCATCTTTTTTTGCTTCGCACTTTGTTTTATTATCTGCTTTGGTTGTGTTGATATCATTGGTATATCGACTTTCAGTTATTTCTCTTCAAATCATATTCGTGAATCAGAAGCGTACAGGAAGCATTTTCGCTACTGGCCAAAACTAAACTAGATCATGTGTTGAGGTTCAACAAACCGTGCAAAGCCTGCCCGGTAGTGCAATGGCTAGGGCGTTCGACTCAAAATCGTTCGTCCCTGGGTTCGTGCCCCCATTCGGGCGCGACGGATATGCACTGCTGATGATTCCTAACAAGGATGAAACAGCTGTACAGTGCTTCCATGGTTTCTTAATGGTGAGTTGAGCGATAATATCCCATGGTGAATTATTTCCAGTAAACGGGATCCATTTTACGAGCACGAACTTCTTCGGTAAACCTGAATTCCTCAAGTGGATCAACCATACAAGTGATCATATACGTTTGAAGCGTTCCCATTCGTCCGTTTACTTCCATCGCCGCTTTGTGCAAGCCGAAATCAGATGTTTATTGCCTATACAAAGAGCCAAAATAGTGTTTCGAATGCTGCAAAGCCCTATGGTTGGCTCGTTCCTTGCTGAGATAACCGATCGACAGT
>LUCM01003983.1:83320-124951 GCA_008360955.1 Fasciolopsis buskii
ATAGATCTTGGGTCGAGTGCACCGATCGTACCTCTGGTACAGAAGGAACCGCATCGGCGAAACAGCCTACTTGACAGTTTCTTTCGCCGGTGCATGGACATGAACTATTGTGCAGCCATCTGCACCTGCCAGTTTACTCAGTCAGGGCGCGAGTTTAGTCATCGATGCTCGGGCATAACCGCGGAGTCCACAAAAAAGGCCGTATGCGAAATCATACTACTAAGAAGAAAAATCAACACTTTTGGGCATTGGGTCCCTCTTTTGAAGGTTACCTTTGCTTAACCGATGAAAATCCTCCAACGAATCACCACGTGATTCTCGAATAGACTTATCATCCTTTGACACCCCTAACGACTGAAATGATATTCTAGTGAGAAACTAAGAAAGAAGCACATTCGTATAGGGATGGCTGGACAGGAGAGTATCGGATACACTTATCTGAAGGGGAAATTTCGTCAACTCATCTTCATGTGAAACATACCATTGAAGTGAGCCTTATTCCGAAAGCGTTCGTTCCGTTCACTGATCAAATTCGATGTGTATTGTTATTCTAATAGGATCCGTGGCAAAGAAATGAATTGCAATCCTTGTCATGATTTGCATCTTTGGACCGCAACGCCACAGTTGAACATTATGCGACCTAGTAAACGCCTTGATATCTTATTATCATGTCGGTTTCTCATCTCCTAAGATAGTTCGATCACCGGAAAAGCAGATTCTCTTATGTAATGATAAATTATCTCAGGTTGTTCTACTTATTTTTGCTCTGTAACTGGTTCAGCAGACTCGCACCTCGAACGGACGGTTAGGCAGGTCCAAGGTACCGAAATGTTTGAAATAAATGCGACACCTATTAGTAACACCTCTATCTCGATTCAGCGTAAATGGTACACACAAGCAGAGAGAAGAAGGAACGGTATATTATTTGTCTTTCGACATAGGCATAACAGAGATTTCACAGTCGGCAACGGCGTTCGAAAATCCGTCCTCAGTTACCGAAAAGCACTCTTCGAGGTCCTCTTTGTTCAACGCCTGTTGAGATCCCTGAAAGTGAAAGGTGGTTATTTCGGTGGTTTCATTCCCACCACAGCCTCCTCTCACATGGCTCGTTCATCCGCTTTTCTGTGTGATCCTGCCCTTTTACTTGATCTTCACTAAGTGGATTCAGGTGAACCCAGTTAAGTGTTCAGATTAATTCAGTTTCAGCACATTTTTCAAGAGATTTTTGAAACTGGTGATGAATTCGTTTGACGGGATCGATTAGGACGATTAGTTGTCAGTCCCAGGTGAAATACAATGAAGGTCGTTTTTCCCCTAAGCCATCCAGATTATTCGTAGTAATTTTGCAGTTGTGATATTTAAACTTCATGCAGCATGTTTTATTTTCCCGCAAAGAATGACTACAGTTTACGACTAGACATGCACAACTGTTGTTCAACGTCCGCAAGCTAGGCAAACAAACAGGTATGATGTTCATCATCATCATTGCCCAGCGTTGATCAGAAGGGTGGGCCACACTGACTGCTATCTTTCGTACTGATTTAAAAGTTGCTATTTGAAGAATGAATATAGAAAACAAAGAAACCCCACGATAGACAGCACAGAATACACACTCTCACTGTGCCGACGCACACTTTTAAATCATTCTGATTCGACAGGATATGACAACACAATCGCCACTGTTCGCTGTTCGTTACCATACCCTTCACTGCTTCCAGCCTGCCAGCTGACGGGTCTTTCGGACCCCAACCACGAAGAAGAAAGGCATATATTTTACCTAATTTCCGTGTATTTTTTCACGTTGGATGCTGTCACGTCATCTGTTTCTCCCATTCTATGGGAGAAACGAAAATAAGGCACGTGATGGTAGAGTGCTCCCACCAGCAAAGTCCACTAAGCTTGATACACCGTGGTAGTGTTCTTTGAACTACTTACTACCCACATTGCTCAACCAGTCATTTTATCCGATCTTAACGACAGTACGCTAGGATCCATGATCGAAAAGCCGGAAACGATGAGCATCTTCGCAACCATACAACAAAACTGAACGGATCGCGGCACAGTATACAACCTTTCGGCGAAATATCAGGTCGGCAACACTAGTGCTTCAGTTCAGCGTTCGCTGCTAGAACCTTGGGCACACATGTGCTCACTTTGAATATGATGCTATCATTCTTAGTCAAGCTGATGCCGAGGTAACTGAAGCGGTCACCAGCGGTTAGCTGCTCCCTCTTCATCGAGGGTCGAACTGGGAGCTACCGAGGTCCAGTCCTGTAACAATACTTAACACTTTATAGGTGCAAAGCACATCCCAAATGGAGCCACAGTTCTTACGAATCCTTGTAGTCCACGTTGCACTTGTTCGACGCAGGCAAACAAACGCAACGTCATCTGCCCAATCTGAGCCGCGTAGCTTCTCCCCAGTTCCCTATCTTGAAGACCTCCTAATGCATTCTCCATTAGCTCATCCATGACGAAGTTAAACAGGAATGGGGGATTGGACCACCTTTGCCGGGCACCGCTTGTCATTTCGAGTGTGCTTGGTACTTCACCGTATGCCCCTACTCGGAGTACAATGCCGGTAGGAGATTCATGTATCTCTCTGGCGTACACTTCTGGTGAAGATGACTGAATAGTGCTCTTCGACCGACTGAATCGAGGGCGCTTTTCAAGTCAAGAAAAACCACAACTGTCTGGGGACGATGTGTATGGTGCGTTTCGGGAGACTGGCGAAAACTTACAATCTGGTTTGTGCAAACTCGGCCTGATAGTTGCCGATGTTACTCCTGCGAATCGGTATCAAGCAGCTCAGCATTATCGAGGCTAGAACCTAGTTGACTATAGGAATTAAACCAATCTCACTTACTACAGTCAATGCTGGTGCCCTGCTTGAAAATGCGTGCAATTAGTTTCTCACTTCATAATAATGAAGTGCACTCCTGGTTCCAAATATCTGGCTTTCAACATCTTCAGAGCCATTGGCTACATGCATCTGATCACCATAAAGGGCGAGTGCAGTTGAAGTTCATACCAATCTTGGAGAAGTGCTCTGCACATTGAAGGGTATCTCATTTGGCAAGCGGTTCAACGAGTCTTAAGCTGCACGTGCATTGCTGCTCAGCGAAGCGGTCATATTGTTCCCTGGAAGGAGTTCCATTCCACATTCCAGTAGACCAGATAAGGCTTTCTATACAGCATCCTGTGGCTAAGTTGGAAAGAAATGCGCATATGAGGCTGCCTGTTCTTATTCCACTGGAGGCGTCACAGGGTAACGAAAGCCGGACCTAATCCCCAAACCGATTTAAGGTTTGATAGTATGTTCGTTGAGGATCGATATATATATATATATATGTATGTATGTATGTATAGTTTGGTTTCCTTGATCACCTTACTTGCACCTGATTCATTGCGAATCGATAGTCCTGGTAAAGATTGCAGCATTTGGTTAGGATCGCAGTATTTTTCTCCCCATTTGGATGGATTTCTGTATTCGCTGTTTGCGGCCGTTTCTCAGGCTTGTATGCTTCAACCAGGCATCATTTAATGCTTTTCCGTCTTTGTCCGATAGACTGTACAAACAAGAAGACGATTGCTCTTTTCATCTCTCATGCACTACTGACCATTTACACGTCTTATGTAAATCATTTTGGCAGCGTGTCGTTTATATCACCTCGTGGGCAACGCGTTCACATATGATGGTATCTTTAGTTCTATTAGGGTTTTGTCAGTTTGTAGTCCCGTGGCAGACATCTCCTGGATGCCATTGAAATTCCAGTCCACCTGTCATAATTTGCTCACTGCTGTTGTTTAGTACTCTGCTCAACTTTTTCTTAGCTTCACTTGCTAACTTCAGACATTTGATTATCTCCATTCTTTGTATATTTGTCGGACTCATCAAAAATCAAAAAGTTTCTTGCGGCATTGTTATTCTATTTTTTTTGTTTGCACTCTCCTAGACGTGCACACGCAACAATTTGCCTGTTTGATGTTTCCGTTTTTTTTATACCCAGTCCTTTACTATTTTTTGTCTCCAATTACGCTTCGTTCTGTGAATTAGCAACCGGCATCAGTGCACCTGATTCACAACCAACACGATCTATTCTATTATTCTGCCGTCTGGAAATTATCGACGCCGTCCGTTCTTTTCTTTCTTTCTTTCTTTCTCATCGGACCATTTTCGACTTTTTTGCTTCACATATTAACCGCCAAATAAATACGCTCTCTCTCTTCTATGTGCACACACACACACGCACAATGGCATAAAATAACAGGTACATATAAACACAAACATATTTTCACACATGTAGACGGTGTTTGTCAATTCTTTTGTTTATTGTCTGTTCACGACCTCTATCTATAGAACAGCGATCCGAGGACAGAAAGAATCCCACGGGATACAAAAACCTGTTTGTTTCCATGGTTTGCGTGCATGCACTATCACATGGCGATCTGAATCCAAGTTCAGTTGTCTCATATCCTCGCTCATTCCCCTCGCCGAAACGATAGCTGATCGGACCGCCGCTGTTGCCTTGTCACAGTGCGAACTGTGACATCCTGCTACTGCACAATTTGCCTACGTCGTCATTGTTTGGACGATAATTTTGACCGGTCTGGGAAAATCATCTCATATTCGCCTGTACTGGCTTTTGTTTTTGTGCTATTTCTTGTGTACAAGTACCAATCAGCTTCGACTGGAGTCGTATCGAATTATGCCCTCCGGGGATGTGCGGATTAGTGTGAACGTTTTCCTAGGTCGTCATTCTCTCTTCCGGAAACATACTTGCCCCTCTACATTCTTCACGAATCGGGAATAGTACATGACGTGGTTAGAATCGACTTTGATCGCTGTACAAGATGAGTCGACTGAGGCGAAATGTCTACTTTTTGTAAACAGTTCTTTGGGAATATATATATATATATCATGGCAAATAGCATGTGTAGATGAAATATAAATTAGGCGTTGCTGCTCGTTTGTCCTGGCCCTGTCCCGAGTTTCGGAATTAACTCAACTCCACCTTGTAGCGTCGTGATTTTCACTGACGGATTACTCCCGTGGTCTTTTGGTCCACTTTGTATCGGTTTATCAGTCGGGTGATATGAATGTATTATACGTAGTCGGTGATCGATCACGTGGTATGGATGGAATAGCTTGTCTGAATCGCGGAAACAAATTGGCTCCATAAGATCCCTTAGCCGAATTCGAATGATGTAATTCACGATTTCCGGTCCTGGATCTAATCCCTCCAATTGGAATAAACACTTCAAACTCGTGACACTTTCACTTCCATCGAACAAATATGCTCTTGCCAATTTTTACGGATCTGCAAAGTTTGCAGAAAACTGCACCGATTTGTTTGTATCCCTTTTGGAGCTGGTGACAACGCGAACTGCGAGCCCATTTTGCGCTTTCTGGTCAAAGCATTGGATTTGTCAATATGACTGTGCATCCACACAAGTACAGTCGATGTTGCAGCACGCCGGAGATGGTCAAGTGAATCAAGCGTCTGTCACGGATTCGGTCAGATTTTCGAATCCCACATCCCTCAGTCACTTTGGTCGTGGACGGCTGACTACCTCACCTGACCTAGAGACCTTACGTGGTTCTATGCCACTTCACGTTTCTGGGCCAAGGTTATCGCCCCTTGATGAGGAGTAGACTCTAGTTCCTATCATACGTGTCCCTTCCACTACACTCATGGTCTAAGTTACTACCCACTACACCGGGGGAGAGTGGGTGCTACCAGCAACCTGAATAGTGGGACTTCAAGTAGCATTGAACCACATTAGGTTTCATCAGGTCAAGTGTGACAGTGAGGCGAATGACAGCGAGTAGTCATCTATCATCAAATTGATCCGGGGATCTGGAATTTGAAGTTCTTGCTGTTTTTGTAACCACTGCTGCCTGATATGCTTCTCATTTCACTTACGTTGAGCCAAACTCGGAGTTGTTTTGTGACTCTCGCGGTAGGAATTTATTGTTGTGTTTTTCGTTTGCTTTTGTTCCTTTCCTAAACCAGTTGTTGCACAAGCACTTCGTTATGGTAATTTGAGATCTAGTAATCTCTAACTAATAGTTTGCAAGCGGTCTATATGGTGTAGTTTAGACGTGAACTTCTCAAGCCTGATTCTTCTCCCCGGTCATCCGCCAGCTTCGGCACCTCGTCACCGGGCACGATCATCTTTCTGAAAATTTAAAGGCAGTCTGTTGGTAAGAGGACCAAAAAAATAAGAAAGCAACGTTTGGAATGAAACTGGTAATTGGATAGACGTATATGGGCTCATTGACATCACTCCAAATTGGATAGTTCGGATGCTGAAATACCTTGAAGAATTAACCTGTCCTGTGAATTTCCTCGGTGTTTAACACTGAACAGCGATGAAATTCCCGAAACGACATGGCCACCTCTATCAAGCAGCCTAGTGAAATTAAAGATTGTAGAAATAATCATCCTCTGTACATTCGGTTGCTTAGTGCCATGTCATTGCTTATCAGTATACCTCTTTCTCACTTTTGAGTGTCAGGGAATCACCGAACCGAGACAGCCCAGAGATTTACTCACGAATAAAACAGGAACATGTGCATGTAGCTTTTGTTTAACTAAATGTTGGCTGAAAAGCTAGGGGAATCCGCGTGGAACATTTTTGAATTTTTGAAGAACATACATGTATTCATTGTCGGCATCACGTTTCCATGTATATCTTTCACTCATTTGTTGAACTCTTGATCATGCTGTTCTTTTGAAAATTACCGTGTCACTGACAAAGAGGTGCATCAAAAATCGTGTATCTGTTTCAACACTTCCTCCATCAGTCGGTTCACGGGGCTGTGATGAAATCCTGAGGGAAATGTTAACCTGGCGAAAAACATTGATGTATCTAAAAAGTAGTACAACATTTACCGGTGGATCGACTGGTGTAGGTTCAGTTGGACTTCTGAGTTGGAGTCCCTGAGTTCCCCCCGTTGCGATCGGTAGAGTCAGTAAATGATATGGTTCAATGTCGGAGTCAGTGGGACTCTTGCATTTGAAATATGTCATCTTCATGGTTACCTTTGCTTGTCACATTGCAGTCGATTTTTCAACTTTCGTCGTTCGTATACGACACTGTGATGTTGCAACCGAATCCGGAACACATTATTCAAATACTGAACTAAGCCGATTCGTTTTTTTAGTTATCAGGTACTTTGTAATATAGCGGAGGTTAGACGCGGAACAGTTAGAGAGGATCAGTAAATTTGTTTGGTTATTCAGTCCATTTTAATCCGGTCGCTTAATTTCATTGACCGTAAGGGACGGAATTCCGAACAGTAAACTTCTTACCTGGACTGGGTCTGTTGTCTCGGAGTGAATTTCGAAGAAAAACAGTGCTCCTGTTTTTGGATACAATAAGCAAACCTGAGATTCACGTGCGAAAAGGTATGCTATATTCACTTTTTATACCAATTCCAACCGGAATTTGTTCCATTAGTTACTGATGCTCTCACCATGATCGGCAAATCGCACTCGATAAATGGATACAGTCTGATCATTCCAAACGCCCAATGCATTTCGCCGTTAGAGACCGCCAGGTGACATCAAATCATGATCGGACTACAAGACTACAGAAAGGCAAACCGAATAAACTTTGGCATATGTACGAACAAATCAACGTGAATAGTTCAGTTTTGACAATCGGACAACTTTAATCACGTCAGATTGAAAGAACAATCGGAAAAGTGATTAGGTTTATCGTAGTTTCACAGTTATGGTTGTGCATTTGGTATTTCTAGGAATACAATCTGCTTTTTCTGTAATAAAACGTGATTTTCGGCTGACCGACGTGAGTGTTCCCGCTTTGAACCTCGTAGGTGGAATAATTGATGATCAGCAATACGAATGTTTAACGAGTGGCGGTGATTCGGGCTCGAAATAACCAAGGAGTTCTCATTTGATTAGTCTGTCTCCCGATCTTCCGTTATGGAACAATGCGCACGAGTGACAGACTTCCGTTTATACTCACCGGAGAAAATGTGTCTGCTATCGGACTCCCTTCACGATTACCTTTCCCTTGAGGCATTACTAGTATAGATATTTTCATCATCTCACTTCAGCCTTTACAACCATTAATCTTGCATCGAAATACTCTGAATTTGTTTTCCCCCGTTTATCTTATTCGAAGATTGTATGTGGTAGATACACATCCGGAGTAGGAAATTTTTGGCGGTTTAATTAGCTAGACTCAGTACTACCATAAGTGTGAGGATCTTCATCGGAAATAGTTCCAATCCTATCAAAAGCACGGTGTCCCTATTCGGATAATTTTAAAAAAGGAAATGCATGTGTGCCGTGTTTTTGGCCAATTCGTGCTCACCTCGAAGTGTTTACTTCATGTTTTCGGCACCCGCCTCATGGATCTCAGAAACGATGGATGTCCTGGAACTTAGTTCGTATGTCGGACACTTTGGTCCCTGGATGCCGGACATTCAATTAACCGGGAGACTGAGAATGATCGCTAGCAGTGGTGAGTACAGAAGGGCAGTGGAATGCGGAAAAAGACTACGAGCGTCGGTAGTTGCTACAGTCTTTACCGGCTGACCAGGAGTACCGGTCAACGGAAACTAAGTGTAGGCTAAGCTATTAATGTATGCTAAATTCCCCGGCTTCATCTCAGGAGGATCGCTTAGAAAAGCAGTTTAGATGTTCCATTGTCATAGTGAACCTTCCACTTATGCTTGAAGGCGGATACCTTCCCTCTATCAGACCGGTTTTCTTAAAAGCTCTAAGACTGTTGGGTCAGGCGAGGTTTTAGCCTCAAAGTCAACAAAACTCTTAGCATCAATATGCGAAGACGAACAAACGTCTGAGGGGAAGAGATGGGTGTCGGTGGAAGGGTACTGCTGAGAAATCCAACTGCTCAGCAGGGAAGCGATTACCATTCTCACTCAGTGCCTTCGTTTGTAACAAGAACCTCTCCGCAAATCAACGGGGAGTAGCTAAATGGATGCCCATCTGCTTGAACCAATGAACTAATTTGGAAGGCCAAGAGTCTGCTGCGTTTCTAAACGTAGTGTTAGGATACAAGCTCACCTTCCGTAAACGCACGATCTCTGTCTTTTTTGATCTGAAAGTGGCCTTCTATTCAATTGATCGTGCAATTTTCTGGCATTGTCCCTTGCTGATTAGTTTGTCAGAAAAATGGTGACGCTCCTTAATTTTGCTTTTTTCACCTTTCCTTTGAAATTTGTGGTTATAACCGTATTCTAGCATGGGAATGGTAGCATCCACCTCTGCTCAGATGCAAAAGTTTCTGAATTTCGATTTGCGACAGCTTTCATGCTTCGGATTGAATACCCAAGTGAATGCAGCTATGTCTAGGATGCGTTTTGCATATTCGAGGTGCATAGTGCTGTTGTAAAATTGGATTGCCTCAAAGCCGAACCGTTTTCTTGCAAGGAAGAGCAGTAGGAGAAAATAGATATGTTTGATTAATTGAGCAACTCCACCTCATCGGGCTGTCCTTTGTCGGTTGATATGTTTTCTATACAGAGTGTTCGATTGGTATTTACTAATTTTAGGCATCTGTCGCGTCCATGTGATATCCGGCTTTCGATCAGCGGCCGAGTTTGCACACCATTAGTAAGATCGGTCTTGCTATACAGTGGCAAACAGCATCACTGAGAGAATGTATGGGAAGGAAATCTGGTATTTGAATGACATTATTTTCGTAGTGATGGCAAAATGTGATGTGAGAATTTTGTCAGCAACTGGGATTAGGCATGATTTATTGGACTCCGGGTTCCATCTTCGGAAGAAGCGCTAAACAACAATAGATTAGGGTGATTTAGATATGATTTCGGCTTGTCCATTGAACGCCTGTCTCGATGTACTCTGTTATGTGCGTCGAAATGATCATTCCATTGTATGACCTATGTAAGTCCATTTACGCTGCCGGTTCGGAGTCCAAGATGTTCCCCACAGCGACCGTGTAAGGCATTTGTGAGATGTCTCCATACCGGAATTAGTCGTATTCCTCCATTCATATTCTTAAATTTTCTGTACAGTTCTTTAGCATATTATCTTGCAGTTGATCCTTCATTTTATCGCGCTCATTCTCTCTTTTAGTAGATCGTGTTTTTAAGTAGTAAAGCAAATCGTTGCACGAGTGTTGGTTTAAATGACGACTTTGTGAGACAACGAGTAACGCTTGAGTGACTTCGCGAATTTCCTGGCGTTTTACCGCAATGTTGAAGTATTCACTTTTCAGTCGATAATTTCAAAACTATGTCCAACTGCGGACAGGTTTTTTGTACACGGTGCACATGGATAGTGGTTGACTTATCGATTTTGGTGTTAGTCAAGCTTAAGTGCAGCCAGTCCTAATTGCCAATAGAACTGCACCTAGCAGTCAGTTGTACACCTAGCGTGGACTTTTATCACTAACCTAATCGGTTATCTTCTCTACGTTTACCAAAAGCACCTGGTATCCAAGCCCACCGCGGACTACTAAGGAAGCTCGCTCTTATTTTACTGTCGATTCGAAAAATTATTGGCGAATCACTTCGGCGCGGGTTCTTAATTCGCTGAAGTCTGGTAGGGGCAACCGGTCAAGCAACACGTGACTCTCTGCTGATGAGCTAACCAAAACTACAACACGTCTAGATGCATCATCCTGGTCGGGGTTAGGTGTCTCATGTTCCGAGTAGGCTAATCTCTCTGAATACCTTTGCAAATGCTTTCAAATCATAGTGCGTGTCATGTAATCTCTGGTGAGCAAGTCATGCACTTTGCCTTCTCGTGGCGGTGGTTTCGCTAAAGTATCAGGACGAGGGCGAATGTGTGGCCCTGTCAACCGGGTTGCGTGTTATTTGATAGATTCAATTCAGGGGAGATGGCTAAGCTCTAGGTCCAAACCAACCACGGGCGGTGTACGAAGCATACTGCTGTACGTTCACCGGCATTTCTGACAGAGTATACTGGATATCCAGGATGCTTAGTCCCATCTGAAGGTCGTATGAACTAAGCTACCAGTCCTCAGTGGGTTGCGAGACCTTCATTGTTTTGTTCTTTGTCATGTTTGTGATGGCACATGGTCTGCGGACAGAGTTGTAGTTGAATAGAAAATTCACCAGGGTTTTTTCATTTTTTTATGTCCATTTCATTAATTTCCTTTGTATTCTAGGTGAATTAAATTTTTTTCACTTTGTCTAAAATCCATTTTTTTGCTTTCTACCCAAAACATCTTTGATTGCCTGCCACTACCGCCGGAACAGACAGCGGAACTGACAAACGACGCACTAACGGTACCTCTCAGAACTCCTCTCCGACTTTCTGCACCTGTTGTCATTGCTCGTGTTTCCATCATGAATGGTGCCAAACAAGCAATCGTAGCAGCTGTTCCACACCAAACAGTGTTCCTGCCACACCGCAGTCGAGTGCGGCAAACAGTGTAGTGACTGGGATCAATCTGACTGAATTCCGGCATCCACCGCCGCCACCAACCGCGAACAATACAGCCGCATCTGGTCCGATGACCCGACAAGCTGACGCGAATCAGAAAAATAATTCGGAATCCGGAGCCGCTGGTGAAACAATCGCAGATGACAACTCTGCAAACAGTGAAACACCCGACACAAAGGCCTCAACTTCGAGTCATGCAAACAGCGGAGTTGTCAGCGATGGTCAAAATCCCAATGGGACGACCGGTGTACCGTCAACAAGACGATACAATCGCCGTGTCGTTCTTCCACCCGTGCGGATGACTCAGAATGCGGAGGTCAATGTACTTCTTCGGGAAATCATGGAGAGGTAGGATTTATCAACATTCCTAAATCTTATCCTTTTCTTCCATTTAGCTCACATACAAGTCGTGGTATAATCGAATAACATGTGTAGCATCACTGTTCGAAAGTATCCCTGTACTTAGTTCGGTGTACGTTTGACAACCGAGGGAAGGAACTGGTGGGTTCCATGCATGACCCAAAAACGGATGAATGTGCTTCGTCAATTGCTGTCTAGCCTAAGGTTGCATTGGAGTGGAGGGTGGCGCAGGATAGTTGAAGCACAATCACAAATATGTTTCTGAACGCACAGTGCAGGACTGTGACGACGGACCGCGACAGCTCTTGCTGTGCTCACTGCCAACGTATGTTATTGACCGCGGACCTTATACAGGGCACGAAACGCTTGCCTCACATTTACGGCGGGGTTAGTCCATGCAAGATATGAAATCGCAGCGATATTGAGTGACTTACCTGTTCCAGTGCTCGCGGATGCGTTCAGATAAAGCGCTTGGTCGTGCGGCCGATGTAAATTCGCCCCGGTAAAAGGCTCAAAAATGCTTTTTTCAGTAATTGGGAATTCCTCGTTAACAGATGCAACCAAGCAGTTATCAGCTTGGGATTTTAGCGTGAAATTCGCAGGTTCGACTCTGCTCACCGTGGGTTTCTCTGCTCGTTCGGAAGCCTTGCAATATCTTCAACCTTCTGGGAACACCGTGCCTTTTTCTTACCATAAATAAAGAGATGAAGAGACAAAAAAGTATTAATAACGCCGAATAGAAAAGTTTGACGTTAGACGGCAACCAGCTATCGCCCCGCTCATTACTATTCCTAACGTGAGGAGACTTACTGTGGTTCTGTATAATTCCAAGTTTCAGGCTCGTGGTTTCCGGTCCCTCTTTTCCACAGGATGGACCCAAGCGACTGTGCGGTATACTCTGTTCACTTCGTTTATGCTTCCGGTATGTTATAAAAGGATAAATCCCATCCAATATAGGTGTGGATGTTAAACTCAAAAGGCACTTAGGTGTGCTTCGTCGAGCCGTTCTGTTGTTCCCACGACAATACGGTCAGAACTCAGTAAAATCGTTTCTTCTCACTGTTGCAGTGTGGGCAACAGGGGTTGGATTGTATTGCAACGTTGTTCACTGCGTTGGACGAACGAAGACCACCGTTATGTGATTATTTGGAGGCCCCATTTTGAATGCGGTAAACTTGCCAGCTCGAAACGCGGCTAGATGTTTTTTTGTTATTTGCAGAAATAGAATCACCCGGGTGAATCATACTCCCTTCCGCGGAAAAAGTAAAATGCTTCAAATGTTAACTGATGTGAAACATGTATTCAGCGAGAAACGAAACATTACGAGTGTTGATTTAATCCATTAAAACCGATTTTCAGAGGTTTTATTTTTAGGTTCGTTTTGTTTTGTTGATCGGTGTATGCTGCCCCAAGGCTCGCGGAAAGGTAGCGGTTTAAGCAGCTCTCACCAAAAAGGTCAAAAGTTCCAATCCCCGATTCGCCGACCATTTTCGTGGCAGAAAGCAACTCGCTTTCTCCCGGTCCATTACCATACCTGACCTAGACACTTTATGTGGATCGCTGCCATTCCAAGTTTTCGGGTTATGGCTGGCGGTCTTTTTCCCCAACTTCCCGTGTACTGTGTCCTAGTGACGTTTTGGGCCTGTCAGTACTGCATTCATACCCCTAGCTTGTCATAGAAAAGTGATTTTCTGCCTAAACACTTCAGCAAATCTATGCACAGACAGTTCGGTTCAGTTGATGTACTAACGAACCTAGTCCGGTTTTGGTTGGTGCGTCACAGCACTGAATAATGGTGAGAGAAATATCAAAAGATTAAAAGACAAGGTTATAAAAAAAACGAAATATTTCTGTCTCAAGAAATGCCTTTTTCTGTGGCATTGGAACATCACCAAATATTTCCAACCGTCGGTTTGGGGGCATTTCAGGAACGCCAGCCGGATAGTGTAGCACGATCTATTCAAGACAGTCCTCCACTTAAGGTTTTCATATTTATTCCCTTGTCATTGACTGACGATGTCGGCCCATCATTGAGCCACTACCTATCTCGGGGAACAGCGTACATCAAGGCAAGCGTTTCTGTAGGGATGCGCAAAACATGATTTATCAATCATGTTGTTTGTGGCTCTGAGTGCATCTAAAAGAAGAACATATTAACCGTGTCTGAGTCTAGCATGGTCTGCTGTTCTATACTGTGTCCGCCGTTGCAATAAGAAAATCATTACAATCATTACAATGTGTCCTGAGATTCGGAGCATATCCGTATAATCATAACTGGAACTTAACTTGGCTGTCAGTAATTAGAAACAGCTGCACGGTAGTATTATCGTTAACGCGACTACAACCCAGGCGCAAACAGCAAGTAACAAGGACAAACCGGCCATTTGAGTCCGGGAATGTTGGTCAGATTAATCGTCAATTTTCCGTTGGCCCACGCCTCCAGTGACCAACGGTCAATCCAATTGTTCTTACTAATGCCAATGTAGTCAATCTGAGCCGAACGCTGTAGAGGCGAGGGGCCATCATCTATATGAATAACGTCAGTCCCCATCTCTCGATCGCCGTTTAAGAAGGCAGTCAGCATCAATCCGGAGAAAAGTCATAGCTCACTTCTTCCTATCTCTTCGACAGTTCATATCTGGAAAGCAACATCGTTCTTTTCAGTGTTCTGAATGAACGCGGAAAATCAAGGCGTGTGATAATCAAACATGCAGAGTTTGTCGAGGCTATTGAAAGTGCACACGGTCGCCCTACGATCGTAGTTTTTCTCAAGTTGAAAGGCGCGTTCGACTCAGTGGACCGGACAGCGCTGTTCGATGTTGTCCATCTGAGTGGTATGCTAGGGAAGTTTGTGAACGTGTAGTGAACATTGTACTTGCATACTTGTGTTCGCGTGAGGGTATACGATGAGTTGTCACATTCATTCGAAAGGATCAGTGTTGTTTTTTTGTCATGGACGATGCAATGGAAGATGATTTCGGAGTTCCCCGGTATGATGTGTTGGTCAAGCTGGGAATTAGGTAGGAGTTTCGTGACCTACATCACGCAGGCGACGTGTTTTGCCTGTTCGAATCGGCGGACGATGCGCAGCGTGCTTTGGATAGGTTGGCGAGGGTTGTAGCTCAGTTGGGTATATGCTTTTTTTTCTTTCAAAGTGTAAAGTGCTGTTGCAGGACTGGTCGACATTGTTCCCTAACTTGATGGTGGATGGAGAGAAACTGACGAATGTGGGCAATTTCACTTAGGTTGTCAACTGCGTGACCAAGAATGGTAACACGATAGTGTAGATGAGCACGCATGTATCCACCGCTGGTGCAGTGTGGGTTGGGCTGAGGCATTTGTGGCGTCGGCCTGATATTTAAGTGAAATCGAATAGTCGTGTACATAATGGCGCGGTGCGCTCAATTTTGTCATGTGGTTGGGGGACGTTGGGTTTATATTCTAAAGACGTTCGTCGCTTGGGGGTTTTCGGTAATCGATGTCTGCGTATTATCACGGGGATTGAAAGGATTGACTCCGTGAGTAATGTTTTTGTTGGGCATCTGGTATTAGGTGCGGGTTCTGAGAACACCTTAGTTGACTTTGTTATTTGGGTCACGTGTTGCGTATGGCGAACGCTCGTCTACCATACCGTGCCCTATTTTGTGTTTCAGCCACGGGCTGGTTGATGTCATTGAAGACGACGTAATCGGACATCAAACATGTGTGATTCCTGTACCGCGATCTACTAAGCCCCTCCGTTGACAGAATAAAGATAACTTGAGCCAACAATGGAATGCGAGAATTGTATTGTATATATCGTGGGGTCGGCGTAGCAGCGATAAGACATACATGTGCGGGCAAACCACGGCAGATGCTAGGTGGTCAGTGCGATTCGAAATCGAGGGTACTGGAAAAGTGCACCACGATCGAAAGCGTACAGATCTTTTGGGAGATAAAATGAACGCAAGCAAGCAAATTCGACAAAATTTTCATCGAGCTTCAAGACAGATGTTTGAGGAAATGCTGTCCGAAAACAATTGATTTTCTCCGAAAGATCGATGCCGCTTAATGGTTCCTCGGCTATAAAGCTGATAATGTTTCCGATGAAAATGTGTAGAGTGATGATTGGGGGGGGGGTATACAATGTGACCTCAATTTGGTATGAACGAATTTACACATACCATGTAAGGATATGTTGACGTTCCGTAGGATACTGACAGGCTGAGTCGTTGGCGTGCAGGAACCGTAAAATGGTTGAGCGTGAACCGAATTCGCTGCCAATGACATGGTTGCAAGGATCGTGTTCCAAGTGATACCATACCAAAACGGTCCAGACATCGAGTAACGGCCAACGACTAAAACGTCCGGAAGGAAAACGCTAAAGGCTTCCCGAGTAAGCCATATGGCTATTGATGGAGTGAAAATTCTCAAATTATTTTGTGGGACCCACGAGTGAACGAACTGATAGACGTTATGAAAAACCAAAGCAGACGAAAACCAGTATAGGAATGGCGATGAATGTTGCGTACATACAGTAATAGCGTGAAATATTCACAATTCGTGTCGTAGATATAAGCACGTGTTATTACTGCTTATGGTTACAAGATCGTGTTTGCCTCAATCGCGAAAATTAGCGACCTTCCGACCGGAATGTGAGATAGAAGCCTCGTTCGTGAACGGTTATGTGGTAGCGCATGGCTGACTTGAACTTGAACCAGTGAGCTCGTTCGAGAGCGTAGCAGAATCAATCGGCTGCTGAATTGAACGTGAGACGATTCCCTTAATCGAAGCCTTAGCACTTCCAACGTGAGTCATTGTCCTCATTCGAAGTCGCAGCAGGGCGAGGTAGTGGCCGACTTCGGCGTGTCATGAAAGTTTCGTCAGAATGCCGTGTAGGGTTAACACCGAATCTGGAACTGTTGAGCAAAACGCTGTAATCAACGTGTGCCGCTTTGAGGCAATAGATGCTAGTTGTGTCGACGCGACTGAGTCGATCAACCTCGAAAGTCATATTGTGACGAGAAATCACGCGAAATAGGCCCTCGTAAGGTTGTTGTATTGGTTTGCGTGCCGAATCAACACGGATGAATACATGCAAACAGGTGTAGAGTTCGGTCGAAACGAATACCTGTCGTCCAAGTAGCCGAGTTTGCGTTGGAGGTAGATTCCGCATGTACCTAGACGGGTGAGTATCGCATGTCTGTACAGCCAGTGAGTCAGGACCCCGTGGCGTAAAGAATTCCCCAGGTGGTCCTAATGCCATGCCGCATGCAAGTTCTGCGGCGGAATATTGGATATCTGCCCTTAAGCAAGTTCCAATACCGAGTAGAACCAGCAGTTGCGTTTCGCACCAATCTGAGTTCTCGTAGGATTTTAGCCGCTTTGATTTGGCAATGAAATCGTTCGACCAAACCGTTCGATGCCATATGGTAATCGTTCGTGCGAATCCGCTTCGTACGCAGCATATCGGTAATAAAAGAGAATCGATCGGACTCAAATTGTTGCTCTTGGCCAATTGTGATGGTAGAGGTAAACCATACAGAGGTACCCATCATTCTACGAAATATCGACTCGGACGCGACTTGCGAGATGAAAATACTTTCTTACCATCTAGTGAATCTAGGGACCACTTTAACAGATGAGTATACCTGTGTGATGGCGTCAAAAAGCCAACAATATCGATGTGAACGTGATCGAACAGGCATCCGACGTAGCGAAGGTACCGATGGGCAAAGCTACGTTCTTCTGCGCTTTAGGTCGTTGATACTATAAACATCGTTTAGCTCACATGCGAATACCTTTTTCCATGAACGACCAGAGGTATCGTGCAGCGATTAATCGTAGACTAGTTGCGATAACACGATGCGAAAGTCCATCTAATGTATTGAATACGAGACGTCTATAGGTAGACGGTATTACTAGTCAAGATATGTCACAGAGTTTCGTGCCAACATTCGTAGCTAGTAGCATCTGACAACATTGGAACGATGACAACTGAGCGGCTTTTACGCAAGACTTGTCGTGTGCCTGAGCTATTGCCATGGCAGGAAGGGCTATGACAACAGTTGTAACGGCACCAAGTTGCCGTTGCGATAATGCGTCGATTCGCTTTTGATGTCTTGAATATTCGTCATGAATTGAGAAATATAGTCTAGGTGTCTGAGTTCTAGTGGGCAGTAACCATCGGACTTAGTATGCAATGCGCACCTTAATGGTTTGTGGTCGATGAACAAGATGACCTTTGACAGCTTGGCGAAAATGTTTGATAGCGCCGTATGCCGCCAGTAGTTCACGACCAAACGCACTGTATGTAGTTTCGGTGGAACTAAGGTGTTGGGAGAAAAATCCTACTGGCTCCCAAATAACGGGAACCAGTTGTTGCAGGATCTCTTCGGTAGCATAGTCCAAAACACCTACCGCTAAACTAAATGTGGCAGACAGACACTGGAACAGCAAAGTCAAATACTGGTTGTGTTCACCTACTTTCGATGGTGCGATTAATAAATCATCGATGTAGAAGTGTGAGTTTATCGATAAACCTCTGTAATGTCTGACCAAAATTGCGCAACCCAAAGGGCATTCGTAGGAACTCGAATAGACCCAATGGTTTTGTGATAGCAGTTTCCTCGACGTCTTCAGCGACGGCTGGGATCTAGTAGTATATCCGCACCGAATCGATTTTAGGAAACACGGTCGTGCGTGAACTGACGCCGTGATGTCGATTCTGTGAGTTATCTGGCAGCTATCGAAATGGACAATCGCGTCGAGTGTTCGACGGTCGCCAGCTGACATCTTTCTTTAAAACCATGTCTATCAGCTAGGCCCATAGACTGTTAGAGAGATGAACCATACAGTTGGCAAGTAAAGTGCCGAACCCTTTTAGGGAATGGTAGTTTGTCCTTTGCCAGTCGGCGAGTTCAAGTCGTGGCTGGTGGTCCGCTAGTGCCGATGTGGTGCGCCACGCAATCAGTCGTCGGATCTATCCCTGCAGACGCTTTAGTGAACTTGAGAAATAATGACTGAAAAGCATTGGAATGTCATGAAATATACCGGTGATTCGATGCGCATCTCTTCGGGCTTCGAAACCCGTAAGTTTAGTGTCTGATGAGAGATCAATTAATTGCAGCCTACGTGAATCAACGAGTAATTCGTGGTGCGGCAGAGAGTTGATTCTCAGTATACTTGTGGGATCGTCATCAAGTGTGAACGCCCACAGATATCGTCATGATCACAGGTTAACCTATATCTGTGCTGTGCCGTGCCGTAGGTGGGAATTGACGTGCCATTCGCAGCCGATAACCAAAGCAGTGATGCTCGTGGCTTGGCGTGGTCGACAGGCAAGACAGACTCTTGGGCTCCGGTATCAACCGGAAACCTGAATTTCGTACAGTGATCGTGTACTTAAAACACGCCGCCAACCTAGGATCGTTTGCCGTCTAGTACGGCCGCATTTACCCGCTGGCTGCGGCATATCCCCCGCTAAGAAACACAGTTGACGATATTTCTGTGTTGTGCTCGGATAGGCGATGATACCGTAAAAATCCAGCAGGTTTCACGTGAAGATGAGCTATGCGCGGGTCATGCGGATTGACGGCGCTCGTGGGCTGATGCAAAAGCCCCTTTGGGTTGAGGTTTACCCACAACATGGATAGTTGGTGGAACACGTACTTTATCTTTGAATGAAAGGCGCTTATGGGGCTGATCGAGAATTGGAGTACGTCTGAGCTGTCGCGACAGTTTTTCCCATATTTCCTAGCAATACTACGAAGACTACCCTGTTCAAAATTCGCAGTATTTTACCACATTTGTTTGCAACGTCCATGATTTTGGGTCGCTCATCAGGACTGGCCTTTGGGTTGTTTTACAAAGTCTACTTTTGATCGATAACGCGGACGTCACAAGTGCCTCGAATTTATGAAATTCAGGCAGGCCTTTTGTATACGTGGTGATATTTTATCTTGTGTACAGCCAGATAGTGAGATGCAACTGTCCGAGTGGCTAAACCTATCTGCTTCACTCAAATCTTTGTATACAAGGTTTCGGCTTCGAGCTGATGCAGTCCTGGAACAATTCGAAGGTGCAAAGCGCATAGCAAACATGCCTGCACGATTGTTCAGTCGATGGAAAGAAACTTACAACTTACTTGGGTTTTTATCCGTTGCTACATCACCAGTATGCTCTAGGCCAGTCAGTTTCCTGTGGAACTATCGGTGCCCGTTTGCTGACATGAGGACAGGTCTATTTTCACTGTCATCTCAGATATGAAATTCAAGAGAAAAGTTGAAAGGGGAGTAATCCTGATGAACATCACTTCTCGTGACGAATTCGGTTGAGCACGAAATCAGCTTCGGTCGTTTGCACAGGAAAATAGGAAAATTGAAATAAATTTCTATAGCACAATCTTCAGTGAGAGGCAGCGCCACAGCGTTGCGCAGTCGACTGAGTGGAACACCACTTTCAAACCAATAAAGATAGAGACCACGGGTCTATAAAAGGTGTGTTCTGAAGTTTGCCGTAAAAGTCGAATTTCGGTTCAGTACAATCCCGACCGGGAGGGAAACCGGATTGCTTCTCATGCGTACGCCTTTCCCGAATACTGGATAGTTGACGGAGGATGGTATCTTCGAGTCATTTGGAAGCGTTACTCAACATATTAATTCCTATGATTTTCGCATCTAGATTCACTACTTTTCTTCTAAACCAACGCAATCACTCATTCACACTGGTCCTTACGAGTCTCTTCTCTTGTCCAGATTGGTCTCGGGGGTTTTGTTAACCCTGGTGTTAGAACTTCGCCGTTGTCCTCCAAGAAAGATGGTGACGGTCCATCTGGTCTGGATGCCTTATGTTTTTTTTTCAAAATACCTACCTCCTTGATGACCTCCATTTTGGATGGATTAACCGGTGTTTTCCTTCATTGGTTCACATGCAGGCCTCATTGGGCTACTCACCGTCCAAGTAGATGAACTGAAGTGCCCCAGTTGATGATCCTGATAGGGAATCAGTGTGCGGTTGCATTCGTTGACCATTTGGCCTTCGTCGATTCTTAAGTTGTCGGTAAACTCGGCGACTGCTGCTGCCTTTTCAATTTCGCCATAACGGACAACGAGCTTCTTCTCTTTTTTGATCTGTTTATGGCGTGTGAATCTGCGTCGAGTGGTTGGAATTCCAATTGTGCGATATTTAATAGGTGCGGTGGACAGCGACTGTGCCTTAAGAAAGTGTGACCTCATCGTTGATTTGTGTGCTTTCTTGACACTTAGTAAGCAAGCAACGATGAAGTTTTGCATGTCGGGTTAGGCCCATTGCTCGTAAACGTTCAAATTCGCGGACGTTGTGATCACGCTACTTGCAGTTTTCCCATAGCTGTTTCTATTCTATGTTTCGGTGACTTGCTCCGTCAGAGTTTTGTGTCACTGTTCATTGTCCCATCTTTCGTTGTCTGTTATCCAGGAACAGTCAGGCGATCAATTTTGACTCGCGTGAAATGCACATGGCCGTACAAAAGCGTTTGCGCAGTCGTAACGCTCATGCAAACTCCACTTCTGGATCTATTTCCGGTCGAGCCTCGTCAGTCAGTTCGGCTGATGGGTCTGTGGACGCTACGGGCAGCCAGGTTTTCAGTGGTTCCCGAACCCCCGATGGTGGTAGAGTCGGTAGCTCGGTCGATGAGGATGATCTTATGCGGTGTTCCACACAAGGAACCAAATTCTGTAAAACACATCTTCCGTGCCATCATCATCATCATCACCACCACCATCATCATCATCATCACTATCACCACCATTGTCAGCACAAACAAGATCAGTATTCCTCCGCATGTGTTTGTTTGTCTACCTCGGCTTCAGGCAATACGCGATCTGCGGAAGCAAAAAGGATTTGATCTGTATTCACAATGCGCGTTTGCACTATTGCATTGTTCTGTTTGCATTCTGTATAGAAAACTTTTCATGTCAGTCCATTGTCTTATACTGGCAGGGTTGGTTGTTCCTCTATAGGAGGTACATTATTCACAACTTCTGCTGTTCGTTTTCTACCCGATTCATTGATGTTCTCGTGTGCGGGTTCATTGCGACCTCATACGATCATTTATAGTTTATCTAGATCCCGCAACTGCTCACGATTAGGACATATGAATATCCCGTCTCGTTCGGGCAGCATAACAAGAAAAGATGTTGTCGATCTAGCGCTTGAGTCAATCGGATCAGTGCTTCGTTTTCTTGTTCGCGCCTTAAGGATTATGCCTCGTTGGTTCCATCTTACCCCAGGTTTTTTGGTGCACTCCCCACTTTGTTCACCGTTTCACACTTTCCTTTCTCACGCTGAAGACTACTTCCAACAAACCAGAGGCTGTTCTGCTTTATTCCACCGAAATGTGAATTCGAAGACATCCGATTAACTCGCTCAAACGTTGGCAGACACTTAGTCCTTTCAATGTACTATTTTTCAGCAAAAAGCTCTTATGCCCTCCTGGCCTCTTTCCAAATCTATTATTCTCTACTCACATTACAAATTGAGTGGCACCTATGTATATAAACATCTTCTCTGTTTATCCTCCATTGTCCTGGCCGCGTGCACAACTTGCCATTAAGACAACCCTGTTCGACATAGTTTTCTATTTTCATTTTCTCTCACTCCCTTTTTTTGTTTTCGCGATTTCGAATCTCATATTGCCAGTTGCTTTTACCGTCCAGTGATATTTCTGTGGCATTCTCTCCTCTTCTCTAACCACAGGCGGCCGAAATTTGTTTTCTCTATCCAGTGGTAATGTGATCGCTGCTGTCGTCGTTGTTCTCGTCCCTCGGTTATACTTTCCCGTGTTGTAGTTTTCTCTTTGTTGTATTTATCCCCTCACCTACGCACCCACCCACGATTTTCGGCGCTGCTCTGTTTGTGACGCCGCAACTCTCTCGGATTCCTTTCGCCAATCGCAATATTCCGCCTTTCGTTTCCCCGCCACAAGTTTTTTGCCCCGTTATTTCTTTCCATTTTTTGTCCTCTCTTTGAATTGTTTTAGCCCATCATTGTCGAAAAGTGGTGCGGTCATTTGTTTGTTCTCCATTCGCACCATCACAATCACCTGTTTACCGTGAATCATTTTTCTTGCTTTGTTCAATCACCATTGACGGTTGGCAGGCCCCACGTTGTGAGACTGCTCTTTGTGATGAGGTCTACTTTTTGCCTGTGCGAAACAAAAACAAGCCACACAGTTCACTCGACTTCCGAACGACTGAAGCAATGACAACCGTTTTCCTCTAGCCTTTTACCGATAGTACTAAGCCCGAATTAGCAAAACGTACAATTTAGCCTATCAATTCTCGCAGCCTGATCGTGACAAACGGTTTTCAGTAACCAGTATTCAGCGATCAGAAGTGGAACAGATGACGCTGTTGTAGGTGTCGACCAGGTTGAACTAATCCACTTTAACTGCACTACAGTTACTAGCAAATCACACCTATTTCATGAATATGTTAAATTAAAAAAGTCGCCAACGAAGACGATTTTATGAGGTGAATTGAACACTGGTTCTTGGATGAAACTGGACTAGGCACAACGTATGGTTACTCCATCTTGTGTAACACAGCTACCAAGCAGACTGGCAGATTGAATCCGATATCTGTCATTCGTTGGGAAAAACTGAAGTTTGTCATCTGATTGTCCCAACTGCGTTGTCGGTATCTTTGATGTGCAAGTGGCGATCCGTTTTTTGACCAGCCAAGCGTTCATTAATTTTCGAATCATTTCTGGTGAATAATAATCACCAACGGAAACGTTCATCCGCACCAGTAATATGTTTGCAATCTGCCGTAATATCGTCTGCAGTAGTTAGTCAGATAATCGAGATGCATATTCAGCTCATTTTTTTCGGTCACCAACCTTGCAGTAATGAGTTGTCGTTTTCGTTGCTGCCTCACAATGTCTTTTTCTTTGATCTTTTACTTCTTTGTTAATGAAATTTTCAGGAACGGGGCCGCGGCCAACAGGGTTGTCACGTGGGAAAGTTGACCGGCGGTGGGAGGATTCGAACCCGCGAGGTTCGAGTCCAAACGCCAGGACCTTATCCGTTTGGCCACCGCCGGCCCACTGAGAAAAATGGACGAGGATTAGTAAAGCGTCGACTTTGAAACAGCAAACTGGACAGCTATGCAAAAGGGAAAAGTTTTCTGATGCCAATGACTGAGCTTTTCTTAAGCACAGGTAGAAATAGAACATGGAGAAATTTCGCTGACGGGGAAGCAACAATAGACAGCGTTCTCGTGAAAGCACAAAAAGCACCAAGTCGTTTTTGTGCGTTTTTATTGTGAACGAACAATTCGCAGGCCCAAGCAGATGAAACGAATGACTAAATTATTGAGTCTTGGTCCCAAGGTCATTGTGAACATAATCCATTCATATTGCTTTTGAACAATTTGTATTCAAAAGCCGTGAATTGCGGCTATTAGACACATTCGATCACAAAACGAATTCTCGTCCGCGTCCGTTGTACTGGATACCAAAGGTCCTCACGTCAAGCGAACCCAAATCTGTTCGGCACAAATAAAACATTTGCACTTATCTTATTGACAAAGATAACAGTAGGTTTGTGCGGACGTCCATTTTGCAGCTTTTGTTTACCCTTAGTTGTTCCGATCACTCCTCCGTCACTCACATTCGACGATGCACGACAGCGATGCCAATAAATAGTGCCATATACTAAAATCAGTAAAGAACTATAGTATTCACGAAGCACCATGGAGTGCTCTTAATTTTCCCGAGTTTCCCTTTGTAGGTCCTTTAGAAAAGAGCATAATTATCGTCATCAGATGAGACAGATGCTCACATTGAACGATAGGGTCATGTTATTCTGTTTATTTCCACCAGCAGTATGTGAATTCAATATATTTTCCTTGAATTAACTCTGAAATGTGTTATGGAACTGGTTCAGTAACCCTAGTCCCTTTGTGTTTAACTCGCTTAGACACAACCGAGTATTAGTAGCCAGAACGAGATCTGGCGTATCTGCTATGAGTGTGGCAAAGTAACGCGACTCATCTAGAATCAACTGGAATTTGTATGAAGTAACATACACGTACTCTTGAGGATCGATGAACCACTCGCGATCGGTAGAAGAACCCGACTAACGAGCAATGGGGAATTTTAGCGGACAGTTACAGACAGGGCAGACAGGCTCGAGTGATCAAGAAGAACACGCGAGGACATGGGTTTAAGTGATAATCTATGGAAGATTGGTTGCCTCAATAGAACTAGAGCAGTTTGTACTTCACGGTGAATGACTGACAAGGTGAGGGAATTGACCACACGAACGAGAAGTTCCTCTGATGTACCATCCCGTGAAACATCAAGGAATATAGAGTCAGGCGTTCGCTTCCACTTTTTATGCCGACATTGAAAACCTGATGTGAACAATGGTTTCCGGACGGTTACATTAACACCGAATCTGAAATTGAGCATTTTTTCGGGTCAAACAAAATAGATGTTCCAAGCATCCCGAAAGGTTGCTCTCTGGCTGTTTTCTGTTGCGTGCACTGCAGGAGTGGAGTGAAAGGATCATGCTCAATATTTGCTTGGACTCACCACACTGGGTGAGCGAAACGGGTAACCTTGACCCTCGAACTTGGAGTGACTGAACCATATAAGGTCTCATTAGATCAAGGTTGGTAACTTGTTATTAATTTCGACGCCACATTTCACCGGTAATGTTCTCGTACAAAGGGTGCATGTAAGAAATGGACGAATTTATGGCAATTTTTTTACTTACCTCCCTTGCAAACTGGCACACTTTAAACCAGCAAACCAATTGAGGCCTTTCTTACTTTCAGCACAGATAGTCAAGTAGTAATTTAAAAAGAGCAATCGTCAAGTGGATTGACTACCCTTTATTCCTAAAAGGTCAGAGCTTGAAATCCCAGGTACACTGGCCTTCGGTGGCAATTTACTGTCACCCAGCTCGTTACTAAGCCTGATCAAACGAGATCTCATGTTGTTCTGTTTCACTGCAAGTTTCACGGTCACAGTTGCCCGTACCTCCTTTCCCCATGCAGCAGGCCCAAATGGCTATGGCACCCGCCCCTTTCACTGCACTGATGCGTGCCGCACGTAATAAAAGTTTCAACAAAAACTCAGTTTGCGTCTATACATTTGGCCAAGTCTCGATATGGACTATCACCAAATGGGTAACAGCACAGCCATGTGTATCAATGAAGCGCAGGAGAGCTGTGTTCGAAGAGCCAATAGTCGAACTTTGCATGAACAAACATCTCTTTTATACTCATCCACTTCCCACAGATGTTATTCTATTTCCTTGACGAAATGCACGATTTCATAGACTGCTGAATAATTCTCACACCTCCTGAGTGAGCTATTCAAGACATCACTGAAGCACAAGACGTCACACGAAAGCCCAAAGTCCGCTGCCCGGCAAGACACTCGCTCACACTAAGGCCGGAGGCAATGGTTCGGGCTTGAGCTTTCAAGTTCCGTATTCAAAGAACGCATAAGATGCTCGTTTGAGCGAGTAGCCACACGGGAAAAAAGCGCAAAATTTGAACGGCTAGCCCAACCCGGTAGCGAGCGAGAGAAAGAGAGAGAGGACCAACGCAGAATACTCACACGTTCATTTTCGACCCAACATTCCAAGTCAGAAGTCAAGTGAGCTCTGACATTTATATCGTTTTGTAGGGTAGTCTTGGTCTACTAGGGGAAACACTCAGTCACAGAGCGAGGTTTTATGATTTTTTTGTAGGCCATGTGAAAAAGTTTCAACCGCGCAATATTTAAAATAGAGTCAAATCCAAAATATCTTAGAAAGTATAGGTTTTTGTGGAAATATGATGACAGAATTAAAACCTGCGATACCAAAAACGCTAGACTGGTCGCTGTAACACTACGTTGGAAACATGCGTGGACTGCAAACTGTCACAGTGGATTCGATCCGTTAGACGGTTGCACCCCGATATCAGACTTCGCGGTCGTCTTCATCCACATATCAGATTCACCTGACTCGTTTGTTTGCGTCTATAGTATGAATTTTCTGTCTCATTTCAGTGTTGAAGCGCACCAGATATTTTGCAAACTTAAAACGAATATTTTAAAAATTAATGGAACCTAAGTTGATATTTTGCACTTTGGCAACTCCAGTGTTGTATGTCAACGAAGGAAAATGACAAAATGCAATATGAACAGTCAGTACTTGCTTTTTCACATTGTACTTCATTGGAAAATTATGCGTAGTTCTTTCATTTTGAAATGTCAAGCAGAAATATATTATCATGAGAATCTAATTTGATTCGTTAGGAGCCTGAATGGATGATAAGTCCGTTTGAGGATCACACGATTATTCGTCGTGTAGGTAAAGCGAAACTGAAGAAAGAGGACACTGGTTTCGAGTTTAGCAAATGGACTGCAAACATAGAGCTGCCAACTGACTTCGTAGATCCTCAGCACTAGGATGTCGAGACTAATGATTGCATACAGTTGTCTACTCGAATAAAACGCGCGTTTTTACTAGTAGCCGATGTTTCCCAGTTGTCATTCATTCGCCCCATGACAGAAGTAAGGGTTTGTATGCCGCTGGTTGTTTCATCCACCTTAGTCTGGTGTTTTCGTACTAGGATCTGAATCAACTCTGGTTTCCCACGGATTCTGTCCACTTCCCTCGGATCGTTAAGTAAATGTGATTTTATTCACTATAATTGAACTAGGTTTTTGACTAAGCAAATGGACTTTGTACGCGTGGCTAAAATTGACTTCAACCTTTTGGTTAAACTACGAAAGCAATTCATTCTCACCCATTGTGTTCTGATACTTCGAATTTTTTATTTGCCGACTAGAGCTACTTCACTAACTCACAGTACCACGGCGATTCGTGCCAGTATATCTATTCTTTTCCGTTTAGGCAATAAATACATAGCTTTGAGCAAATCGCGGGGTCAGAGTCACAGCTCAAATCTCCAAGTTGAATTCATGCCATTGCAGATCACCAAAACCGAGACTACAAGGAAAGTATCACGTATGGCTGTCAGTCGAAAGTTTTTTTCCCGTTTGTCCTATTTTTGCACTCATATCAATAAGCCCGAGAAGTCTGATTAACTTGATTCCCGTACTTACTTTATGGTTTTGATACGGTGTCATCACAGTACTGTGAATAGAGTTGAATCTAGAAATATCATTTCAATGTTGATGTTACTTGTGCGGTTCATTTGATTCTTGGATTTTTTGTGGCACTTCCAATCTGATTAATGCGATTACAAATAAAATGAATTGGTTATATAGAACCACCAGGGGTCACTGAGGGGATTTCGAAATTTTCTTCCTTACAAAATCAGAAGTGATGTATATGCAATTCAGAGCTTTTATTACGTTTTCACAGCTGCCGTTGCATCAATGCATTGAATGGCCCGGAAACAAATAATTAGCTGGAACTCTGCTCGGTCGGCAGGAAAAATAAACGCGCCAAAAAAAACTCCAAATGATGCCTCAATTCGTAAATATACCGGTACATAACGAAATTCATTTCGAGTTTCGCATGCTAGTAACGATTCATATCTTTGGGAATCTAGTGAATGCGATGAATTTCACTGGAAGACTTTCCGTAGAACTCTTGCCATCGTTCTCCTGGCTTACAATCCCTGTTTGTTCACAAACGCAGCGTCATCAAGGAATCAAACACAAGACTATGCTGTGAATCATGACTTCAGAAATGGAGAACTTTTGCTGCTACACCGAATTTAAGGCTGGTTGATTGATAGTACCATACAGAATTATTAATATTATTGGTCATATTGGGTGCTCGAACGTTGGGGCTTCGGGTTGCCCAAGAACAAAATAAAATCGCAAAAAGAATCTGTACTTCTTTTCCATCTTCATTTTTAACCACTAATTTACGTATCCAGACCACACTGATTTCTGTCCTAAAAACATATCGCTGGTACGACATATGAATAACACCGTTATTTGTAATTATACAACCTGGATATGCGTAAATTTCATGCTTCTGACTTGCAGACTGTTAGGGATATCTCAAACTCAATAAAAACTGTGCATGTCCGCGAGAAACAGGTAATGATAGGTGTCCACTAGTCCTACCTCACGTCACATTTTCCTTAAAGTCTGTCGGACTTCATGCTAGATGCGTATGTGACGGCAAAGTTGCCTAGAGATATTAGGCGAAGATACTGCCGTTATTCGTTAGACTAGTCATAGGCCTTTAGAAATTATTATTTGGAACTTTCGTAAACTGTTTACATTTTAAATGTAATAGTACTTGATCCCTAAAAGTACCGTTCGTCAAGGTCATATAGAAGCATTCCGTTTGTAGCAGATCGGCTATGAATTGCTTTCTATGGTTGTTGCATTTCGTTTGTGTATATACTTGCTGCCACGCCCAGTGTATCCCTTTGGGACTAGTTCTCTGCCGTCGTTCATTTCAGAACCTTGCCAGCCAACATAAATCGTGGTAAAATTTGATTTCATCACAACAAAATGGAGATTATTTTCCCCTTAAATACCAGAGCATATCTATCATCTGTTTTGGCACACCTTAAAATAGGTGACAACAACAACCGTTATTGATTCGTCAGTGAACCCCTTTTGCCATACATCGCAAGGTAACAAAAAAATATTGGAACTTTACTCATTACATTAACGTACGAGTAATTACAGCTGACCGGTGATAACAGAAATATTGATTATCAGTTAGTTTGTCACCATGATTAAGGGTTTAGGAGAATGAAATATCCTTCTACAATCTTTGTCTTTTATTTGGCTCAAACCATGGCCGCGTCAATTTTGTTAAGAAAATAGACAATCGTGAAATAAATTCTACTATACTAAAAATAACATGGTTTGTGTCCTTGTATGTGCTCAAAGCATTCACGACTGAGCAAACTCCAAATATCGAACAGCAGCAGTACAGTTTGCTAAAAGTAGTCGACTATCTAGGGGTTAATCCTCGTACATTTTCTTTCCTATGTGTCCTCGCTAAATTGTGTTTCTAACATTTTTCGAGTTAAGCTGCTTGTTGAATAGAAGAAGCCACAAGGACGAAATATTCGGTCACAAATGGGTCGAAATTGGAGAATTAATCCATTCATTCTCATAACTGATTGCGATTGAGAAATGGAATGGTTGGTGTGTTTTATATCAAGCTTCGCACAGTTCTGTTGGTTCGGTGCACCGGTTGGCTCCGTCGTTGCAGAACTATGCGGGGCATGCTCCACCACCCCACCTCCGACCGTTCACTCACCCGGGATAATCAACTACGGTCCATTTACGCTAGAATCTAGTCTCCTCGAGGCAAACAAAGGCAGGTTGACATATCAGAAAGACGTATCTCTAAGCGGATTTACGGAATAATTTATTTTAACCTCGTGGGCGCCAAATCCCTTGATTTTTCGCTAATCAGCTTAGATTCTCCTCCGGAAGTGTCACCTCACGATGTAAAATTATTAACAGTGGAAGAAATTAGGACGAGGTGGCAGCTATTCCGATTGATTCATGTTAAACATCATCTCACTACTGTGATGAACACTTGCCGAAGATTTTTTCTTTGGGTTCACCATAAATGTGTACGTGTCGTTGGACTTTAGATGCCCCGGAGTGGTCACTTCCGTAGCCGCTAAAAGCAGCGAGTTTCCAATTTTATTTTATGATAAATCCACGCAAAGGAATCTTTCAGTGTTGGCTTACTGCACCGATCTGAATGGGGTCTTGTCGGAGGGACTTAGTTCATACAGTTTCTCCATAAACTTCTGAACCCTAACGGCTTTCTCGAAGTCAGCTGGAACCAGGCATTTGCAAGAAAAAGGGCCTAACCAACCAAAAGTTTGATAAACCGTTTTCCCCATAAAAGATGACAAGGTACCCACAAGAAAACACCTCTCATTTCAGCTTCATTCTGCACAATGCTACTAATATACTACTCAGTAGGCAAATTAACCAAAATCTCACCCAGTCCATGAACGCCAGGCTTCATTCCCAAGGTCCAGTTCATTGCATATTGATGCAGTTCACCTCAGTAAAACTTGTCATGAAATTGAGTTTGTCTACCGATAAATATCTCCTTGCAGTAGAACCTTTTAAGATTAAGAATGTAGGTTCCCGGTTGCTTTCCGACATAATATTCCATGCAGCAACGAGTCAAACTTATTGGCGATACATTTTCCTTGGAATACTCCTTTTGTCCTCAGTTCCCTTTAGTAAAGACAAACGGGGGCAATTCCGTGAACTACGTCACCATTCAGGGAACTGGATGAAAGCAGATGCTCATGGATTGGGCGAATGTTTTGTTAATTTGCCTATTAATAGGTATGAGAGTAGGTCAAAGGTTCATTAAAGGATTTGAGGGGTAAACTGAACACGCACATGGGGGATTAAACAGTCCATTACAGGGAACACCCTATTTCACCATACACTGAATGAGGAGGACAAAAATTTTAGGCTAAATGACACGTTCTTCACCTTTAATCCACAAGTCACTCATAACCATATGTCAATTCCCTTCAACGAACTCAATGAAGAGAATCATCTGCAATGAAACTTGTATTAACAAAATTGTTTACTAACGTCTTAGGAAAGCCCACTGTTAACAATCGGATAAAGTAAAATCATATCACGGTAAGGTATAACCAAACCTTTGCACCTTATTTCCAATGGGAATTAATGTTCGACAGTACCTCAGTGAATGGTCCAGAAAAATTTTCCCGTACAACGATGCTATTGAATTTTCGACGAAACATTTCTGTCCGCCTCTATACCCTGTAATGTATTTTGTTCGTCATCAAAATCGATTATGGCAGCTTTCCCCCAGGCACATCAGGCGATTGCTCTTTGGTGATACTGTGAGGTACATCGCAATTCCCAAATTATAAAGCCTTTCTATGAGACAGGGCAGGACAATTTGGCATGAGGGTCTATCATCCAGAAACCAAACAGTTCCTTGTATACAGACTTCTGCCGTATGTTCATTTACCTGAGGAAAACCCCTTCCAACAATCTTATTGTATCCAGTGATGCACTACCCGGATTTTCGCCACGTGGGATTCAAACGAAAGCGCAAAAACGCACCCAGTGAATCATGAATACGCACGTCAATGCCTTCATGTATTCAAGGTGAAAGCAATATACAGCTTGTGATGTAACGTAGAGTTTGATAAATTCTCCGACCGTGAGACCAGTATGTTGTCCGACTAATTTTGCCTTCATTTTATGCTGCACGAAATCTAGGTGACAACCGAGGAATTCAGGAAATCTTGATCAGTTATCCTTCAAATCGATCGCTCCAATGGAAAACTGGTTGCAATAGCAAATCATGTTCAGTTTGCTTTACCACAGCCTGTGCTAGTGCGCCGACGATAAGTCTTGGCAACTCACCTCTGACAAACCTCGACGCACGTCGAAACAGTATTCCCTTGGCAATTAGCAGTTTCTGTTTGCAAATAACTTCATCCAAATGCTTACGATGGTTTGACGGCTTTTTCATCCCACAAAATGGGCCAAGCATTAACCAGAGGAAAAAGACTCTATCACACCCTAAAATAAGCCAAATTCGCAAGGCTAAATCGTCAACGTGGACCTGTAGGGTAGCCTCATTTATGAAATCGTCAACGGATGGTTGCGTGCTTTCAAGTTAACCGAAAGACATAATTTTCAGCTTTTAATTGCGCTTTTGAGGTGTCTGACGTTCGATGACTAGGACTGTTTCGCAGATCATTCGACCACTCCGAATGAATGTACCACAGAATGCGAATTAGTAGGAATGATGTCAGAGTTGTCTGAACCATGTCTAATAAGAACCACTGCTGATATCATAGGACGAGTCATTATCCGGGGGGGTGCTGCAATGCTTAAATCTCTTCCTGAATAGCTGACACACTTTTATCAATAAGCCCTGCGGGTCTGGCAGTTCTTGACTGACACCAGCCAAGGTAAAAACTACGTGTGATTTTATCCTTTGAAGACCAACAATGAAACGAAAAATCCAATTCGCGCGCCCCAATCATATCCCTTAACTTCATGAAAATTGTAGTACGGCAAATAAATCCCAAACTGCCGACTTTCACGCAAATGCGTGACAAATACATAAACACGATAGGTACAGCTAAAAAACTAAGATTCATTGCATATATACATGTGATATATACATTAGAAAAGAAGGTGAGACGATCACATTTATCACCAATAACATAGTAAACTTACTTATTACCTTGGAGAGTAAGTAAAAAATCAAAACTTCTCCTTCATCAGTGACTACTTGCAACTTACAGACTGAAGGATGAAAATACAACGTCGGAAACTGTCACGACCATCTGGGAAACGACTTCCAGCAAGTCAAGAAATATCAGTGCACATCACTTTCACGAAAGGGACGACAACCAAATTATGGTTGCCAGATGGGAAAGCTGATCGACGGTGAGAAGATTCGAATCACCAACCTTCAGGTCCAAAAGCCACAGTCTTTGCCTTCACGATTAGACATTGAAACATAATTACTTTTCTCGTTGAACGATTAAAGTCTTGGTACTAGAAATTATTGACAAGTGAAAAGCTCGAACATACGCGGATACTTCCATGCGTCGTGCAAGTATTAATCAGTAATGAGGCGAAAGGACATCATTTAGAATGCAAACTATTACCGCTATGATTCTTTAATATTTGTGATCGCGGAGTAAAATATACAATTTGCTTTGACAAAGTTTCGTCAAGCGTTTTAAAAATAAACATCCTTCAAACGTTCCAAGTATAAAAACGGTTTTACTAAACTGTGCCGTAACTCCATGGAGTGCACCATCCAAATGAACATAAATAGACATACGCACTAAGAGATAAATCAGGACAGTTGAAAGATCAGAGTTGCACATAAGATGCTATTCAATAATCCGAAAGAACTGTTTCTAATCTGTACTGAATGGTTTCCAGTAGATCAAAAAATTAAAGAACATCAGGCTAGCGGATAATCATTGTTCACGTGTATCGGACTTTTCACATAGGCGGCCAACGCAATCTTTGATATCTGCTGTCCCTTAGAAACACTATTCATCTCAAATTACCGCATTCCATTCTAGATATTGAAATCCCTAAGGAGTCGCAAAGAGCACTTCTACAAATCCCGCAATAACTCAGGCGTGCGGTACATTTCTAACCTAATAAAAACTGAAGTCAAACCCATCGACACTACATTAGCCAGGCAACTCCTGAGTGGCAACAATAATCGATTCCTATGGCAAGTCATTTGACTTTTGTGTGGGAAGAAGAAGAAGCGTACGATGTCGACAGCATCAGTCGTGCTTTCATCCGTCCTTCCACTTATACCCCCGTCATATTTGGTCAGGCTAATGATATGACAGTAATATGCTTTTCTAGAGAAGAGGCGCTGGACCTTCTCCGCAGCACCAAAATTAACACAGGGGTTGGTCCTGACAGTCTGTCTTCAGTCCTTTTAAGGCATAGTGCTCTGACTCTGACGGAAGCATTTACTTCCCCGATTAACTCCTTACTAAGCTCGTCTTCTATTCCTGACTGTTGGAGACCCGTCTCTATCATTCTCATCCCAAAATCTAGCAGTTCTACTGATTTAACAAAACGTTTTTGCCTCATCGCCTTAAGATCTGGTTTTAAGCTGACGGAGCTTGTCTTACTTAAGCGCCTGCGTTCTTCTGTGTATCTTCCTGACGACCCTTTTTAGTGTGTTTGTAAATCTAACAGGTTCACTTTGGACGCTGTCGCCTCCCTCACTCTCATTTGTAAACCCTTGGACGGATTGATGATATATGTGCGTTATGCCTTTCTAGACTGTTCGTTGGCATTTGATTCTGTCCCGCGGTCTCTTCTACTTCACAAACTGGAAACATTTGGTTGTCCCAGACCTTTATTAACATGGCTGTCTGACTACTTTACTAACCGAACCCAGTGCACACGAATGGACGGTAAAACTTCAAAACCGTTCATTAATAATTCAGGAGTGCTTCGGGGTGCTGTTCTTTCACCGCTTCTCTTCTCCACTTACATCAGCCACTTACCTACTAGCTCACCCTGTCATTTGTTTATGTATGCTGATGATGTTGCCCTCTTTCAACCTGTTTCGAACAACGATGATTTCCAAAGTTTATCCAACAACCTGTCTTCCGTTTACAATTTCTCTGCACGAGCTGGTTCAAATGTCGACACATCTAAATGTTTCAAATGTCTGTTCAATCTCCCCCGGTCAGCCTACCCATCCGAAACGTCTTTCATCAACTCAAAAGCATTTGCCAGGTTTGGTTTTGTGAGATATCCATGCGTTACTATTAATAAAAATCTGAAGTGTACTTCTCAGATTTCTGCATGTGTACATGATCCCCAACGGTTGTAATTTCAAATCAGGGAGCTTCGGCACTACAGGTTGAAACAAAACACAATCTACCATTTTGTGTACCACTGTTTTTCCAATCCTTCTTTACTGTTCGGTTATTTTTCTAGGTTTACTTAGAAAAGACTTTAAAATTCTTCGCCGGGGGCTATCAATTATTAGGCATGTTTTTTTCATACTACTAACTGAGTTGTCCCTAAATCTATGTGATCAGCAAATATCTGCATATGAGAAATTTGCTCACAAAATTCTTCCAGATCTCATGCATCTTCTGCAAAACGATCTTTCAATTTGCTGCCCTCATATTTCAACGTGATCAGCTTTTCGTTCCGTACCCTCTAGCCGTTTTCCTGAGCTACATATAACATGCTCAAATCATTTCTTGATGATTTTTTATTTCACTTTCACACGGCGATGAGTTTATATTGTTCTTATTTATCCAGAGGATTTTGATTGAACTGCGATATTTATTTTGCACGCAAAAGTCTATAAAGTGAAATAAAATATCTTCAGTAAGGTGCTCCAATTGTTCAGTGTATTCGGCAGTCGGGTTAACCCCAGGTCTTGAGACGTGCGACTAGGGATCAGCGTTAAGGGAAGTCCTGTATCATGCCAACTGTTTTGTCCATATTTTACCCCACTTGAAACTAAATCCTCCCCACACCTCTAGTCATTCAACTCACAGTTTAGCGCATATATATATATATGCGTGATCATTGTAAGGTAACTGACTCTTAATTCAAGCATTTCCGTTTCTTGTGTGATCAACAATGTATTCTAGGTTTTGGCCGAATTACAGATGCAAATCATTCTCAACTCATGTGCAATGATATTTTGGGATCAAATAGGTTGATTCGAATGCATCCACTGAGAATTCTATTGGCCGTCATCAATCCACGCTCTCCCATTGTGGTCTCGCTTTGAACAAACCTGACAACGCAAAGTGCTGTTCCTGAACAGTTGGATGTTAATTGGACATGGTGCATAATTTAAGACAATTTAGAACTTACAAATACTATAGTGAATCACTCGCTTATTAACCCTGCCTTGAAAAAGACTACCTATTCCATTTATGCATCTTACCGACAATGCTACGTTACTCACATTTACAGCATTTTTCACTCTCTACAGTGCGTTGAAATATGTTGCATCGCTAAAGGAAATGTTTAAGAGATTGGACAGGCTGGTTTTTCCGTCTTTTGGCCGGCGGTGGCCAAACGGATAAGGTCGCGGCGTTTCGATTGAAGGTCGCGGGTTCGAATCCTTCCACCACCGATCAACTTCCCCACTTGGCAGCACTCTGCTGGCCGTGGCCCCCTTCCTGAAAATTGATGCACATCGTCATTTCATAAATAAAGGAATTAAGAGATAAAAGATGGAAGCTTATGCATTTATCAAAATTCTGGATTCTCCGGATACTCCGACGCCTCGGAAATAGACCGAAAGAAAATCGTTGTTGTCGAAGCAGCTGAAAGGGTTCATTTTTATAATTGGATACGGAAACAGCCGACCAAGATATTCAGGGTTTCATACTACAGCTGAAAACCCATGCAGGAAGTTACAGTCTCGAACTGTAAATTTGATCACGGGATCTTCTCATAACCGATATCAGTCGTCAAAAGCTTTTGTTACTCGAGAAGACTATGTTCTAGTCTATTCGCATTGTGAGTAAATAATTTCTCACTCTAAAGGCGGGAGAAATTGAAAGTCTCCGTATGTTACACGATAAGACGTAAAGAGTTTTCAAAAGGTCGTATGGTCGTTCATTGGATTTCAAAACTAGTAGCAGTAACCGCGAGTGTGCAAACCGGAGTCCGCTGATCTTTAGAATACCAATTTCAAACAAAGATCAGCTTAGAAAGTGTTCTTCTTATGATGGGTTGAATGCCCGGTATACAGCTATCCCTATCGAAAATTCATCTGTTGTGAATGCGGCAAGCTTGGACATATCTAGCCAATTTGCCAATCTACCAGACATTACAAACTAGTGCATTCAAATAATCCCAGTTTTTGCCGAGTTGTGCGTTTATGGATTGTCAACGTTTAACAAGTCGCTGTGGCAAATGTGGCCAGTTTTGGGTGGAACAGCAGCACCACATTCACATGTATTTCCTGTTGGCCTCGTTAGGCATTTGTCGGAGCTGCATGACGTTGAAGAGTACCTCGATGGCATGGTCCACCATTTGAGAACTTTGATGAGAGATAGCATGACTAATCGATCGACCAGCCTGCCTGTGCCTGTGTCATTGCTGATTCATCTGCGAGAAGTTACGTGAAGCAGATCAAAACGACATGACGGGTACTGGAACTACTGTTGCTGTACTGTAAAGGGAACGTTTAACCATTGGCAGTTGTGTTTCCCCACTTCTAGGGTTCACTTACAGACGTAATAGGATTTCCGTTCTCGTCATCAGGGCGCCTACGATGTTGGGAAATCCCCGTCTGAGGCATTCGTTGTGGGCAGGGTTCAACTGTTTCCAGTTGACTACATGCACACTATTTATCTTTGTCTTAAGGAGCGACTGTTGTCTATTTGGTGTCGGAGGTACGATGCCCAAAGTCTACCAACAGAAGGGTCTTTGGTGGACTTGAATACCCGCGTACCGTGCGAATTCTAGCTAACATCTAGGCAGATGCCGAAGATCGAAATGTGGGAAGCTTCCGAAATTCGGCAGTTCCTGTTGAAGTTGTGCAGTGTTTTGCTGCCCAACGTTCTGCATGAGGTTATTTACTACAGTCTCCTGCATTTTTCAGTATTAACCTGCCTTCTAAGCAGTGAAAATTGGTACGAAAATTACCTGCTTCACCTTACCGAGGGCGCGTTGGCAGTGGTACTATGATCTGTACGGTCAGTAGGAGGTTGTGTTCAGTGTACATTCGATTAATCGTCTCCCACAAGAACCTGGCTCACCTGACTAATTTTCGGCATTTTTCTACGAGTCTTTCAGGCGCATTATACGCAGGTGTATTTCTGTTTAGGAACGACTTTGTGCAGTAAATATTCCATCGACGACGAGGGTAAAATGTCTAGTTCCGCCTTCCATTTTCCGCTTCATTCACAGACCAAAAACGACGTAAACGAAACCCCTGGAGTGCAGCTGGATATGCGCAACGAATATCTGTGTAATTAATTACTAACCAAAATAAAAACTTTGAATATTGGTTTTCTGGGAATTTATTAGTGCACCCACATATGCGCGAACTGTCGCCGGTCTATGGTCAACTTAAGCCGTAACCGTTATCATACGTACTTGCACGATAAACTTTGGCACTAAAAGTCAAAGTTATGGGCCAATGTGCGTGGACAAATCGATTAGATTGCTGCACTGCAGCTTCACACGAATTTGCGTTATTTCGGTATTTTATTACTGTGGTAAACCAGTGGCTTGATTTCAGATACACAAACCGCTAACATTAGAATTTTTGGCTTATGAGAAATGGAACAACGAAAAGCTCCGGCAGCTCGTCGACCGTCTCCTGGGATTTATCGTTCAGTTGGAAGATATCTCTGAATAGACACTGGATGTTAGCAAACCACTTGCAGATAGAATTCACAGCATCTTTATCCTAAGTGATATACGTCGCTCTAACGCTAGGTTGCGCTGATCGATTGTTTCGCGTGACTTCCTGGTTAATTCATAGGGATTCAATGGGGATTCACTCGGGAGTGTACCAAGGAGATACTCCGATGTCAGTCGGGAGCATCTCAGGCGATTATGTGTTGACTGGACCCAGTCTACTGACATTTGCAATGACTTCGAATCTTTTTCAATAACTGTTGGTTGTTCTAAATCAGGCCGGTTGTATGAGACTCTTACAACTGTTGAAGCCACTAAACACGATTTAATTTTTTGATACTGATAGCGCTGAGTCCGTTGTTCCAAAGCTGCATTTGGTTAACTTTTATTCTGAATACTGCACTTGCACAAGTTCATTCGCCATGCGTAGCATCACAGAACATTCGATTCCGGTTGTAGCCGTAACCACTATCCACATTTTTGATTTCTACAATGCGTCAACTGATTCAGTTTTGTTGTGACAAATTCACGTCCAACTATTCTCAGACTAGCAGCCATAAGGTTGCTTCACATTCATTTATCGTTATTTGCTAGTTCTAACAGTAACAATACCTTGAAGGCTTTAATTCTCAAGCCACAAGAGGTGTTCTCGAAGTGACCAAAGACATTTCCGTATCATTGTTTATAGTCTCCGTGTAAAGGTCTCCAAAGTGCTAAAAACTTTATTTGAAGAAGAATTCTCTCATCGAGTACTACCCCAATTCTTTACCCATTAATATCCGATAGGAAAACTCCTCGAATATGCAATAATTACCGTCTGGGCATCAACCGTTGTTTAAACTCCAAAGAAATTCGTAATAAACTTACTGGTTCAAAGATGATTATAAACAACTGACCGGAAAATACGTATCTTCAGATCTCTCTGGATGATTCATCGATGGCAATAACTACAACCAAAACACAACTCGGGATACGATGAGTACAGTTTGCTGTTCATTGGCATTAGCAATTCATTTGTTTCTTTTTCATTAAGTGATGGAAAACCCAGTGGAAGATATCGACGGAGTTGAAGTTGACCAGGAAGATTTCATTATGCATGATCAAGATAAAGCCACTCATTTTGCGCATCTTCATTTTGAAACTGTTTCGGAGGCTTTATGGTACAAATGTTGCTGTCAATCCAAAGAAATACCCCTTCTTTGTCATGATTTTTGAATGTCTTGGCTATTTGATCGACATCAACATCTCGGACAGGATTCTAAGAGGTTGTCTCCTTTAATCGATGTACCGTCACTCAGGAACTTGTCAGAGCTATGCTCCGTATTGGATGCTGTTCAATATTAATCTCGTTTTATTTTTGACTTTTTCTTAACAAGTTTCACGTTTGCTTCAGTTAGTTTCTCAGACCTCTTTAGAATGGTCGACTTCTCATGAACAGCGCGTTCGCTCTATGCCTCACTTTTCATCTAAAGCCTATTCTTCGATCATTCTCTAGTGAGATCCCCTGTTCGGATTATCGATGGTTCGCTTGTTGGAAATGGTGCAATTGCAGTGACAAATGTTTTACGAGAAAAGCGACTACTTTCGAATATCAGTTTTTGATATTTGTTCGGTTACGTCTGTTTTTTCCTGGCACACGAGATTGCCATTTTCCAGCCCTCCTGCACTTCCAAGAGTCTTCTCCAATCCCTCGGGATTTCTCTACCGTGATTTGCCTGCGCGTGTTTTGACATATCGGTATTATTTCGGCACCGCGATATGTACAACACATCTGGCTGTTGACTGGAATCTTCTCCATTCTGCCAACTAAGACTGTTAATCGTGGCTTCAAAGTGAGAAAGATGACATGTTCGAGATAGCGTTCCGAAAGTCGTCTAAATAATCTTACAGAAAGATGGTAAGACGGTTATTCGTGTGTCACGTGACTTAAGTAAAGCTTGGCTGGAATATTCGCAAGCACAACGTGAATCACTGACTGTGTTTTAAGCAGTCAAAGGTCCGCACAGTTATCTGTTTAGTATACATTACCAGACTATTTCCTTTCAAGAGGCTCTGAAATTTATATTCTGTCCACCAGAGTCTATGTTCCGCGCTTATGCTGCAATGGTACAGAACTGGAGCGTTGCTCTCAGTACCTAGGCAGCACAGGGGACACTCCACCATTCCTTTCTGTCCCAAAAACGGGATACTCATACGGTTTTTGCTGCCTACTACTGAAATAATAGGCATAGAATACCATATAAACATAAATTAGTTCACGAAATTCCTTTTATTGGGCATGCGGGACTAACAATTAATCGAAGGGAACTTCCCTCGTAAATAGAAAGCACTGTATTGTGGTCCTGGAGAGAAAACGAGAGGTTTCTGTTTAGATTTTCAATGCAAATAACGTCCAGAAACCTTGATAACCAATATTTTATTTGCATTTCAGTGTTTTTGCCCTCGCTTTTGTTTACGTTGATCAAAACAGCATCGGTGCTGGTCCGCTAGATTCGGAAGTTATGTTTGTACTGATAAGATCAGGAGCTTCCATATTGGAATTGATTGTTTAAGTGTTGATGCTGGTTGTTACGCTTAGCGGGCTTCGTCTCACGTGTTCTATTGTCCTCCGCTTCAGATTACAGCGAGCATGTAAAACTCACCTATTCATTTTTTGTATCTTTCATCTTTTTACTCCCTTTATTAATGAAACAACGATGTACATCAATTTTCAGGAAGAGGGTCGCGGCCAGCAGAGGGCTGCCAAATGGAGAAGTTGATCGGCGGTGGAAGGATTCGAACCCGCGACCTTCAATCCAGACGCCGTGACCTTATCCGTTTGGCCACCGCCGGCACGTTGCATGTTGCAGTGCCGTGTTTTCTTATTTACCGTCGTCTCTGCAGCAAAATTTGGGTGGTTAAAATTAGTCGTGACCATTTTATTTCATCCAAATGAATCTTCCTTGTTTTTCCGACGTTTAGATCCCTTGGAATTTACCGAAGCTCATCTGCG
>LUCM01003983.1:126367-163869 GCA_008360955.1 Fasciolopsis buskii
TACTGTCTTGTATAATTGTTCCTTGTAAAAAGCCAATTTACTTGACAGAATCTAGTGACTATGAACCGGTGGTTAGGCGAGTGCATTAGCAAAATGATGTCGACCACTTTCCTCCACCATTGCCTTTGAAAGACAGCTCTCAGCTCTTTGTTGATGAGAACGAAAGAACCACAACAAGCACCACCACAAGGCAGTCAACTTGGCCTTAAAACATCATCAGACAGGTTTGTCTGCCGATTACGTGTTGTGTTACAATAATCTGTCATTCAGTAAATCCAGACAGTCGTTCGAGATCGGTCACGGAATCCTCAGTTATCCTCCCATTTGTTGAAGCCTCCAATGTACAGTCGACAACAAGCAAATTTCGAGGCTAAGTGAAGAGTCAATAATTACTTCGTGCAGCAACAATTTGCTATGGAGAATTTAACCGTTGATAGTAACAACACTTCAAGGCGAGCAGCAGAGTACAACTTATGCAGCCCGGATAGGAATACGTACTTTTATTGGGTTACCCAGCAGTTCTACTTAAATCTGCCCAGCGAATCATCAGCCTCATCACCAAGAATTGTTTCCATGCCTGTCGGATTTTTTGTCTCACTATACCTGTGTATTTTCTGTCAATAGCAAACATTCTACAAGGTGAAGCCCCACGGAAACAGCCACAGGCCTAGAATCAACAGTCAAAGTGTGGCTAATGATATCAGCGTAAATACCTGACATGTTTTCGTTCTCACTTATTATTTACACACAGCATCTGTCAAAAACCCCATGTAAGATGTCGCGAAACAACGCACTAACTATCCCGAACAGCTAGCTGTTTTGCGCAAACAAGGAGAATGTTCAAGGTCTATTGAGGTTTTGCCGGTTACGCTATATGTGAAGACCATAGCAGATTACCATTCACTGTTGCAAAAACACGAGGATGAAACTGTGCACACTAATATGATAATTTTTACTTGAACAAGGTTTTATCTCTTACATTTAGAGTTCTTGGGTAACATTAGTGGGGTCCACCAGTCAGTATACAAAGCTATTATAAAGAAGCTGTTTTCGGAAGACTTTTTGACTCATTTAAACTGGCTTGCTGTTATTATTCAGTAACAAGTTTTGTCATCTGATAACAGATACCGCTTTGCTCTAATTACTTCTAAGACACCGTAATAAAACGAAGTTTTTACGATAGAACTGGGCAGAAAATCTCTGGAAAGATATAGCGGCTGATTCAGCGCCGGCAACTCAGGAAGCCAATAGACAAAACTACCACTCAGTGGATTTTGCCGAATGAACTCGGTAAGTATGGTGTTTTACGGTATTTCTTGTTTGTTTTTCTTGTCGTTTTGCACGAGTCCATTAGTAGGCCAATATATTACGGACTACTAACTACCTTTTCACACGCTTTTAATGCATTCTCAGTGAGAAACATCCACATCATTTTTGTTAAGATAACGGCGGTCAACAGACCAATTTTCCGGCTAGCTTCTCCTATTTTCATGTTCACTGTCTACAGCTTCATCGTTTTCATCTAACTGCCCAGTTTGACCAGGCTGTACAAACCGATCAGGTGCCCTTATATTCGTTAAACCTCCAGATTATAGTGTTTAATGTGCTCTACGCTTACCTAACGTCGCAACCAGTGGTTCATTACTCTCAATTTTTTTTCTACTTCACAAGTCAACGATGAAGACGATTAAACCCAAAGGGAAACAGTTGTTTGTAAATGGCGACTTAACTAGAAACTGGATCATTTTCTCTGTGGTTTCGTTATTCTCATGCAGCCAGGCAAAGAGAGAAAGCCTTTAGTCCATTCGTGACCGCGGCGGTAACGATTTATCTGCAGTGCGATTTGCAGTGTATGTGTCCCTTACATGAGAGATATATCCATGCTGATGTAAATCGACTTGCGTTGGCTAAGAAGCAGGAAAATGAGAAAGTCGGTCGTGATGACGGAAAAAGGATGTGTCAAGTGATTTAATCTAGTACCCAAAACTCCAATCCTGACGCTCCAACTGTTCATAAATCGTGGATCCATGAAGGAATATGTAGGACGGTGGTAACAGATTAGTTGAAAACTAGGTGAGCATTTCATCGTTGTCTACTGATCTAAATAGGTTCGCGGCTGTAGGTACCCAAAGGGCCCATTTTTATTTCATTACAGTGCACTCTGATAGGCGGTAAAGAAGACACACAAGCGACTGTAGACGGTATAGACAAGGGGACTCTGGTTCTGCCTGGGTGTCAAATAAGAAACTACCCCAACTTCAGGAAATATGGAAGGATAACCATTCCAATGGAATACTGATCAACGCTTTTAGTAGCAGTTTCCAACATTAATTATTTCCTCTGAAAGTGTCATCGGACGTTGCCGGCGTTTTCTCTACAAATTATCCGCCTCGCATTTGATTTCACGCGTCTCCAATTCGTGATACACGAATAAGCACGCAGATGAGCTTCGGTAAATTCCAAGGGATCTAAACGTCGGAAAAACAAGGAAGATTCATTTGGATGAAATAAAATGGTCACGACTAATTTTAACCACCCAAATTTTGCTGCAGAGACGGAGGTAACTCTATGAAGGCGGCAACACAACAGAAACTTCCGAATCTACGGATGGAGTGCCTTAGAAACTTTGACGAACCTAAACTTGTAAGAGGACAGAAACATAACACTGCTGATTACCGCGGTTTATCCGTAAGAATTCTGGGTATTATTAGCCCTCGAGTCTTTTAATTGAGCCTTTTGCCTGCTCCCTCGGACTTTATTTTAGTAGTTTATTTTCCTGAGGGCATTCTCTTTGTTTTCTTGTCAGTCGCATATGATTAGGATGTTAATTGTTTGAACATATTTTGCTTTCCAGTGACATGCAAGGCCTAGTGTATTGATAGGAAACGTGAAAAACGGAAGTTTTCTAAGAGTCCTCTGTGCAGTGTGTACGAGCACAAATTTTTTAAAAACATTCTTAACTCCATCATTGACTCACAGCTCTCAGCAATCTATGAACTTCAGCACTGCGTTAGCAAGTTTTCAGTTCAATGTCGCAATTCTTGTGTCTTCACCACCAGTGAAAATCCATCAAAAGTCCTTAAATGCAGATCTCTACGGCGGAATCTGTGGTGTTCACAGTCTCTCGAAGTGGTGCTGTGTTTTGTTATGATTCGCGTCCATCAGGTAACCTAATAACTTCTGTAAACTAAAATAAGTTATTTTGAGGATGGCTAGTTATCAACGCAACACCTTCATTTTCGCCGACTGTGATTCTAAAATTCAAGTCAGTGCGTTCCAAATTCATACGTATAGACTACAGACAATGGTCTTTCTTTAGACATTGTTCGTGCTCAACAGAACTGCAACAACATTTGAAGATCTATGCGTTCGCAACAAGAAGCAAAGATAGACTATCAAAACCCGGGCTTTAATTTGACGTATAGCCGGTGAAGTGGATGCATTTGACCTCATTTACGATTCATGCAAATATACTCAGGTTTCAAAAAACTGTGCTACACCGCGGCGTGGCCTGCTAGCTCATACCAGGAAGATCAAGAATAGAGAATCCGGGAAGGTATGAAGGTAATCGCAGATAAACATTGCGGTAAAGCAAATGACCGGATAGTTCTTTTGCCCCCGAACGATCACTCTTCTCGATTCGACCTGGGAGTGGATAAATATGCCTCCAATTTTACTTGAATCAAGGCTTCCGTGGTCTGTGTAGGCCTACTGGGAAGGGATTACAGGCTAGAAGCTCGGCGCAAAGCCTTCCACAGGACGAGAAATGTGGGAGACCTACTTGCGCCAGAGGTAGGATAATAGCGGGGCTTCAGTGTGACACATGCAGCGAATGGTTTCATTGTGCATGTGGAGGCGTGAGGAAGGGTATTTACACGCTGTGTTGTCAATACGACAAGCTAAGCTGTGTTTTGCAGCTTGAAAAAAGCTCATACGCATTGCCATTCTGGGGAACACCCAGTCATACCAACGGAGAACCTTGCCGAAGTTAGATGACAGGATAGCGTCGAGCTGGGCGACACTGTGAGAAATGGTTTACTAGGGGCCGCAGAAGGTAAGGATAAACCGTCTCGCAATACGTAGGGAGAGGACATGGCAACGGCAGGAGGGGAAGAGACTAATAGCGTAGGCTCTGCTAACTGGGTAGGACCGAAGATCACAGAACCCTCGGAGAGTGAGCGTGTGGGTGGTGGCAAAGCGCAAGAACTATCTGAGGGGGGGAACAGAGGTAAGGGAGAGGAGAAAACTAAGATTAGAACAAGAGGAGACAAAGAAGAAGGGGCCTGTGAAGAGGGGACACAAGTGCAAAATTATGGGAACGCAAGAAGTGACAAAGGTCATCGACCAGGCCACGGGGCACTCGGAAATAAGCGCAAGGCTGAGGGATGCAGAGGTAGCCCTGCACCAGATGAGCCGAGAAGTAAGCAGCGGGTGAAAGCCCAGTGACAACGCTCCGGGTAGAAATCGCAATTTCGCCATCAACGCGATCCCGAGGACCTTTAGGAAGAAGGGTAACCAGAAGGAAAGGGTGGTGAGGTGCCATGAGGTAAACCTACTTCGGACGGTGGAAATACAGGAACATGTTGCCATTAAAAGGGTACTTCGCCTGAGAAGATGGCAAGGGGTCAGTGACTGGATGCCGGGACCCACGACCAGTGCTAGTGAAATTCGCTAATCCATGCCGTAGGGACAGGTTGTTGGCATCAGCCGATAGAATCAAGACGATCGCCAAAGGAAGGATTACCATTGTGAAGGATGATACTGCCACAAGCAAGATCAAGACTAAGGATGCAAAGTGGGGCTCGCCAGAATTCGATACCGCGAAGCTGAAAATCCCCAAACGGAGAATTCAAATTTTTGGGCAAATGAGGGCAACTGAATGCCACTCCGTGCAGCAGGGCTGGAGGGGAACGTAGTGGTCGGGCTCAGCTTGGGTCATTGAGTCTCGACCCGACACCCATGACTGCTATAAGTCGAAAGAGCAAAAATAAAGAGGCTGTGAGCGCAGGGGCAAGGGTGGGGATTTGGACTATCACAAGAAAAAACAGGCAAAGGCCTTGGGAGTATGTCCCGAGCGTGTGACTGCGGAGGGAGGTATAACGGTGGCCTACACAAATGCTGCAAGTGTAGGCAATAAGTGGACAGAGCCACAATTCACGACTCTGTATTTGGACGTGGTGGCAGGCACCGATACCTGGTTGCGATCGAGGGAGGGTGACAATAATTTGATGGCGCGAGGCTACTCATTTTCTAGAATAGATAGATAGAATTGGAGAATAGTAGGTGGAACGTTGATATTAGTGGCTGAAAATTACGAAGCTGAGGAACACCACAAACTGCTATGGAATTCATCATCACAACTGGCCGCTTGAGGAGCTCAGGTGTAGGTGTATAACGTAGTCCGAGGACGACGCCGGTGAAGGATGGGTAACTGTCTCTCCTTCGCAGAGTGGTTGCAGTATCTGCGATCAAAATTCTAATACTGGGAGATTTTATTGCCCCTGGGACTGACTGGATTTGCGAGACAATCCCAGAAGGTATCTTCGGGCATCAACTACTGCAGCTCGTGCACGGGAGTGGGGTGGTTCAACACGTTGCTCAAGCAACTCGATGGAGTTTCGGGCAAGCACCTACAACACTTGACTTGGTTTTAACAAGAACTCCGAATAGTCTAAGGAGCCTTGAGCTGAAAGATCCGATAGGCAGGAGTGACCACGCCGTAGTCCGTATGCGACTGAGCCAGCAAGCACTGATAGCCCCCAATAAATATGGCAGGAACTTACCAGGAATGGATAAAAATAGGCTGCTGGACTTGGGTCTCCAAAATCGATGGGAGATAAAGAGATAGAAAATTCTTGTATCGTCAGTGAGAGACAACTAATACAATCTATTAGCAGTTACAGACTTAGTTGCCCCCCCCGCAGAATCAAGCAAAATGAGCCACAACATGGTGAGTATGATCACGGGAGCCAGAAATCGTAAACGCAGGGTTTTCATGATGTATAAGGGCACACAGGGCGCATAAGTTACATGATGGTGAGAAAGTGAATGCCCCGCATCAAACAGCAATGCCAAACTGCCCAGGAAAGGCGGATCGCTCGGGCCGATAAGGGCAACCCCAAACTCTACGATTATATGCAGTCTTAGGCAGCTTTGCGAAAGGCCGTAGGTGGAGTAAAAAACCACCAGAGAATTAGATCCACCGGAATTCCGGAGAAAGAAGACTGTCTAGTGCAATTTTTCTAGGTTGTATATAGGCGGGATCAAGCGAAGCAGGGACAAACACCAAGCCCCGTCACCTTTATGGTGAAGATGCTGGACGGGAGAAGTGTGGGACAGCCTGAATAAACGGACGCTTTAAAAGCGACAGGGCCTGATGGGATCCACACAGCGGTAGTAAATCCACTGGCGGAGGTTCAGGTGAAACATTTTACCCAGCTCTTGAATGATTCGCTGAACGAAGGGTGGCGCCCTGCGGATTGATTGACGACGACGGTCATACCGGTGCAATGAGGCAGGGACAAAGACGACTGTGACGGCTATAGACTGGTGAGCCTGACATCCCTTATACTGAAAACCCTTAAATGGGTCCCTCGCGACTGGGTAGTCAATTACCAGGAGGCCAACAAACCGATGAGGGCGGAGCAACACAGTTTTGGGCGCAAAAGTTCTTACCTGACCAACTTGATCAGCTTTCTGGAAGAGGTGACAGGCAGGATTGACAGGGGAAAGAGACGAAGTCTTCTATCTGGACTTTCGGAAAGCCACTGATTCCGTAAATCACAGGCTTCTTGAGCAGAAAGTGAAGAAATTGGGAGCGAATGCGGAGGCAAATAACTGGATAGCACGAAGTCTGGAGAGTAGATCTTCCAGGGTGACAGTCTATGGGCGTTTATCGGACAGAGGAACGCTATAGGCTGGGGTGCCTCAGGGTTCTGTCTTAGGGCCACTGCTCTTCTGCATGTATGTCAACCACACAGCTAGAGGGTTAGAAAATCCGTGCTCCATGTCTGCTGACGACATCAAACTATTAGGGACAGCAAACAGTGAGGCCTTCCAGAGAGGTATGGATAAAGTTTACCAGTGGTTCCTTAGATGGGATCTTCGGTTGGACTTGAACAAATGTCAGGGGCTCATGGAAGGAGAAGCTAATTCTCCTCGCCACATGGATCTATCTAGGCATCAAGTCGCGATGGGCCAGACCCAGCAAGCAAGAAACCTCGGGATAGTCGTATGTGCGGGCCTCAAACGTAGTATGCTATGTCAGAAGACAGCTACGAAGGCATGCGGTGCCCTAGGCCAACCTAAGATGACCGTAGAATCTACGAAGCCTAACGTTCTTCTGCCACTTTTCAAGGCACTTGGAAAACTGTGTCCAGGCATGGAGATCACATTTCGTAAGAGATGTTAAAATGCTGGAACAGTTTCAGCGTGGTTTTACACGGTGTTTTGGAAATTGGGGTCACGTGGGATAAGAGCAGAGGCCTGGGGCGCTCGGCCCGTGCTCCTTGGAAAGACGTAGGAAATAAGGTGACCTAATACAGGCCTTAAAGATCACTGAGGGTCTGGCTGAGGTACGATGTCGCTGTGGAGCCCTACTCCAGATAAGGAGGAACGACATACTTGGAGGTAACGGGAAAACTATTGTGCGTGAACAAGTAACTACTGGGTTGAGGAGAAAATCTTTTCCATACGAGTGGTGAATGACTGGAACAAGCTACTGGAGGAATTGGTCGAGGTGGTCTCAGTGCGCGGCTTCAAAGAGAGACTTGACAGTGTATGGCTAGCTGTGTCAGGAGAGGAGAGGGTGTGAAATGAGTCCCTGAGGAGATCGTCTAGAGGAAATTATCTCATTAACTGCTTCCTCTCTTGTAGGAACTGAAGAGGGTTTTCCATCTTCCTGTTGTTGAAGCATCGTCAGATCCAAGGAGCTATCGGTGCAAGAACCTGGATGATCAAGCATCTCCCCGTATAGTCCTGTGATTTAATTGGAACTGGAACTTGACTTTAATTTCTCGGTTTAACTACCACAACGATTCGTTGATTAAGACCTGTTTACCGAGAACTCGGGTTTTGTTAGTGATTCGCAATATAAAACTCATGAACCATGCGGCCAACACCACCTCAAGCAAACATGTTAGTTGCACATTTGCATTCTTCCTAACTGCGTGCTTCGGAAGCGGACCCCAACTTTGCCACGCGGTTTGCTAAAAAAAGCTGGCTGTGTAGAACTTCCTAACTGGTTGGTAACTTGGCGCGCCATTTGCCCCAGGACTTAGGGCACTCCAATTTAGGATCCTCGACGCCCTTGGAGCCCCAGTCACTGGCAACCGTGGACGTGTCGTAGGCTGACGCTTAGCGGCTAACAACTCTATATCTTTACCAAACATTTTTTCCTTGTATCTCAATCAAACTGTTTGATGCGTTGTGTAAGATCAGAGGTGTCTCCCAGCTTTTTGATAAACACGTCATAATTGGTAAAAGCATTTAAATGTTTGATGAAAGCCGTCCACAAAATTTGAACATTCTTTTGGAGCGAAAAACGCGCCATCGAATGTGCCACTCCACCGAAGTCACCTCCCAGTGGAACACAAAAGATGTAGTAATTACTGAACAGTTTTCTTATTGACTGTCACCTGAATTTGCAAATTATGGTAACTGCTACGGTGCAGATATCAGCGGTCCAAAGGATACCATCAGGGCCAGGCAACCTCCTGATTGTAACGCGCCACATATTTGTTATATGATGACGAGAATGCGGGAGCATTCTGTTGTGGAAAGACTCGCATCGGAAACCAAGGGTGGTGCGCTTGGCTGCATAATCAAAAGTTACACCGGTAAAACAACCCATCTAAGTGCATAGCACAAGGATGGGGGAAAACGTTAAGTCAGGTAAGATTGCACATGGTTACCAGTGGGTCAACGATAACCAATGTTCGGCACAACACTCACTGGTTAGACACACCAATTACAGGTATTGCTGGCGCGAAATGTGGTTGCAGGACGGCGGCAGATGTCAACATGTGACCGGTGTATTCAGGATTAAACAAATTTATGCAATGTCCGCGGAAAGTAATCTGCGACAAAATAGCCAACAAATCATAATCGATGAATGAGAAATTTGCAAATCTCGCTAAAACGAATGGAGGAAAGAGTGGAAAAGGAGAATAGACGAGAAACATCAATTGGAGATGGAAGTTAAAGGCCATAAACTGAACGCTGGCTCCTGAAACCAGGAAAATGAGGCAAAATCTGCTTGGAAGTTTGGAGTAGAGTGGAGCAATGGTGGAGGTAATGATGAAATTTTGTTTGAAGCCGCGACGAGAGAAAGCTTCATTAAACAAAAGGAGGAGAATGGACAGTAGAATGCAATTTGTTAAATAAAATATCGACGGCAATGTGGGATGAGGATGGGTCTCTTCGGCTCCTTCAGTGGATGACCAAATGTTTGACATTCACCGGGGGGATTGAAGATGTCATCCGGACATGTGAAGATGATTGAATGGAATGGTTTGTACGTGGTTGTTCTTGTTATTATTCACTGTAAATTTGACGGGCGCGCTAGCCACCGCCAAGTCATGCAATATAGTCAAAGCTATTTGTTTACCCATATTACTTTACTGCTGTGATCACGTTATGCACCATAATTCTTCACTGTCGACTTATATCGATTCAGTTTCTGCGCGGCCTGAGAAGTAAACCTCTTTGTTCCGCTTGGAATATTATGCGCAGTACGTCCGGACAGTCTGAAATAATAGAGGACGCAACAGTCGGGAAAGTGTTGCAGCTGAGTGATTATGGCGAGCTGCAAGGGAAAGATGAATTTAAATAAAGGGAGCAAAATTATGGGAGTGAAAAGAAAAACTAGAAAGACATCTGCGGTATTGTCACGTCTGCGGGCCGGACAGCGTTGGGTATGGTGATGTGCCTAGGGTAGATCCACTCTTAAAATGGTTCGATCTTTCCAATTCATCCAGTGTTCGGAGGTGGCTAGTCCTTAGTACTGTCTATATTGCGCTGGCGCAATAGGTGCGTTTGCGTTTTTATTACACTCGTGGAGGGCGGGGAGTGGTTGGCTGAAACATGCCCGCCAGCTGCAGATTATTCCGCAGTGAGTGTTGTGAGTCGAAGAAAAGATCTTGCTGCACCACTACAAGCTTGCTCTCATGGCTAATTGATGCTTTAAAAATAAGCCGGTCGGCTTTCAAGCCTTTGAAAGTTAACTGAGCTTGAGTTCCGGGAAGTTGAGTTCATTGGAACACCGTGAACTCAAACCTCTAAATTCTGGCTGGCAGGGATGACTTGCCGAGTGATCCTTAAGATCTCCGTGGGGACATTATATTTATACACGAGCATGCTACTTTTATCGGCCAGGAATCTCATGGACCGGTTTATGCACCATGAGCAGCGTATTCGAATGTCGTGTGGGATATTGCTTACGGTTGTGTGAACGGCAGAAGGATGAAAGGTGTATAAAATTTTCGCCACCTGCAAGGCAGGAATGGGTCGTCGTGCTCCATTACGTAAATGTCAATAATGTGCATGGGAAAAACTATGGAACAGGAAAAACTTCAACTTATGAGTCAAAGGGTTAACGGACATGCGTTTGAGGGATTTCCGTTGACGAGAAGCATCAGTCCCACGGGATGTCAGATATGATGAAGACAAAGCAAACATTAGAGGCACGCGGTGTTAGCTCTCGATTTTTGCCAGTGTTTTGCAGTGGGATCTCCGACAAGAGGTCCAGTGGTATCAATGGAGGTTAGTGTCATGGATTTGTCTTTCCTGGCAGTTCACCCCTGTTGGGGCCCTAAAAATTAACAAAACCCCATCACCTCTCCTCACGCAGTCGGCGATCTTGAGGTGTATTGCCCCAGCATGTCCAAGTCTCCAGAGCTCGTCCTGACGGAAATTTTTGAAGCCAGAAGGTTAATTGCGTTAATGCACAAAACATTTGGAACTCTGGGAAACAAGTTGGTAATATAAAAAAATCACGGACGACCTATCGCGGGTTTCAGTGCCATTTCTGTTTGAGCAAGTTACGGTGTGATGGCATTGAGATTGCGAATGTTCAACGAGTATTTGCGTAACGGTAATTGGGCTGTTCTTTATCAATAAACCACAAGGAGTGCGGCGTAAATCCACACGTTTATCTAGTGCGGCTCGACCGGGTACAAAGTACACCACAAATGTTTTATAGGATAACTGGTGAAAGAATGCGCATCTCTGCACCCCACTCAGGGATAATCTTTTCCTTTTTTCTGCACCTCACTGAGTCCCTGGTCTCAGTTCTCATGCCGAAGATAGCAATGGAAACAATATTTTATCTTCAAAGGTTTATTCCTATCGAAGGGGATGTATGAATCCATGAGAATGATTGTTCCTTCGTATTACCTTTTAAAATAAAAGCATTAAAGGGGTACCTGCAAAATTTGTTTCACTTGTGCGATCTTTAATCCGAACAGAAGCAGCCTAAGAGTCGGGCTTAAAGTGCCAATTAAAAATTAATCCCACACTAATATATAACCGCATGAGTCTCACCCCGAAGTCCGCTCAAAAGTCTGGTTATTTGCTTCCTTGTCGCTCGCGTAAAGTGCAAACACATGGAGGCATATGCAATTCTTCCAGTTATTCATCAATGAAAAACCCCTAGTGCGAATTCATGTCCTATTTGCTCCTCCGTAATACCTATATGACAGGGTAGGTAAGTAGATACAGATACATCCCACTGATTCTTAACCAACTTCCCCAAAATTAACACATAATGCATCGCCTAAACTCCGCCTCCCCGAACCATATTAGTCAATTTTATGTCCAAAAGATGGCATCGTTTATAGTCTGGTCTTGCTTACCATAAATCATCTATGTTGCTAACCTCACCGTAACTTTCGGCTGGAATGCCTCCAAACTGTCCCATTTCCCCTCTTTTCACTTCAGATGTCCGCGTTTGCATTCGTGAATCACAGTGCGTCCACTGACCATATTCTGGCTCCAATCTTGCATGTTTCTACAAACCATGAAATCAAACTGCCTGGAAGTTTGGACATACTACCTCGTGACAGGTAACTGTCATCTGCTCCACAGCCCCTGAAGAAGAATATTACTCTTAGTTCGCATGAATATCCAGCGGAAACCAAAACCAGCAGCAAGTCTTCCTGGAAATCAAGGCCACATAATTCCATCTGCAGCGCTAACCTGATGTGAGTGGAATTGTCCTCTCAACTACATAACTTTACTGTTAGAACTCCCCGACGTTGTCCGAAACCCGGACAATTTTGACATCCAATCTCCACGAAGGCACCCGTACGCAAATCTCTCTGTTTCACACATCGTCACCACTATCCACTCTTGAAAATCATCGCCCATTTTCCTCCCCCACACCTCATGCATTCTTATGCCGGCGACACCCGACAACTTGAACCCCAAAAAGAGAAGAAATAAGTAAAATTGCTCACTTTCGTCCCAAAGTGGATCACAAACATCGGACATAATATACAACACATTACATTATAACTTTCATTTTTCTTTTCTTTGCTTTGGACGTTCTTATTTCATGTCCTCAAACAGTGGTGGTACATAATTATTTATTATTGTTGCTCTTCTTTTTGCATTTTTAAAAGGGCTTATTTTTATTTTTTGGTTTCAGAAACCGCAGTTTAATGGTTGACAAACATTTTCGTTCCCTATTTGCTATCGCTCTGCTTTGTTCTTTCTTTCAGCTGTTTTTCAGCTTCGACAAGTTTTCCTCTCGTATTCCCGAAATTTATTGACTTATTTGTTTGCGGTATAGTTGTTATATTAATTACATAGACTAGTTGAATAAGATTACTGCGGCCGTATCTCGACATTCACCAGAGTCCTGCAAATAGGCTTTGCGCCTGAGATAAGCAACAGTGGTGAATAAAAGTGCCGCGTTCGCCGAAGTTTCAAGAATACACATGACTCGACTATCGATCAGGGCAAAGTTCTTCACATTTGCTTACTCGAAACTGTGGAACAAACTTCATAGTTCCTTGCGGTTGTGCCCAAATGTAGCCCAGTTCAAAGCCCAGCTAGCAACATTATTGGATGTCCTGTTGTCAATTAACTTGACAAGAGCCAATATTGGACTGGACGAGGCTTACGAACATGGGTGAGGATTTTAGATCATGACCGAGTCTTTGCTGAGATCATCATCTGGAATTTAGCTTCACCTCTTAATTCTTCACTTTCTGGCGCATCCACGCTAATGCACTTTTGACCTCCCTCGTAATGATGTACTCTCTTCAAAAGTGACATGAAAAACTAACCTTTGAGCTTCTCCCAATGGGGGCTGAAAAAAAACATCTACGTACTTCTTGACGGATCCATGCTCTCATCACACTCCGTATTTTAAACACTCAGCCTGTGTACTCCTCGCTCCTCATGTCATCATATCCTCGTTACTGGCCTGACAGGGCTGAAAAGGTCGTTCTAAGTAGCCCCAAACCTTCAACTTCCCCCAAAACTGCTACCGTAGCTCAATTCTAGTTGCCGCATTTTACCAAATAGGCGCACCATGTTACAGGTATGTTGTCGCGATCTAATAATCGCCATAAGCACAAGCTGGCACCCAATCCAAACTACTTCGCTTTTGCGTTTCAGATCTCGCATCCGGAGTAGACGCGCTGCTGTCGGTTCCGTCCTCGTAATGGCAATTCCGAATCTGCTATCCTGTCTTTTCTTTCTAGGAACCTGATACTGAGAACTGGCGCTCCAGTTCTGGCCCGGTCAACCGAAACTACGTCGATTATCGCATTGGATACCTCAGCTCGCCTCTTTGCAGTTGGGTAAAACCGCCACTGCTACTGCCCCCGGAAGAGCTTGCGCACCTCATATTCCCCACCCGTACCGCTGACTACGATCAAAAGCTTCGACAACAAAATGACAGCATAGAGAGCATTCTTTGCTAGTGTATTTAACGAGTGTTTTAACACAATTTCTTTTATCTGATGCACCTCCCAGTGCAGCTTACCGCCATCCGTATGTTGTTGTCAAATTCGTGTCTTATCTGCTTTGTCTGACGTTCCGCCTGGTTTACACCACTCCCATCTTGTCACCTCTTCAGCTCAACGTTTCCATCCATTGCGTAACGCTCCTGACGTTTGGGAACTCCGGCCATATCTCAGCATCCGCCGTTGGGCTCCGTCCATGTTTTGCGCCAGCAATGCGCACATTTAGTGCAATCAAACACGAAATGACTCGTAGTCCGCTGCTTGCAAACAGTCCCTGGAAACTCTTTTGGGTCTTGAAAAATTAGTTTTCTATTTTTTCTATTCACTGGTATATATGTACTTTCCCCATTGCTTTCCAGCATCTCATTTCACTTTCCAGTGTACTTCCGCAATAACTCAAGGTTCTTCCCACCACCTTATACACCTCGATTTTTATTATCTGCGCTTTCTATGCATCATCCTCGTAAAAATTTCATCTTGCCTTGCGTATGCCATTCGGAAATCGAAAAATTAACATTGTCATTTATGTTTAACCTCAGAAAAATGTATCTCATTTTGTCAATCTCCTCGTTTCTTCCATCCTCGAACCATATTCTTTCTTTCAGTTTCCGATGCCCTTGTAACATTTGGTCGTGCACCCAACAGTGCTCTTCCACGTTTCCGATAAATATTACCATGACTTCCTTTGAAGAAAATCATTTCGGCCGGCATTAATAAGGCCGTTGCGTGATAATGGCGACGTTGATTCTCTTTTAATCCCTTTTGCCATAATGCATAAATTAATTGGTTTATGGTTGTGGTAAAGGGGATGGTGGTGAGCTGTCTACGTCGACACTTATCTGTGGCTGAGGTGGGGCTACATGGAGCGGTCTGTATACTAAGCTCCAAGCCATGCCGGGTGGCCCGGGGCAATTTCTGTTTGGAGGAACCTTTTTGGTACTCGCTTGTATGCAATCTGAGGGAGTCCCTCTGAATAAGGGTTTTGTGCCGGGGTTGTTTTGATGGAATTAAAAGGGGTAGGTGAGGCGATTGTAGCTTCCGTTCTGAAAACCTGCTTTGCAGCGGAAGGACTAAAGAGTTGAAACAGTGCTGGACATGGCCTGCTTCACAGCCGTTTACGTAGTCCAAAACGGTGGCAAGGGTTTCCCGCCACATTAAAAGCAGAGAGGACAGTACTTTTTAACGAGTCTAACAGAATGCCGTTAGAAACAATAAAACCCCACAACATTATACACCTTTAGGTTGAGCTGCTAAATTTCCGGGGGGACTGAGTACATAGCCTGACAGACACTAGCAAGATGTTTTCGTACTGAGATTTTGGGCACTTTGGTTAGATGGTTGAGAAGAAATAACTTTTGTTATCAGCAGTCCTATCAATTAAGTTTGTTCTTTCTTTCTTGGATCGTTTGCTGCAATTTTTGTACCTTACGTTTGGTCTCCACGAGCCCGTCTTTGGCAATAGCAGTGTACTATCTCTGCTGGCGAATGGGTTTTGTGTATGTGTACACAGTGCGTTTAGCTGCTATGATCTTAGCACGTTCAGGCCTAGAGATCGACACTTTGACAAAGTTGGTTGTGCGATAAAAGTGATCCTTAGAGATGCCAATTCTTGTTTCAAATCGTAGAAAGGATGTTGGGCCAGGAGGTTTTGATCGGTCTAATGAAACGTTGTCTAAATTGTGATTACACCAGCAGTAGTTTTGTGGCAGGCTTACGTGTGACATAATGCAGTCCGAAACTGATATTTAATAGAAAAACGCTGATAAATTTTGTGGAAAAGACGAGAACCATCTGCGTTAAAAGTTTTTAGCAACACCTAATTAATAGAAATTTTAAAACCAAGCTAATAACTACGGCTAATGAGAAGGACGGTTGAAAAGCGAGGAAATGCGATGATGAAGCAGTACTCTCAAATAAACTTATTGTCGCGTTAATTTTGAGCAAAAGAACAGAGTCGATGTTTGCAAGGAGTGGTGAACGGAAAAATGAATAAACTGGATGCAGTTTTTCGTAAAAATCGTTAAATAGATCTGTAACGCTGAAGGTGTAAAATATAATTGCGTTTATTAGAACACCGTGTCGCAGTTATGAGCGCCACAATTGAATATTATGCAGAAAATCGGCAGAACTGTTACGGAGGGACTTGGTCGAAGTTGGACGTTTGGAAAAATTCACTAAATTTTCTGATCAGGAAAAAGCGCTAAGGGTGTTTGGACTACTATGAAAACACCTTATTTTACTAAATTAGGGAAGACAACTCACAGCGAGGGGCGGTTCAAAGCAATTATTGTGCAGTTAAAATAACCTAGTGACCAGCCAATATTGCGAACCGCAAAGATGACGAAAGTTCCCCATTCTAGGGTAGGAAACCCACTACAGGGGCAACATTAATTACGAGGTTGAATATCCATACCTTTCAAGTCATAGATTGCTGACGTGAATCGTTTTGTCCATGACGAATGGAGAATGTAACTTTAGACCAAAATGTCCAGGCGCAGTTTGGGTAAGCGGAGATAAATAGGAAGAATGCAGAGAACACTGGGTCAACGTAAGGCAAGGCAGAAGCATTACCCTTTGTCATGCAAACGACGAGCTGTGCGCTAAAATGCTCAGATGCTAGTTCCGGGCTATTTATATGCGTCCATGTAGCAAGTATAATAAGCGCATTAAATTGGGAGCGGCTAGCTTTTACCATCTATGCTGGAACTACAGCATTGCTGGCAGGGCACACCGTCTCAAACTTCTTGTTACTGGTAGAAGATTAGGATGAATAGTTCCAGGGGTGAGTGGGCGGTTTATATGCTGGGGCAATGCATATTAACTTGTTGATGGTTTGTTAACAGCGCAGAAAAATTTTTAGGACCTCCTAGAACGCTCGATGATTTCCGTCTCGTACTACTGTGAAAGAGAGTACCACATGTAGGCAGCAAAGTTAGGTTGACAAAGGTTATCGGAGTCAAATTTGAGTTGCACCGGGAGGAAAAAAGCCCCCCAAATTTAGCAACTGATAAGAGAAGGGAGGGTACTCTAAATGGTCCTACGGTATGGACATACCAGTGATAGCAGGGAATCGGTTGATGGTAGCCCCGAAAGAACCAGCAAACCGGGACCCGGTCCGATTCGGCGGCATTGTTTTCCAGTTAGTTCCACATCTGTATCAAATTTGTAACAGTTTTTCTATTTTATCACCGACAGTTGGCAGTTGGACTTTCCAAATAGAGCCGTCCGATTTTCTGCCAAGAAACGGCTGCAAAGGTTAGTTGAGTAGGAAAGAGAAAACCACGGTATAAAGTAGGCAGTATAGTTGCTGGCTACCAGCGATGGTTGGGTGGAGTGGACAGTATAGCTAAATGGATCAAGGTCAATGAATGGCCAGAACTGATAGTACTAGGAGTTTGGTGAGTACACCAAAGCAGAAGTCCATGATGGCCAGGCTCAACTTCAAGAAGAAAAACGGCCCTAGTTATTAAACTGCAAAACCCCGTGGGTTTGAAGTGGGAGATAAGAATTTTTGGTGTCTGCGTAGACATTATTGGCGAAGTTAACTCTCCACTCAGCTCAAAAAAGGGCTATCACAAACGAATTTAGAGGAGAGGCTTTTGGTGTGATCCTTGATCTTGTGCGCTTGTGATACTTGAGCGATGCAGATCTCGCTTTGTTTGACTTTCCGCGCCAATGTCAGCGATGAAGGCTGTGGCCGCGGTTGGTGGTGTGCAAGATTTTGTCATTGTTTGGCCGTCTGACAGGGCAGCGGTCGATAGGACAATTGACTCAGGAATATGCGGCATCACCTAGGTGGTCTTAGACTACTACTAGTAACACGAAAGTTTGCCTGGTTCTCCCGGGAAAGTTGGCCTAAGAAGGCCTGTGGTGATCTTGTATCTCTTAACCATGTGGTCTTTCAGTTACAATTTGTCAACTCTGCTTTTCATTTTTTGTGGACCAGAATAGTGGATTGTTAACGAGCGTGTTCATTTGCTCTGGGAAACGCGTGCGTAAATGCTTGGAGGTTTAAACGCACTAGCACTGTCGTGTTTGGCTCACCGGCTGCTGGTAAGCAAAGCTCACGCGTAAGGCAGACTGATACATCGGTTTAGCCGTAGTAACCCTAGGAAACTAGAAGGTTTAGGGATAACAAATCTTCGGTCACGCGCAGCGTGCAGCCAAAGGTGAGGTCCGCTGTTGCAATTTAAACTTCCATATTGAGCTGATTACTGCAACACGGTAGGTTTTCATACCTGACTGCATACCTGCATTTATCCGTCAAGAAAGTGTCTTGGCATGCGGTTAGCCGTGGATTTATAGTCTATGGCACTGGTCTGCTTGGTGGCTAGACGATAAAAGGGAGTACTAAAATCAGCCTTGAACTATGAACCAAGATCAGTGGTAGCTACTGCTGGACACCCCCAGCTTCTTGGCGCTCCAGGAAGGCTGAGATTTTGGCAGTGAAGTTTGGTTAAGTTGCCACCACCGGTCATTTGATGAAACGATCTACGCGGGGGAATAAATTAATGCAACCCTTAAACTTCAGAAGTTGAGTCACTGAAAATAAGCTGCAGGGCAGCCATCTTGTGGAATCTTAGTGTGCCTATTTCTCATGGACCTTCGAGAATGGATTCGGTTTTGATTCCAAGCAAATGTTTTGGAATTCAGATTTTGCCTAGTGTGGAAATCAGCAATCAGCTTAGTGGAAGCCTTCATTTCTGAGTGGGAAACCGCTTAAATTTTCCGAAATGGCCGCACAAAAACCTGTCGGACCACAGTTCTGGGCGCAGTTTACACAACACGTACACTCTGTCCTTTAGCCAGGGAGAGTGAAATTGACTGCTACCAGAGTGACGCATTGGATCACAAATGTCTTATTGCTGGAGCATTTTCCTGTGCGGATCTGACACCCTCGAGACCTAGTGACCAAGCATTTTAAACTTCTAACCGGTGGAACGGGAGGGGTGCGTGTGAGGACTGAGATACGACGCGCATCCCTCGCGAGCTGATTAATGTGGTCTGGTTGCCGAGATTCTCTGGGGGATTATGGATTTGTGGTATCACACGGTGCATGGGGAAGTGGTCTGCGCTCAGGTGTAGACCGTGAAGCCGCGACTTCCTTGGATATGCAAAAGAGGTGAATGCCAAGTTCAACTGCCGAAACTGTGAAGAAAACGGCATCATATCTGACCTCATTGGTCCGAAATTGCTTCTACATTGGATCACAGGTTGCTTAGTGTTACCTGCAGTTTGTTTCAGCGTGGTACCTACAGCGGCAACCGAGGTGTCAGTTAACATTGATATTGACAATACTTGGTCAGGGTGTGTCAAGGAAACCGTATTGGTGATGACTTGTTTTGGCTGCAGGAATGCATCCTCTGTGAAACCAGTGAAAACGAACTTACTAGCTTTAACTTTGAGCTTATCCGTTATTGGCCGTATTAACCCAGTACTCCTCGGAATAAACCATCGGCAGACGTTCACTGACTCTTCGAAACCCCGAAGTCTCTTGAGTGACTTGAGCTCTGATTAATTTAAGGTAGGAATAAATAGTGGTATGCTTATGAAGGCGATTACCGTTGTTTGCCGCCCCAAAGGTTTTCCTGAGTGGGTTGTTCATAAACGCGCAACTTAGAGTCAAAATGACTATGGAAGTCAACTAAAGCTTTTCTTTAGTTGAGCCTAGGAGACAGCTGCAGTACCATTTGCAAATTGAGCCTCGTTGATGGAGGTCACTGGCGATGGACTTGTTTTTCGACTCGCCACATCAAACGGCGAGTCGTAGTTTTGGCCGCCAGTCTCGTTTTGAGGGTGGATAGGCTGGCTCAAGAGAGTATATGCGATCAGAAGCCATTTGTGACGAAACGCTGTGATTGAGGGGACATGCCGGCGTGTGTTGTTTGCTGCTTCCTACAGATTCGGCACACTGCCCTGAGCTCTTCCTTCGTATGAACACCAAAATGCCTGTGCATATGGTGGCGAAGGGTGCAGCCACAGTTGTCGGGGAACGGTGTGGCCTATGGACGTCGGACCAAATAATAAACGCACTGTCTGCAGAAACCTGGATGGGGCCATCCTTCTACCTTTGTTCCCGACAGAACGTATTGCATTTTTTTCTGCGAAAGTTACCAGCCGCTTGACAAATGCGTCACAGTATACATTGTAGGGATCCGAGGTAAGTGATTGCATAAAGTTAGCGCGGATCTAGAAAATCATACATTTATGAGCCACTGATAACAATCCGCTGTATTTCGACAGCTGGCTCGGTATGCTAGCCTCGTTGGTTTGTTATTTGAGGATAGCTATGGCGACCTAAAAGCCCTCGGAGACAAGGTCCGTTACTTTCTTGCGTGTTGTGTTACGCTCCAGCTCGCAATTCACTTGAACTGTAGTATCCCAGACAAAAAATATTGTCAGCTAGAGGGGACTCTGTAATAATGTGAATCCACGCCTAGTAGACCACAAACTCCAGAAAAGACCGTGAACGCAATAGCAAAAGGCCAAAAATTCATGGCAGGCAAGGTACACGCCAAAGTATAGGAAGGATACATCCTCGGTGTGCGCAACGAACATTTGCCGGATGTAGGGACGAGAGTAAGGCTAAAGTGGTGTCGGCCGCGTGCTTTTAGGACCAGACAACTTACGGAGACCAAACAATGTCCGTGGGTTGGTTGTCACGATATACTGCAATAAGCTTTCATACCAGCAAACGCAAGGCGATTATATATTGAGGTTAGAAACGTTTCTCTTAAGTTGACAACGGGACTCCTACGATATCTTTGGCCATTCTTTCAAAAGGATGGTGAGCAAAAAGAGAATAGCATTGTCCGAATCTTTATCAAGCAGCCGCCTTCCCGTGATGAGGTTGAAGCCGCAGTTATACACAAAAAAATACTCTCGTAGGGTGTGTATCCTATCCGACATGGATCGCCCGGTGAACGGCAAAACCGTGTGCAGCAGAGCTTCAGTAGTCGTACACACTGTTATTTGGTATGCATTGCAGTGGCTAAAAATAAGAGGTGCACGAAGGTGGAAATTCAGAGGTTGATGATGCAGACATGGAGGTGGATATAAGATTAAGGTGCTGCGGAGGCCTACAGACAGTGTTGAAGTCGTCAGCAAGGAATCTGTAGTTGTTTGTGGTAGCAAGCTTGGGTAGAGGGAGTGGAGGGTACCATAAGACTGGCGGAAAAACAGGGACAGTGACGATGACGACGATGAGTACACTGAGACGGAGCTACACGAATGGATGGACTAACTCAAGCTCGCTTGTGAATTTTGTGGTCCGGATAGGGCAGGTTGGTCAACAGCGACGCATGGGCGGCTGACCCTAGGAAACAGACCACTGGTATCGGAATCAGTATGGGTCATGCATTTGACGGGCGGCAAATTTGATGGACCTCTGCGACGATGGTTGGCAGTTGAGTAGAAGTGCCTTGACGGGAGGCTAGGTTGTGAGACCCGTGTGTTGAATGGTGCATTTAATAGCATGGAGTTACCCTTGTCAGAAGGCAAGGTAATTGCAGTGTTGGTTTGGGTGGTGTCAGGAGCGGCTGCAGTACAGAAGTAGCTAAAGGCGCCATTAGACGCTGAGGGACTTGTAGGCCTCGAGGGAAAAATCTAGGTGGGATTCAGCACCATCAGTTTGGCACAAAAAGAACTAACTGCGTTTTTAGGTGCGCTTTACGTTGGGTTTCAAACGGGCAAGCTTACCGGAGGCAGAAGATGAGTGGGGGTCCGTGGAGTAGAGGTATGCTGACAGGAGCTGAATGAAGGTGGCGAGATTGGCAGAACTAGGGGTACTGTTCCTAGCCTTCCCGTGCGCCGACGCATGCTAGACCAAGAGACTGCCTTATCTAATATGTCAGGATGAGATGTGATGAGCTTTTAGTGCTACTTTGTGACAGAATAAGAGTTTTCCCGCGGAAGTGTCGCTCAAGATAGCCGTAGGGATTCACCACTGGTGGGGAATATCGCCAGACATCTTTTTTGTATCCTCGTTGGGCTAATCGGCCGTATAGATGTATGTTTTTCCCGGAGTTCACAAAATGTCTTGGCGTTAGTAGTACCGAAAGTTTCCTTGCTGGAAGGAAACCACAGAACCGCATCCTAGACTTAGGAGACCTAGTAATGTGTCAGCTGTTCCCTGCTAAAGGCCTCTGATGCTGCGGCAGATTGATCAGAACACGGATCCATGGCCTCCATTTGGCATATCTCCACTGTCATACCGTGGCCATCACCTACCCCCGCTTATCAGCGCCCCGGCCTAAACTCAGGCACGGTATCTCGTCCCGCCAATGCCCATTTTTCTTTCACAACTACTCAGACAGAAAGTTCCCCTCTATCGTCTTCGTCCTGAACCACCACAACTTCACTATTCCCATCCAATTCCACTCCGCTTCTGCTTATCTCCAAATATCTCCTTTCAATACTACAAATTACCCAAAACCGTTGTAGTGAAGAATTTCGCCCGCCTTCCTTCCACCTCAGATCAACCTTCGGCTGTATTTCATTTAACGTTCGCCAAAATGAACTTATTACCAAGTACTTGCACGATCATTTTCATTAATCTTTACATTTCATGCACCACCTTTCCCCGCTACTCTACCGCTGGGCGGAAACGTGACCCTCTCATTAGCGCTAACTAACTGCGATTCTGTCCTAAATAAAGCCAGCCACTTAAAAAGCTTTGCCACTTTCGCCAACTTGAGCATTATCTTTATCACGGAGTTCTGACTTAAGGGCGACACACCTTATAGCGTGACTTCCCTAATGGAGTACAAATCTTTTCGAGGTGTTATAAGCGATCGCCGTGGGGGATGATTGTCTTATCTTTATAGGGAAGGGCCTACCAGTCTCCACTCTAACGCATACTACACTTCAAATGACCCAAGAATTGGCATAGCTAACTATCAAAGTGTCACCGTGTTTTATCCATATGGCCTGTATTTATGGCCTTCCATCTCATACTGAAGTAGTGCTTCTCCTGCTGGCGGATGCATTTGGGTGCCCTGCCCCAATACCATCAACATTCAGAATTATTGGTGGAGATTTCAATCTTCCCAGCGTTACTTGGTCCACGAATATGACCTCACCAAATCATATATCGTCTGTCTCCCGCTAACACTTCGGGGGTTGGGTATAGCATGTAACGTCACCAACTAGAAATGATATTATATCAGTCCTCATCTTTACACATGCTGATCATCGCACCTTGGTTTGCGTCGTAGGCAAGCTTCCAGGGAATGATCACAGGTTAGATCATGGTAGATTCCATGTCCATATCTCCCTCTCTAATCGTCTTATCGACACAACTTGCCCATATCTTTGTAACTGGTAGCTCAGCCCCCTTAGTAAGCCAACTTGACCGGAGAAGCTTTCTTCTATCGACTATCCCGCGGGGGGATACAGATGAATTTTATTGCAAGATGGCCGGCCGCATTTTGAAACTGATCATGCTAAACTTCAAAACGTATCTGCTTGAAGGCCAAATATATTAAGCTGCAACAATATTTTTCATTTACACAAGACGTTCGCAAGCATTTTATCTGCACCGTCTGTCTGACACCATCTCTCGACTAAGGAAATCTCTCCCTTGGAACAATGACCCCAAGGCGTTAAGGCATCAAAAGCGCACTATAATACTTTCAAAACTGCATAAAGTAAGACCCGCGATAGCAAGCCTGCGGTGAACCTCCTAATTTGGCTGAATGGTAGGTCTGTCACAACACTTAAAGACACAGATGGGACGTTCAATCCACATGTTGCTTCCCCCATGGCCCCGGATCGTCAGTGACCCGCCTTAACTGCAGAACAAGAATATTCTTGCCTTAAATACTGCATCTCTCGGTGTTTGGAGCACTTTATGATATCTAGTTAATTTCAAACCAGGGACTTGCTCAGGCCCCGACGGCAACCTTCCAGCGGCTTTGTTAGTTGTGACCCTGGTTTACTCTTGCTACTGCTTAACCTCTACGTTTTCGGTAAACCCTGGTGTAGTTCCGATTAGCTGGAGGCCCTCTGTAACAATTATTTGCTATAATAAAGGATGTTTGCATGGGTTATCTAACTATCTCCCCATTAACAACAGGACTGTTATCCTCAGTGTTGCGGAAAAGCTGGTAAAAAGTTCCACCGTGAACTATGTCTTAGAGTCCAATCTTCTCAGCCCCATATGACGCGAATTTCTTCAATATCGCTTCTGCTCCAGGTGCAACGTTGAATTCTTTATCATTCTAGCCAACCTAGTTAATCGGGGTGTGGTGTTCGTAGTCAACTACTTCGACATGTCTAAGGCTTCTGGCCTTCTCCCTCTTCTGGAGATTTTATCTAAAGCAAGCTCCTTTGGCATCAGCGATCTTCCATTATCCTGACTCCCGCCTTACCTAACCCAAAGATCACAGGTGGACTCCATCGACGGCACTACCTCATATCCCAGGCCTACCACTATTGGCGTCAAAAAGGGCAGCGTACTTGGTCCCATGCCATTCTTTATGTGTGGGGTTTATACACTAAATTCAATATCTCACCGTGTCCCTTTCATGCTTGCTGATGATCAAAAAATAGTTCACCCTCTTAAGACAAATGAAGTTACTACCGCGGTTGGAGAAATTTGTCCGTTTTTGACTAATGGTGTACCTTCTGAATGATGATCTTATCTGCCGATAAGAGCGAAATACTTACATATAGATGAAAACTACCTAAAGATTCAATTTTGTTACGTGGATATCCTATGCTGCGTGGACCCACAATTGGTGGCCTTGGTCTCAAGTGCTCAGCCTCCAAGTTTCTCAACGCAAATAATTATTCAGTCGGCGAACGCTGCACGAAATAAAAGCCTGACATTTCGCACAATGCATCTGTCCGAAAGCACCCTCTGCACTTATAAGACACGCTCGACCACTCGATCATGGCACCTTGGTATACTGCAGCATGTCAAAGTGGGGCAGGATTTCTATTGATGTTATTCAGAGGCGCTCCAATAAGCACGTAATGGGTTAGGCGACGACTGTGGATTGAAAGGAACGCCGTTCGGTCCTCACACTGGACCCACCTTGGTTGCGGCGAACAAAAATCAACCTGGCTTTTCTGTGCAATATGGAGACTAGGCTTTCTCTTTTATTGACCCAACTGTATTTTCCTCCGCCAGTCCCTGCCATCTCAATCGCAGTTCCCCAACAATCCATACATTAACTGTACAATCCTCTCTAGGGCTGCATTCCTTTCTTGTTGTTTACGCCGAGTTTTAGAATGGACATGCTAGTAACATTCGTTGCATAGAGAATAAACCCATTTTAAGGCTGCCTTAGATACTTATCCAAGCGTCACCCAAATCCTTTAACTGACCAAAAACAATAGCACGGAAGGGTTTACTTTCAAGTAAGCCATCGATTTATAAAATCCTACGTTGGCTGTTTCCTCTGTCCCAAAATCTGTATAATGACACCTGGAATAGATATAAGCAAAAACGGTGACAATATGACACTATACAGGTCGGCGATTGCCGTCCCAAGTGAGTTAACCCAGTTTTTATTTATTTCATTTCTACCTTCTTAAGCCATTAACACTTTTATTCTAGAGAAGCAGTACAATTCCCTTGTCCCAAGAACTTTCAATAATTCGGCAATTGGTTCCCTACATTTCTGCGTTCTCGTTAATGAAATTCATTCGGTCCCTTTTGCACTTGCACCTCCAAGTCTTTCGACACTGCCTAACAACGAACAGCCCTTCCTTAAGAGTCACTTCTCCCTTGTTTAAACTACCTAAAAAAGCTGTGCGAGACATGGAAAGCGACTAGGCATAGTAGTGGCCTAGTTCATGACCCTAGGCAAGTGCACCATTTTTGCTCCTCCGTGTGATTGCTTACCCCTTCTTTTAACTTCCATAGCCCTGTGCAGCAAAACCCCTATTGCAACAACAACAACAACAACAACAACAACAACAACAACAACAACAACAACAAGGCCATGTTTTGCGGTGGGGAAAAGAGGTCACCCCCAGCAGTTGCGGAAAAATGCCACTAGGCGGAAAATTGGTGTCGGGGGAAGGAGCTGGGGAAAGTTGCTATGGGCCGAACAATTCATTTCAAGAAAAAATATATGCAAAAAGTGAAACCTAGCTATGAAGCAATATTTGACATTTAGAGTTAGGTTTGTCTCCCATGGGCCGAGTTGCGATCCTGCAAAAGGAGAAACTCCACGTTGCCGGTGTTTGCCCGAAATGCTACTGGTCCCTAAGCTGTGGACTTCATGAAGCATTGGCGCAACAGGCTATCCACATGCATCCATTGCCCCGCCCACCTAATTTTCCACTAAATCTCCCCTGTCTCTCAAATACATGCCGAGCACAAATGCTTAAGACCTCCGCGGGAACCCTCATATCATCTCGTTCAGGCTACAACAGCCGTCGTATCATCATATTCAAATTCATTAACATTCTGGACCAAACGACGTAAGAAGTGTATCGAAAAATCGATGCGCCATGTATTGGTTTTTATTGTGAATGATATAATATTATTAACACAGCGTTGTTGGTAGATGTAATGCGCCAACGTTTCGACTACCGTGGGTAGTCTTTCTCAAGGCAAGTTTTACAATCAAATGACAGAGGGAACGTTCACATGCATGTGAACGTTCCCTCAGTCATTTGATTGTAAAACTTGCCTTGAGAAAACTACCCACGGTGGTCGAAACGTTGGCTCATTAACATTCTCTTCCGTTTTTACAGATGCACACGTACTATCATAAATCTGAGGATAAACGATGATAGTTTTCTATCAATAATGCTTATTCCAAACCAGTTGACGGCGAATCCTCCAAATAATTCCATAATCCGTTTCGGTATTCGCAAAGTATGTCAGCAATAGGCCGCATCCAATCTTTACATAATTGCTTTGAGTTACTGATGACGAACCAGTCTTTCCGTTTTCCTATTATGGATAATCTCTAAATTACGGATTTACTTATACATTTTCCCTTTAGTTTCACCGTAACAATTCAGATTTATTTCACCCAACTAAAGAGCATATACTCCAGGACCCGAGTGGGAATCTTATCAACTGACCCGATCATATTCATGAGGTCATCTAAGAGACAAGCTTCAGCCGATTCCCCTAATTTCATTAGTCAAAGATTCACCTGGCACTCCGTCTGAAAGATTAACATACTGGTTTAATAAGAACAAAACTTTGGATTCACACATTTGAGTCCTGGATAAATGTAATAGATCACACCAGTGACAGAAAACTTAATTCATCTCAACCATCTAACCAAAGTGCCCAAAATCTCAGTACGAAAACATCTTGCTAGTGTCTGTCAGGCTATGTACTCAGTCCCCCCGGAAATTTAGCAGCTCAACCTAAAGGTGTATAATGTTGTGGGGTTTTATTGTTTCTAACGGCATTCTGTTAGACTCGTTAAAAAGTACTGTCCTCTCTGCTTTTAATGTGGCGGGAAACCCTTGCCACCGTTTTGGACTACGTAAACGGCTGTGAAGCAGGCCATGTCCAGCACTGTTTCAACTCTTTAGTCCTTCCGCTGCAAAGCAGGTTTTCAGAACGGAAGCTACAATCGCCTCACCTACCCCTTTTAATTCCATCAAAACAACCCCGGCACAAAACCCTTATTCAGAGGGACTCCCTCAGATTGCATACAAGCGAGTACCAAAAAGGTTCCTCCAAACAGAAATTGCCCCGGGCCACCCGGCATGGCTTGGAGCTTAGTATACAGACCGCTCCATGTAGCCCCACCTCAGCCACAGATAAGTGTCGACGTAGACAGCTCACCACCATCCCCTTTACCACAACCATAAACCAATTAATTTATGCATTATGGCAAAAGGGATTAAAAGAGAATCAACGTCGCCATTATCACGCAACGGCCTTATTAATGCCGGCCGAAATGATTTTCTTCAAAGGAAGTCATGGTAATATTTATCGGAAACGTGGAAGAGCACTGTTGGGTGCACGACCAAATGTTACAAGGGCATCGGAAACTGAAAGAAAGAATATGGTTCGAGGATGGAAGAAACGAGGAGATTGACAAAATGAGATACATTTTTCTGAGGTTAAACATAAATGACAATGTTAATTTTTCGATTTCCGAATGGCATACGCAAGGCAAGATGAAATTTTTACGAGGATGATGCATAGAAAGCGCAGATAATAAAAATCGAGGTGTATAAGGTGGTGGGAAGAACCTTGAGTTATTGCGGAAGTACACTGGAAAGTGAAATGAGATGCTGGAAAGCAATGGGGAAAGTACATATATACCAGTGAATAGAAAAAATAGAAAACCAATTTTTCAAGACCCAAAAGAGTTTCCAGGGACTGTTTGCAAGCAGCGGACTACGAGTCATTTCGTGTTTGATTGCACTAAATGTGCGCATTGCTGGCGCAAAACATGGACGGAGCCCAACGGCGGATGCTGAGATATGGCCGGAGTTCCCAAACGTCAGGAGCGTTACGCAATGGATGGAAACGTTGAGCTGAAGAGGTGACAAGATGGGAGTGGTGTAAACCAGGCGGAACGTCAGACAAAGCAGATAAGACACGAATTTGACAACAACATACGGATGGCGGTAAGCTGCACTGGGAGGTGCATCAGATAAAAGAAATTGTGTTAAAACACTCGTTAAATACACTAGCAAAGAATGCTCTCTATGCTGTCATTTTGTTGTCGAAGCTTTTGATCGTAGTCAGCGGTACGGGTGGGGAATATGAGGTGCGCAAGCTCTTCCGGGGGCAGTAGCAGTGGCGGTTTTACCCAACTGCAAAGAGGCGAGCTGAGGTATCCAATGCGATAATCGACGTAGTTTCGGTTGACCGGGCCAGAACTGGAGCGCCAGTTCTCAGTATCAGGTTCCTAGAAAGAAAAGACAGGATAGCAGATTCGGAATTGCCATTACGAGGACGGAACCGACAGCAGCGCGTCTACTCCGGATGCGAGATCTGAAACGCAAAAGCGAAGTAGTTTGGATTGGGTGCCAGCTTGTGCTTATGGCGATTATTAGATCGCGACAACATACCTGTAACATGGTGCGCCTATTTGGTAAAATGCGGCAACTAGAATTGAGCTACGGTAGCAGTTTTGGGGGAAGTTGAAGGTTTGGGGCTACTTAGAACGACCTTTTCAGCCCTGTCAGGCCAGTAACGAGGATATGATGACATGAGGAGCGAGGAGTACACAGGCTGAGAGTGTTTAAAATGACGGTGGTCTGATAATATCATTTGGCGGTTCCACCCAAAATTGTGCTCGTGGACCACTATAGAGAACAGGCTGCATGTTGTCATATGCAAAATGTTTTTAAGCATAGAATCCAATTACCACAAATTTGTTGTCCTTTGTGAGGCTTTAATTCCCTAGCTCCTACTAAAACATTTTCCGTGATTAAATTGTGATCTTGAGATCTCAAGCAGAAAAGTGGGCAAACGTCTTTCCGTTTTCACCTCATTGTCACGTTCTGCTCTGAAATTTTGCATTTTAGTCTTAAATTTCACATTACTAACGAGTTTACTGCTTCCGTCTCCAGATCCACCCGATCTGTGATTCCGTGCGTTTGTTGTGCTCACTGATTATCGGTATGATTAAACTATCCAGCGCGGCATTATGCGAGACCATAGTAGGCAGCATTCTGGGACGGTTGTCCACATCCCTCCACCTCAGAAAAAAGGATTCTATAAAAAACGTAATCCAGAATATAGAAACACTCGGTTTGGCAAAATTTCGCCAAGAGCGAGTGGGCCAATTTTCGTAATACTTTTCTGATTGTCATCTGCCACTGAATTTCAACCGCGGTCTCCGAAGGAGTAAACAGACCCTCACTCTATGCACTGATTAACTTGTATTGTATTTGCCTTGTAATGCGCAGCACTAAAAGGGACAACTGACGAGGTATGTAAATTTGTGCAGCTGGTTACATGCATCGTTTAGTTTTCAGTACGTTTGGGGCATATGTAGCTGCAGTTGCCCAAATAGTTTACCTGGGAAATTATCCCCCAGGATAACTTGGCCAACTGGGCCCACATATATCGTGGCAATGTGGAAAACGCAATTATAAGCCACAGGTTTTTGCCGACCTGTGTTTCTGCAGACGGAAGATCCCTCTCTTGGAAAAAGACTGAAATGACTTTCTCGTTGGAAGCTATCGTTTAATTTCTGGTCCGCAGGCCATAATATAACTAGAAATTAGGGTTTGAAACTAATTTTGCTTTACTACCACATCAGATTTACGTCACTGAAGGCTGTTCAGCTTCATCCATGGATTTTGAATCCTCCTCCGCAATCGCAAATTTTGTCCTGATTCCCCACCACAGGCAACTATGTCACCTAACCTTAGACGACATCCCCAGAATTCCGACCAGTGGGCACGGGTAAATTTATACGCACTAAATGAGTCTTCCCACTCAGTTTTATCCCATTTATTTTCTGTTCTGGCACCCCACTCCTTTCAGATTCACATGGAAATCACAACAGGGCGTCGCAGACAGCAAAACTGCCCCTCCAAACACCTTTTACGCACTGGACTGCTCACCGAAACCGCCAAGAGGAAAGTGATCCAGACTGTTCGTTTCCTGACTCTCTAGTTTTCAGGAATACCATAGGGTCGTCGCCCAAAATTTCGAATTCTGTCACCGCCTGGCTCTGGCGAGGGGAACTCAGACAACCACCAACTTTGCTACCACCCCATAATATCCGCCCGGTCCTTCAATTATCGCCAAGCCGCTATTTGCACACTACTACCACCAACGGGTATCGTACACTGCCAATCACAAAGTGAGGCATCCAGCTGCCGCTCTCGGAAACCGAACGTGCATCTATGTCATGCCGGATATCTGATATCCTCCGGACCAATCGTCATCTTGCCATCACAGACCTCAGGGACCTCCCCACACCTAGACTACCCACAATGATCCACCGATCCTCAGGCGAATTTTTGGAAGGCACAGCTGGTAAGGCAAACACAATATGCGTCGTTCAGTACCGCAAACTCACGGGAACAGCCTTTAATACTCTGTTTAATGTTCAGCTTCTGCTGCACGTCCGTCCCACTGAGCGCCCCAGAGTAAACGCTCTGACACCACGAAATAAGCCTTGGCCGTAAATCAACGCATTTATGACAATAAAACGTCGTTCAAAGGTCTATCAAATTATTTGCTAATTATTTTTTGTGGAATCTAAATATTTTTTCTGCGAGTAGCCAGTGCCTTAGTTAGCCTTGATCTTCCCATATTTCCACACGTCTCGAAGCCAACTTACCCATTCGCATCTTTTTCTCATCGCGATAAGCCCCTAATCAGCGTCAGTGGTGGCTTTATTTCGCCGGCTTTTGATTTCCTTTTTTCACATCCACTTTTCACTTTTCGATTTTGTTGGCCTTTGTAACCATCTCATAAAGCATCCCATGATGATCGTCATGAGATCAGCATCGTCAGTCAATTCAATTACGAAGTTTCTTCTGCTCTTTTCGATCGATCTCTGGTTATGCTAGTGCCACGCAAAATTTCAGTTGTGGTTCGTTTTCCACTCCAAGCCTCGTCTTTTGCCCCAGACATGAAGTATTATAATTTGTGTCCCACGCCATTCAGCTTTGATGCATTTCAACATACTATGATCTAGCATTTGTCGCCGTTTCGATCTGACGCATTCATCCCTTATTCTTGTTGGATAACTATCAGTCTTTGACCAGAGTTAGGCAGACTGGAGTCGCACTTTCATTCTCCATTCATTCGTGTACACTACGTGTGTGTTCCAGTAGATATTCGGCCCTGCTCTTCATGTATTCTTTGTTGTCACATTCTGCGTCAGTGCGTGCTCCTTGAAAACCGAGATATCTACTTGTTCTAATTTCCAAATGAATCGGGGGAGAATGCGAAATTCATCCGTAAATTTACGATGAAGAGTAGTTCATTGCCGCTTTGCATAAAGCGGATCCCTGGAGCAGCAACATTCCAGCATATTAAGAGTGCTGTGGCTAATGACCCTTCTTTATGGTAAAAACAAGGCAAGCGGAACCAGCCCTTTCTAACGAGTCTCGCTAAATCATTTCAACCGAATTCCATGAACATCGCCGACCGAAGCTTCACTTGTTCTTTCCGTGCGAGATAATCAATCACTTAGTGGCCACCTCCCATAGAATACGTTGTACTGAAATCCGTGTTTACCCATTCAGATATAAGGCCTTCTCTCCGCTTGCTACCCGTTAAAATAATCTCTCCGAATAAAACGTTTTTACGCGACTTCCAGGAAAATGGGAAACGTTCGCTACCTTACACTCCTTCTGAAGTTTTGGCCAAATACCACCTTCACAACGATCGAATTCCGGAGAATTGTGAGCAAAATGTTTTTGTCCTTTTGGTTTTATTCTGGTCCATTGACCTCTTATCCAAGTATTACTTTGATATTTACTTGTGACAACATTAGGGTCACAGATTTTGCGACAGGTAGTGCCGAAACCGATATCTTCCGTGACGTCATTTTCACCCACGGATCACGTCCTCGAGTCTCCTTACAAATGTTCGAACACTGACGTTCATGAATACAAGCTCGACTACGCAAACCTGGTTGCGACTTCTCTACGCTCTCTGGTTGACAAAAATAGTATCAAAACTCGTCACTACACAGTCAGTCCCAGCAAATTGTTAATCCGCCTCCGGGATCAAAACGCAAGAGAAGAAGAGAGCAATTAGAGCTTGAATTATGATGCGATTGCCGTTCCAAATTTACAGCATTCCGTCTCCAGCATCCATGTTCGGTTGAGTCTGTAAACCGGGGGACAGTCAACAAACTGCACATTACAGAAAACCGAAAATGCGAACCAGACTCAGTCGACCAAGAACAGAGCGAAATCTACAGTTGAAGGCAAAACAAATACATAAAGGATAACCCAAAGGATAGTTTTGCTCTAACCTTGCATCTTCTAATGGCTGCAAGATAGGTTTACTGCTGATGACGACACCACAGTGACCCGTTGGCTGTTTTGCTGATGGAGGTAGGGGAACGGCAAAAGACTTCGATTGATAGGTGATATTGGGTACGGCGGCAGCTGTGGTAAGGAGATCTACCTGGGGTAGAGATGAGGTCCAGAAGGATGGTGGAATGTGTCCTCCGGCTATCCAAAAAGAGGGTCTACGTTCACTGCCTGCCGAAGAGGGGGTAAAGACTTTTGCAATTTATGTCTACGCCGCTCGCTTGCCAACTTCGGACTTCCATTCTGAATGGCCTCTTTTTCCCAGGGTGGCTTTGCTACTAGCAGGAGCTTTCTCTTGTGACTCACTATAGGTAGGACCGTTGCACCTCGATGAGTTAGTGTTCTTTGGGACTTGTTTTGTCTTTCGTGCACAGTCTACTATCAGCCAGTTTCGCCTTTTTTGGAGTTGCCCCCTAGGTCTACTACCGGGTGTGCCTGCCACCGCGGAAAAAACATTGCCCAAGTTCCTCTGTAGCTGTAAGACGAGGCGTTAGGTCTTCAAGGCGGATCATCACGACAGTGTCTAGGACACTTAGTTTTGGGAGGGAGCACTCGTTTGGGCTTCGCTTTAGGTAGTCAGAGGTTGAGTGGCTTGCCCGCTCCACTACGTCTTACACTCTTACTTCCCTCACTGGCTTTTTGCCACGATAGATAATTCACCTCAAGGAGGCTGGGTTGGCAACTCTTATACAAGCACTTTCAAGGTTTTCCCACTAGCCATATGCACTGTCCTCTGATGGGAAAAACGAGGTTGAGGCGAAGGAACGCTTGTGCATGTGTATTACGAGGCACGGTCGAACGAGTAAATTTATACCAGAGGATCACATGTTTGGTGCATCTCCCTTTTGCACAATATCCTAGAGGCACCGACTGCTTCCTGCCTCGATCTTCTACAAGCCTTTTCTATTGCCCTGGTATCTAGTAAGGGCCTCATAACCAGGCTTATCAAGGTGTCAACTTCACCTTTAAAAAGACGTATTGTCTCCTGAAGCTCAACGCTAACCGTTGAAGGCTGGGCAGAGAGGCTTTGGTCAGTAGTTTTCTCCCGACTTCAACATCCAATCATATTAACCAGTGCAGGTATCACCGAAGTAGGAGCTACAACATATTAGGACAGAATAGTTCTTGCGGCGGGCAATTACAAATTCCGGACCACAATCAACTAAATGGAGTATGCTCGTGGACACTGTCCTAGTTTGCTAATCTTGACGAAAGGCTGCGTAACCCCACACATTACGACTGTATAGTAGATTGCGCCTAAAATTCTGTCAACTTTTAAGGCTCAATTCGTGATGAACATGAAGGCATCTACACTGGGTGATGGAACTATAAATTTCGTGTGCCAGTAGATGACAATATCCATTCTCGGTCACCGGAATATGAAAGGTGACTATGCGAGAACGGCTTTGTCTGGCGTTAAAGTTTGTGCGTTTGTAACTGATAAACTGGACGCCGTGTTGCCTTCAGCCTGTAGATTTTGTGCACAGTATAAGCTGCCCGGGAGCCGCGAAAAAAAGGCGGCGCACCCTACGACGTAGACGCTCAGCTGAAGAGAACCTGAGGAAGAAGCACTGGTGTTTAGTTTTCCAAGACAAAGGTTAATCAGTTGCAAGCGGCTTCAAAGCATTCTTTATTATTACATGCGATCTTATTATTATCCATTTATTCGACATGAAACCCGTCACGACATATATATTTGTTTGTGCTGATATATATGTATGCCAACACAGCGAGTTGGAGAGGCATGCATGAAGCAGCATGTTTCTCGTTCCCGCTAGGGATAGCTGTCGATGTAGACGGTCATAGCTATTGGAGAGGTGTCCACGCTCTATCGGAGAGATCATGGTGGGATAAATTTCCTTTTTGCCAGAATTAGACGGTTTCTATGGATTTTCTGAGTGGGAACCCAGGCGAAAAATTTCACAGGAATTACTAGGCAAGATTCAACCGCACCGCGGTCGCCCAGGTCCGATTTGTACCCACTAAAACAAACAATACCCCGTTTCTCATTTTGAAGGAGAAGAAGTTGCACAATATAGCTGAAGGTCCGGGTATCATTGGGCCGAGCCCTGAACCTGAGTAAAAGTTTAAGAACTTCAGAAACCTGAGTTGTTTAGGTGCTCCTCTGGACCTTACAGGGCTCGACACTCAAGGCTGTGGGATGTCCTTGCAATTGGTTAGTTCTGTTTTGTTAGGCCTTCCTATCGTCTTTTGGCCACCAAATGCAAACCCCTGGTGCTTTTTTTGCAAAGTGCTAGTTTTCAGCCTGTTGGAGAATGAGATAGGGCATTCCTAGCCCAACTTAGCAGGGCGAAGACCGAAGTCATTCGGAATGCATCGGGTGGGTTTCCGAGTACATTCGGGGTACCTATGAGTTTTCCTAGCCTGACTTCTCAGGATGTAGCTGACTTATCCGTTACAATCTGTGCCTTCGGGCCGTCAAATGGGTTGCTTTGCTGGCTTGCCAATCTCCTGAAAGGGAGGGCGTTTTCCGTGGGAGTCTCACTCTCAGGCAGACCTCCAGTTCGATACTAATGGTGTCGAACAGTGTTTCGTTTTAAATCCACTAGGGCTACTAACCACATATCACTGAATCCAAACGTCTTGCCTGGTCTACAGTGATGGCTTGAAACGGTAGCGTACGATTGTATCGGAGTCAGACAGGGAGGTTTTGCAATGCAGTCTGGATTCATTCCGTCGGTGGGCTACTTTAGAGTCTATCGGCCAGCGCATACATGCCAGCCGGCAGAATTCTAATGCGACCTACTACCTTGGTAAAGATCCACTTCGGCGAACTTTCTTAACAAGACTTCGGGGCTAGGGTTTCGGCAAGTCTTAAGACAGGCCAATTCGGACGGGTGTTCGTCAGACGGGTCTATTTGTTGTCCCTTCGGGTGGTTGGGCTGCAGTACTTTCGAAGTGCCGCGTGTGCCTCGCCTACTACTACGACCAGGGTATGGTTGTTCTGCTACTCAACCGTACACTGCCGGTGAGTTGACGAAACTAGAGCCAGTGCAAAGCTCAACCACAAGACTCGTCGATAGGCAACAAGGCGTCGGCTGTGAAAGCCGCCTAAGGTTCTCAGGTCTGTTTCCTGAGCATTAGGGGCGGATTCGAGGAGATGGTTTTCTTGGGAGAAATCCTTCGTTGTCCGGAACTGCATCGGGATTTTATCCCGCGGGTGGATGACTATATGGACGTTCCCTGACACTGCAGAAGCTCCAGTCAACTGGATTACGTTTTGTTTATCGTTTAATATTTGGAGTGCATTACCAGCAGAGGTGGTGAAAGAAAAAAGGGAAGCTCATATCAAACGCATTCTTGTGGATGACCGGCTCATCTTAGAGCGATCGCTCACTAAGTCGAAGTGAAGGATTTTATTTACGCTGGTTACCTCTGCTTTCTAACGTACCCATCCGACATGTCTACTATACTGTTCTAGAGCCGGTGTATATATATATATATATATATATATATATATTCGTGCTGACATGGCATCCATTCGGCAATACGCAGTGTAGCCAATGATATGAATGCCGAGGGTGTCGTCGTCGTCATCGGTTGGCGCTGGGCAACAAGGAGAGCCTCACTGACCATTGCCTTTTCCCCAAGGTTACATGTTTTTACAGGAAGAGTAAATATCCAAGGAGAACAGGGAGTAGATCTACACAGGTGGGAACAATTAAAATACCGCGGCAGCCCAACACATGGAACACAGTCTAACTGTACAGACGCGCTCTGTCAAGCATTAATTCGATAGGAAGTGACAACACGATCGTCACTGTTCACGGTTCACTGCCATATCCTTTAATGTCCCCAGCCAGCCAGTTGGCGAGTCTTTTCGATCCCAACCACGAAGACGTGAGACACCAGCGTTACCTTAGTTCGCTGTACAATTTCTCATCCCACGTTGCCACGTCATCTGTTGACCTCCAGGTGGCTTCTTCCACTCCGTAGTAAGAACCCGAAATAGGGCACTGTATGGTTTACGAGTGTTCGCCATACGCAACACGTGACCCAACCAGCGTAGTCTACTAAGTTTCATACACTGAAATAAGGTATTTTGAGAGCCGGCACTTAATACCAGATTCCTGACCTCTAGATTACTCACCCGGTCACTCCATCCAGACCTAGCCGTACTACGTAGGCGTCGGTTGTCGAAAACCTCCCGGCGACGAACGTCGTCGACACGCATACTCCATGTCTCGCAACCGTACAACAACTGAGCCCACTGCGGCACAGTACACAGGACGTTTTAACTTCAGTGAAATATCAGGCTGACGCCACAAGTGCTTCAGTCCAGCGTGAGCTATTCGAGCCTTCGATATACGCGTGTTTACCTCTACTGCCGATTTACCATCGTTTGATACACAGCTACCATGGTAGGTGAAAAAGCCCTTAATCGTTAGTTCCTCTCCATCGAGTATCAAGTTCGGGACTACTGTCGTCCAGTCATGTAACAGCACTTTGCACTTTAAAGGTGCAAAGCACATGCCAAATCGGACGACCGTTCTCGAGAGTCTATCTAGTGCGGGTTGCGCATGGTCTGCGGATTCGAAGAGACGCTTACTGTCATCT
>LUCM01003983.1:165148-237665 GCA_008360955.1 Fasciolopsis buskii
TGTCTTTCATGAACTCTAGATCTAGCGATTAGCCGAATCACACAGATGTTGAACAGTCAATCGGCTTTGTGGCCTACATCGATGGCCGTTGAGGTGCAGCAAAAATCGCATTAAAACTAACGCATGCTCCGATTCGACATACATGGTCCAGTACGATCTACAATTCTCGATAGAAACGCGCCAACGGTAGCTTACTGCAATTTGATTGATCTGTCTCAGACCACCTGTCGAGTTTGAACGCCACGTCCCCGTGCCATGCGAATTGTGTCGGAAATTCGTACTAGATAGGAATAGGTTATTGTCTGCACAAAACTGGAGAAGTCTTTCCCCGTTATCCGTTCGCTAAACATGCTAGGCGCATCGCCCACCTAAACAGGATTCCGATGCACTAAGTTTTCCAACTTGTGCATTAAAATCACCTGCTACCACCACAATGTCAGAGCCTTTGCTCTTCCGAGCAAGGGTGACGAGGTTATCGTAAAACTCGTCTTTCTCCATGTCAGCGCTGCAGTCTGTTGGGACGTATGCCGAGATAATAAATAAACTGCGCTTAACACTACTATCCTCCCGGACGCCGACTGGTCCCTGCAGTCTCACGGTGCACAAGCGACTGTTGAGTGAGATCCAGTCTAGAAGGGCTGCTTCAGCCTTCTCACTCAAGATTATTCCTACATCACGCTGACCCATAGCTTGAGCTGTTTCGTCTCCTGAAATGTGAAGGAAATATCTTGACGAGACGTTTGGCGCAGTTAGTTGAATTACTACTCTACTCGAATCCTGAATTCGTGTTTCACTCACACAGCAGACATCAATCGAAAGGGAGTCCACTGTCAGAGTGAAACACACCTGTTGGCCAGCCTGCATTAAAGTGCGCACATTGAAGGAATCCAGATGTAGAGGCTGACGAGGCTTGAGCCAGCGGAGCTAGCGGATTGAAAACCACTTACTACATCACTTGACAACGAACCGTTGCGAGTATCGGGCGTGTTATCAGCTTGGACACTGGATTTGGATAGGCAGAAGGGGCAGAGATTGGGTTGGAGACAAGAGACGGGTTGAATAAAAGAAGTAGCATTCTTATCACTACCCACCCTGCTCGATGCAATGGGCAGCACGGTCCTGATTATCTTGCACAACGACCGGGGGAGTCCAACCTTTAAGCGGGAAGGACGCGATTCAGATTCTCAAATAAACTAGTTAGACAGCGGGGTTTGGCTAAATAGAAGCTCCTTTCCTTGTACCAGCTATTCTTTTACGCAGTTTTCGTATTGAATTGTCAGTCTAAGTTGGTCTGTTTGCGTGTGCTGGACAGGGCTGGACTAAGTTACTCGGCGGTTTGGGTGTGACATCGTAGAGGTAACGAGTTAACCTCAGCTTTGCCAGTTTGGTTAGAAACGGTCACAGTTATAAATCGCAATGGAAGTGACTGGCACGAATGCTATACGACTTGCTGAACCAATGGCCTCTAAAAACCAACAAGTTTGAAACCGTGTCCCGTAAGAAACAAGCACTTCGTTCCATTGCAGTTACTGTTTCGCCTCTGTATCCAGTGTGATTTTATTAGAATGTTATTGCACTGCCACCATGGTTGTTTTCAGGCCGCTTTAATATATGTCGGTCAACCGTTTGTTCGCTGTATATATGCACATACATTTAGTTTAACGCCCTCTACTCGCCACCTTAGGCAACTGCATCGGTGATGCTCAGCATGTTCGTTTTATCTGCCAATGCAGGTCGTGTCTCGTTAGTTATTCTGGCGTACCTTTCCTTTTTAGATCCGGCGGTTCGCCACTTCACCGTCTTTACAAAAGCTGGTTTTGGTGAGTCACTTTATACTAGCGATGTTCCTTTTAACAATTAATATACCACAATACTTTTCACACTGTATCCTGCACGGTGATCCCATGGCACGAGATAGGCTTAGATTGGTTTAGGCGTTCGGCTGCTTCAGCCGAGAGACTGATCGGAGAGCTGTTTTTCATTTAAACGCGTTGGGTCGAGTCATTCCAGGGATATCAATATATATAGCGGGTTAAAGAATGTCTTTCTTGTAGCTTAGGTTATACAGGATGGTATTAATTTGTTCGCTGAGCTGGAAATTCGATTGCAACTGTTTCGTCACCAACTTAGATGACATCAATGCTATGGCCTTATGGCGAGTTTCTGGTTGTCATCGTCCGCTTGAATGGGTCACCTAGTCTCTATTGGGTATTGATTGGTTACTCTGGGTGAATTGGCATGGTGTGGGTGCCGGCCAGTTGCTTTGTTCACTTTTGTCTACTGCTGAAATATTATGAACTGATTCGACATCCGTTTCTACTACCCTGCGCTAATTGTTCCTTTGATCGAATCAGTAGGTAATGGTGATCCGAATCAACTTGTATGATTATCGATATTCGCTACCAGTGCCAAGCTTCAAAAAATTACCTTCATGGTTTGCTCTACCTTGGGAGACGATCCTTACGTTATGTGTGTGGTCCAACGGGTGGCTTCTCACCATCGATCTTGCCGTTCTCCACCGGCACCACGACCAAGTGACATCTTTTTACTACGCACAAAGTTAAGTACAGTAGAAGGATAAGCCACATGGAGGGAAATGAGGGAAACATTCAACTAAGAACCAGTTTATTGATCCTGTTTTTGAAAAGTCAAAAATGGTAAGTGAGGGAGATGCAGAAAGTGGGGGAGAGAGAAAGAGTTCCAGTTTGAAGTCTGAGGATATAGATTGAAATAAGAGGTACGACATCGAGCAACTGCCCGTGTGCGAGGAAAGGTTACAGGAAGAGGAAGTGTTGATACATGTCCCGAAGAACAAAAGCCAAAGTAACAACAGAAGAAAAGGGATAGTGAAACAACCCCGACGATGGGCCAGTGACTGCAAAGATGTTAGTGAAGGATCGTCGATCAGCCGAATGGTCTTACGTTGATCCCGGTCAGGAAGCGAAAGCGAAGTAGTCGAAGCCGTACCCCACACGCGACCGCAGTAACCAAGTGTGTGGCGGATTTGAGCTTTGTACATTGGGAAAGCTTAGTGCCAAACTCCACCGCTAACCTCAAGAATGACGAGTGAGGCCAGATTTGTTTCTCCGTTGTCGTCGAGTAAATCCGGTCAAGGGTGTTTGACGAAGGTCACTTTGTCGCCCGTTGAACGGCAAGATCGAAAACCATGTTGGTCGTCGCTATGTAAAACTTCACACTGGTGAGATGAATAGCATTACTAGGAAATGATATTTTTGAATACTTTCGAAGTAGCGGGTGCGAGGGAAATCTGATGGTTGCTGTTGGGATCATTAGACTCTTCACGTTTAGGATAATGGGGAATTACGGGGTTTTTCCAAGCCGTTGGATAGGTAAAGCGTTTGAGAGGAAGACGGAATAAGCAATGTAAAAGGCAGTCCTGTTCAGGCGCACACATTTAAGGGTGGGATACTGCCCTGACCAGGTGGTACGGAAACATTCGAATAATGCCATACTTGTTGCATCTTAGTGCCAGTACGAGGTAGCAAAAGAGAAACCGTGTAGGAGGAAGCACCTAGAGGTATAGGTATAGGATAATCGAGTACACGGAGATGGAGGCAAACTGGGAGGCGAAAACCTCAACTTTCCCGAATGGTTCACAAACAGGCTCACTGAAGAAATTACATATAGAAGAGGAATTGATGGCGCAGAAATTGCGGGATATGACTTTAGCAACGGACTAAGTGGTTCGGCTATCGGGGGCGGATGAAAGTAGGCATCCTGGGTTGCAGCGAACGAAGCGCTCTTTGGCTCTCTGTACGGTTGCTAAACACTTGTTTCTAGCTTACTCGAAACGGTGGTGAGAGGGGTGAGTGGGCGAATGACACCAGCGAAGAAATGTTGAGAGGAAGTCATGGAAATAGGAATGGCCGAAGTGAGGTCAGAAAGGTAGACACCAAAATAGTAGCGATAGAAAGGAGATTATGTAGCAACCGCTCGGCGATGAGCAAGTTACTGTATATTTGAGGTCAGACAAGGGTCATTGATCAACCAAACCGCTTTTCGTTGAAGCCGATCAAGAGGAGAAAGAGCGATAGACGAAGCTCCTTCCCACACGACTGCAATATTCAAGTGTCGGGCTGATTTGAGCTTTGTATAACGGTTTATGGGTAGACCCAGTAACGAAAGGGATTTTATGAAACGAGAGTTCGAGTCAAAATTTAATTGGGAAAAATAAGGACGATGTTGGAGTGAAACAAATATAAGTTTTGGAGGTAATAAAACAGTCATGGTTTGAAGAACCCGAGCAGAGATTCGTCCGAGATAGAAACAAGTGATGGACTAAGAACAAACAATACAATCATGGTCGATGCTGGCAGTAGCTCGACGAGCAGTTAACTGGGAAAGCGAACAATGGAGTGTGCAGTCATTGGAAAACACTGAAGAGGGTTGGAAGTTTACGTAAATGGGAGAAGCTGGAGGGACAAATTACAAGATATCGCCTTTGCAAGGGGCCCAAGAGATTGGGTACCGGTGGCGAACTAAGTTAGTCTTCCAGCTTTGTGAAGCGATCCTTTGTCTCTAGCTTGGATAAAACGATTACTGGATGTTTGATTATGTGGGTGACGCCACCGGCGGATCGTGATTTGCTGGGTTTGGTAAGTTGTGGGTGCATACCCAGTCAAAACAGAAACGGGTAGAGAAACATCAGATGGAAAGCAACAGTCATTCCAAGGATACCAAACCAAAAAGACACGAAACCCATCCCAGTTGACAGAGTCGTGGTATTCAAAGGTATGTCCAGAGTTGGACACTAAAATGGATGAGAAAACGTGGAAAATTAGATGAGACGATGGTGGGATGAGCTCAAAGCGGACTGATTAGTAATATTAGAAAATAAGAAAAAAGATATAAGCATAAGGTCAAGAGCATGTGCATGATCGCTAAGATAATCGGGAATGGCAGTAGAGAAACCAACCGGTTGATAGGTTGTTGACCACAGCAAAAGCCTCCGCTTCACGTCCCAAGGTCGAAGGGTCCGATAAATGAAACAGCCGATCTTTATTCACCATCATCGCCATCGGTCAGCGTTGAAAAGCAAGGTGAGCCTCACTGACCATTGCCTTTTCCCCAAGGTTACATGTTTCTACAGGAAGAGTAAATATCCAAGGAGAACAGGGAGTAGATCTACACAGGTGGGAAGAATTAAAATACCGCGGCAGCCCAACACATGGAACACAGTCTAACTGTACAGACGCGCTCTGTCAAGCATTAATTCGATAGGAAGTGACAACACGATCGTCACTGTTCACGGTTCACTGCCATATCCTTTAATGTCCCCAGCCAGCCAGTTGGCGAGTCTTTTCGATCCCAACCACGAAGACGTGAGACACCAGCGTTACCTTAGTTCGCTGTACAATTTCTCATCCCACGTTGCCACGTCATCTGTTGTCCTCCAGGTGGCTTCTTCCACTCCGTAGTAGGAACCCGAAATAGGGCACTGTATGGTTTACGAGTGTTCGCCATACGCAACACGTGACCCAACCAGCGTAGTCTACTAAGTTTCATACACTGAAATAAGGTATTTTGAGAGCCGGCACTTAATACCAGATTCCTGACCTCTAGATTACTCACCCGGTCACTCCATCCAGACCTAGCCGTACTACGTAGGCGTCGGTTGTCGAAAACCTCCCGGCGACGAACGTCGTCGACACGCATACTCCATGTCTCGCAACCGTACAACAACTGAGCCCACTGCGGCACAGTACACAGGACGTTTTAACTTCAGTGAAATATCAGGCTGACGCCACAAGTGCTTCAGTCCAGCGTGAGCTATTCGAGCCTTCGATATACGCGTGTTTACCTCTACTGCCGATTTACCATCGTTTGATACACAGCTACCATGGTAGGTGAAAAAGCCCTTAATCGTTAGTTCCTCTCCATCGAGTATCAAGTTCGGGACTACTGTCGTCCAGTCATGTAACAGCACTTTGCACTTTAAAGGTGCAAAGCACATGCCAAATCGGACGACCGTTCTCGAGAGTCTATCTAGTGCGGGTTGCGCATGGTCTGCGGATTCGAAGAGACGCTTACTGTCATCTGCGTAATGTAGACCACACAACTTCCTTCCATTTCTCAGTTGGACTCCTACATCTTGGGGCCCTTCTAAGCATCTTCCATCATCCCGTGTATGACGAAGTTGAAGAGGAATGGAGAAATGGGACACCTTTGTCAAACGCCACTAGGATAGTCGTTTCGAATGAACTTGACAGTTCACCGTATAACCTCACGCGTTCATAGGTATGCGAGTAGAATGCTTGCAACAGGTTTACGAACTTCGTTGGCATTCCGTTCCGGTGGAGGGCACTAAATAGTGCTGGTCGATGCACAGAGTCGAAAGCACCTTTCAAGTCGAGAAAGACTAAGATCGTAGGGCGGCCGTGTGTGTGGTGCGTTTCTAGTATTTGGCGAGGAGTGAATATTTGGTTGATGCAACCTTTACCTGGAAGAAATCCGGCCTGTTGTTGGCGGATGTTACTCTCGGGAATCGGTGTCAAACAGCGCAGCATTATCGAAGCCAACACCTTAGTAACTATCGGAATTAAACTAACCCGACGTTGATTGTTAGTCACTCCATGTGCCTTTCTTAAAGATGGGTTTAATCAGTGACTCGTCCCACGATAACGGAATATGCTTCTTGTTCCAAGCTTTTCTTTGTTGTTGGTGTTGAAGACAGCAGTAATAGTAATTTACAGGCTGGAGTCTGGGAAACTCAGTGCTCCAGTATTTTAAGACAATAGTTAATGAATTATGAGGCCGATGTTATTAGTGGGGCGGTAAACGATGCGAAAACGAGGATTAGAAGAAGTCAATCGAATTTTCAGCCTTCATGATTTGGAAGTCTCAGTTGGAAAAGTCAAGATGTGTTAGCTGAGAGGAGGCGGCAGTTTGATAGATACGGACGGATGCTAGGCCTTGAAAAGGAGGCAAAAATGAAGTGCGTAGTTAGGAGATTGAATGTAGTTTTTATCTGACGCAGTAGGAATTTGTGTTTCTGTTCGAAATAAGGCACCGTTGGAAGTCTGGAGGAAATGGTGTGGAGTCAAAATTTCGGTTCAAATCACGAATATTAGTGAGAGTAGCTATAGTTTCGTTCATGTTCTGTGAACAAGTGCGCGCAGGTTTAAAAGAGTAGTTATTCATTTAGTATCACTGGATTCAAGTCCCAAGTGCGTACTGAAATACCAGATGACAAACCTAACATTGTCACTACAATGGATTTACTCTGTTGAAAAACTGTAGGATTATAAAGAATCATGTTGGACAGGCGGACTATTCCTTCTTTAGGTCGTTTTATAAGCATTACTTAATAAGCTTGTTTGTAAATCAAATTCGTTTTTTGTTTCTGAAGATATCCCCTGACCATTTCGTATCTACTGTCAACGTTACCAAATGGTTGCTTATGAAAGAAAAGCCTAGTGATTGTCAGGAACACCCAAATCACTACCCACATGCAAATCACAAAGGCATAACCGACCACCAAAAATTGTCCATCGTTTGTTTCGAGCCCCAGGGTATCAAACAATTCGTTCATTGTCTATAGAGCTTTGATTGGATCTTTGTATAGTTCTTCATTCTTACCGTAGGTATTTACGTCTCTTTTGTTACCATAGCCCCCGGTTCAGGTTTTCGGCGTTGAGGGACGATATGCTACTGCATTGTATTCAGCAGCTTCGAAGTTGAAGACTTTGGATGCCGTAGAAAAAGATATGAACACAGTTCGTGATACGCTGGCAAAAGATGCTCGTCTTCGCGAATTCTGCGTCAATCCCAGTCTGCAGCGTTCAACCAAAGTAACAGAGTTCTCCAAGGTTCTGGACAAACTAAAATTAAATCCCCAGACAAAGAACATGTTTGGTAAGTGATCACAGCTGGTAAAGATGCTGCTTATAAGTCCGTATCTACTGAAAAAAGGTATTATTGTTACGTTATTCAATGTCCTTGGTGTTATTTCTCCAACTGCGCGATCAAAAGCTCTTATAACTAATATTTTAGAAAACGATGAAACTTGTGTTTTTCATGACCGGGGGTGATCAAGTGGATTAAGCGTCCGTCACCGAAAAGTTTAGAGGTCCAAATCCCGGATCTGCCGGTCACTTTGGTGGTGATAGGCAACTGGCGGTCGCCCAGTTCGTTACCATACCTGACTTAATAAGACCTTATACGGTTCTATGGCACTCCAAGTTTCCGGCTCAAGGTTGTCAATCCACTCATGTGATAAGCTGTAGTGGCGATTGAGCATGCCCCTTCCACAGCATTCATGCATGCTTCAAGCGTGTCACGAAAAAACGATTTATTTATGCACCGAATATGTGGATATCCAGTGACATATTCATCACTAAACAGTGATAAACAGCAAAAAGTGATCTCTGAATTCACAAGGCATCTAAGTAGATAAATTTCAATTTGCTTAGGAAACGGGTTAAATACGGAACAGTTGATCACTGATAGACAAAAGTTCGTGTATACATCACTTTACGTCTGTTGTGCGTGGATGGAAGGGGAGTACAGTTAATAAGGCTCTTGTGAGGTGGAGGGCATGGAAAAGTAAGAATTCTACTCGGAAACTTTTCGCGCGTTTTTCGTAAATGGAGTATTGTTACGACCGTTGGAGTTTGTAGCGCGAGTGCAGTTACGCTTCTTGATGGTTTGAATGACCTAACTTAAGTGAACTCTATTTAACGACCCAGAGAAGATGGTAGTCATAGAATAACAACTGAAATTGACCGTGTCTTTGAATTTAGCAGCATCCAGCCTATTCATACTAATAGAAATAACCCAACAAGGAACTTCATCGCGCGTCTTCGAGACGTTGATCACTGAGATCTGTTTGTCCGAGACCCGCATCCGGGATCCTGCCACCATAGTTCGGGGGGAATTTTCCCTCTGGATGTGCTTTTACTTGTCAAGTTCTACGGATTCTGAATTTAGTAGTGAAGATGTAGGACTTACTCTAAATGGTAGAGCTGAGTCTACTCTACGGAACTGGATTCCAGTCATCAAAAGGCTTTGCGCGATTCTATTGAAGAGTTTATTCAAAGCTATGAAGGTCGTGACAGCAACGGTCGTCTGTTGTCGCCGCTGCGCTGCCTGACTGCAATCCGAATACGGTTGGAAATATATTCATGAACTTCATGAAGCATCTCGTAGAAGCAAATAGTACTGGCTGGAGACCTCAATCCCCAAGTTGGTCGCCTGTCTCTGTCCACACGAATGTTTTGAGGCCAATGTTGTGCTGGCTGTCGACGCTACGGATAATAGTAATCGACTGCTCCATTTATGTACTGACCACCACTTGTTGTCGAGAGTGAATTCCCGTTGCAGCTTTCGATGCGAAGTCATAGAGCGCAATCTGGTAGTCAGTTTTGGACACAGGCCACCGATGGAGTGGCTCAGTCAAATCTGATGGGTCGAATTGGAGCACAAATATGAATTATAATCGACCCCTTGTGCGTGCTGAGTCCATGGTACGAATCCCCACCAAATCAGAATTTTGCCATCATTGGATAGATGTAACCTAACTTTGCCAAACCTCGTTTCGGGCGAGATCAGAATGAGCTTACTGTTCAGATTAGTAACGTTACAAACGAGTATCTGCCAGACAACTGGAGATATTCAGGATACTATAAAACCTGCGAATACAACATCTTTTGGATTTATTGCATTCATTGGATCTCATCAGGTCCTCTGAAATTCTGAGTCCAACGCCTTAGCCATTACGCTACCGGACAGGCTCTGATTGGTTCGTTGAACTTCACCACATGATGATGCGCCTATCCGTGAGTGATTTGCACGGCCCTGGGCCGCTAGCGCACCAATCGACCCCCTACTGATAGATGACTTCTCTGTAGGTAGCCTAAGTACAACGAAGGCTTTGGATATGACCTATGGAACTTGTTTATTTGGTATGTGTTGGTAGTAGGAGATAGAATGTTTTTATGAAATAATTCACCATGTGATATCATTGCTCAACTGACCATTAAGAAATCATGGAAGCACTGTACAGCTGTTTCATCCTTGTTAGGAATCATCAGCAGTGCATATCCTGTGTGTATCCTCTGGAATTGTTAGACCACCGCCGAAATATCCTTGCTGAGAGTGAACCGCAATACCCGTGCTCTGCTGCGAAGGAAGCTTGTTCAAAGCTTGCACGGAGACCGTGAGAATGGGTGATCCAAACGTGCGACTTAAATAGAGAAAAATGATTCCACTAGAAATGTTCGGAAACTTTTCACCTCATCCCATTCTTAGTTTGACCGGGGCGATCTGCGACGTTAACGGCCATCCGATCCACCAGCCTTCGCGGCACATGGATCGATGAGCAGAGCAGGAAGTTTAATCGGCCGTAAAGACTGGTGCCTCTCCACGGTGGTCTGTCAGAACCAACTCATCTTTCATAAATGATCTTTACTGCCCTGCCCACTGATGAGGCCGTTCTCGCGCTCCACCTCCCGAAGTGCCATAAAGATCCCGGCCTCGACGAACTCCATCTAGCTGCGTTCATAGATGGTTGTGTAGTCCTCACCAGTCTCACGAACCGGTCCCATTCAGTTGTTCTGCATCCTTTATCCGTGTACACAAGGAAAGGGATATGAACATCTGTTCCAGTGCTCAAGAATTAAATCTGATTCCAGTGACATTGTAACTTTTAACCTCAGTTATTCTCTGTAGGCTGTCACTACGCGAACAACGGTCCGATGAAGAACAAACACGTTTTCTACCCGGCTGCGAACGGACCAACCAAATTTTCATCATCCGTAAATATGCTAGGTTCGCCGTATATCGTAGGCCAACAGTAATCATTTTGTTTATCCGAACTGTTTTTGGATACGTTGACAGGATGGCTACCTTATCTGGCAACAGACTTGGTCTAGGCATATGATATCGCGTTGCTTTGGGGCGATGCCACCGTGACCACAGTACCTCCTAGATGGATTCGGGCGGTCTGCTTCGCTATGCCGGATGTTTTTCATTCTTCAGGTGTAATGTATTCTTACAAGCTTGATTAGATTCCATCGTCGTACGCACTCCCGATGCGGATAGAATGAAAATCACCATAATATTTGTCCACTGGAGAAGTTGTATAACTGCTGATGGGCAGATTACGGACAAAGTGGACAAGCGAACAGCGGGGGCTCAAACAGCATTCTGCAACCAACACTATCTCTGAAGAAGGCGTAAGACTTCGAATGAAAGGCATAGTATATATATATATATATATATATATATATATATATATATATATATATATATATATATATTACTCGTATGCACGGAATTGCGCGGATCAAACTGGTGCAGGTGGTATTTCTTCTGTTTTCTGCGCACATGGGCGTTGATGAAAGACTTTGGGCAACCCTTGATCGCGAATAACCTGAGCCATCTGGATTGCTTTGGTTTCATAGGTGCCGGGTTCCACAGTTTTTGTCTGCCCGATCGTACAGGGTACGCACGCAGCTCTTTAAGTGACAGGTTAGCTGATTGCTTTTAAAATTGAGCACACTCTCACCTGTCGTTATTTTCCTGTAGACGGTTGTCTCTGCGCTTCCGTTTGGTTGCTTTATAATAAATATGTCGAGGAATATTAGCGTTGAGTTTTTACCCTCTTTTTTGCTGGGCGCTATCGTGCTCAGGTGTTGGTGGGATTGATCCATTTGTGCTTCTTCTGATACAACGATCATGTCATGAACGTGGCGAATTCCCAGACTTGGGTAGTTTACCTTGAGTGTCTTTGTCTCAAACTGTTGCATGACTGCGTCGGCTAACAGCCCTGATAGTGACAATCTCATGGGCGTCCCTCTTGTTTGTTTGTATACTATTCCGCCAAGTTTTAGATGTTTCCGCGCACAATTCTACCAGATATCGTATGTTGACACCGCTATTCTGTCAGACGAGGTGGAGTTCTTTGCCACGGTGCGGCGGATGCTTTCTAATACCATCTGCCTTGGAATATTTGTGACTAATGATGTGACGTCGAATGAGGCCATAATTTCGTTTGTTCCTAAGTATATATAAATATATATTATTAGTCTATACACAGTGTTTATCGTTATGTATGATTCGAGTTTTCCACATGCACTCTCCTAGTTTTGTTGGCTGAGAATGGTCGCCTGTCTCGTATCAGTGTTGTGCTCGACAAATTTGCTCAGATCATGAGCGCTCATCGAGGTGAGGTGTCCTGTGTGGTGCGTACGGCGAAGGCCCTTGATCGTTCAACGGAACAAGAACTGCGCTCGGCATTGAACGACTTCCTTAAACCCGGAGAGAAACTCAGCCTAACACTCGAAGTAAGCATTTGTAACATTCTTTTCAGTCTTAGTATTTTGATGTGATGCTTTAGAGCTTCTGTGGTTCTAACGCTTCTTTTCCATCCAATGGTTCTGTTAAAGGAAACAAATTTCGAGCGTAGACGTATAAATCCCTGGCAGATTTGGTGTTCGACTTCCGTCATTCAAATTTCTACCCACTATCTACGACTTCCTTGTTGGTACAGAAGCAGCAGAAGTAAGGCTTCTAACGATTAGGTAATCAACTTGGCTACAGTTCTCGTCAGCTGTACCTCGGCGGGTTTGGGAGGTTCTTCAAATTTGCGACTGAACGAACCACCTACTTATTATGTAACATCATGACTGTTTCACTAACTGCGGCCTATCGACATTTGGTGACTTCAGTAGCAAGCTAACCAGTTTCCTCGAAGTTATCCAGTAGCTCCATAGAGCACCACATTCTCCCGATCACCATTAGCTTCATGTTCTTCGACTGACGCAACTATGGAAAACAAAATAGGTAATGTCCCGATGGAAGTCGCGATCGTGCTGTCATTTTCTGCCGAATCCGACAAAGTACGTTTGTATATTTAGATTGTATTCCGTGTGTTGACTACTACGACATTCTTTCCTTTTCCCGCCTCTGTAGGCCCACTCCCTCTTTTCCTTGAATATTTTTTATAGCTATATTTAACTCTTGGAGAAGGGCTGCGGTCAGTGTGTCCTCCCGTTTAATGCTGAGCGATGGTGATGACGTAACGGTACAGAACGCATTATTTTCAACACGGCCAGGGCTGACATTTTCAGATATCCAATCAAAACTCGACATGAAATGAATCTCTCCCAGTTCAGTTTCTGAGGATCGGAAAAAACCTGTTTTCATAATCAGTGCCTGTATATGATTCGGGTGCAACTAGGAGTAACTAAATGCACGCGGTCTTGGTTACTAAAGTTCAGTCACCTGAAAATGGGGAGTAATGATCTGCCGAATCCGTAAATGACCGATATTTAGGGGGGTAAACTTGAAGATTCATCTCGGGTTGTGAGATGGGACACTAGGCCTCCAAAGCAACAAAAGATTCTTCCGCTTATTATTGCAATCAAAACAAGGCCTCAGTAAATGGGCTGAGGGGTTTTTCTTTATAGTGGGTAATTTTCACATTTATTGTAATTGCCTGTGATGGATGTCAAAAGGTTCAGTAATGGTAGTTATAATCAACATCAACGTGAATATTGAACTCAGGGTCATTTGGACACTTCCTTGAAGCACCGTATTGCTCCCTTGACAATGCAACAAGGAGCAACCAGAATGTTCTTCCTAATGCTCCCAAGTAAGAGATATAGCCTTCAGATTATAACCATATCGAAATTTCTTGCCAAGTAACCAGTGGAATGGAGTAAATCTGATGTCCATTTTTATATTATTTAGCAAGAAAAACAATTCATTAGGGGCTTATTTTGGAGGTGGCAAATTCGCTAATTTAAGGCAAAAATAACTATTTCATATATCAACAAAAACAGTGAAGGCTGTCAACCTTCAGTACTTTACAAGCATATGACAAATAAGCACAGAGTCCTACTGCAAAAGTAAACGAATATGTATCCGTTGCTTCGAATACCGGGTGATATAGTGTGTGTATGCATTCTGATTTTCTTTTAAGTTGAAATTTCACTTGGATTCTATTTTGGCAACCAAACATTTTTGTCCGTGAATGCATGGTGCACTAAGGCTCTCGGAAGCTTAATTCGTCAGAGGATGCGTCCTACTTCAGTTCGTTATGTCTGTGAGCAAATCACCACCTTCGGTTCAATTGATGTTGTGGGTTGTAACTATGCTTCCGCAGCCATATCGGAGAATTCATATCAGTGCGAAATTTCTGATCATCATCCGTGTTCTTTTTAATAATTACTCTAGGAATCGTTCTGGACAAGTGGTTGCCATGTAGAATAATGCGCAATGTCGTGTTCCAGTCTAGTTTTAACTCCTAGGGGGAACCCACTTGTTGATAGTTTATTAGTGATCATATTTCTAAATGGTGAATTGTAAGCTGGATCTTGTAGCTGCTGTCTCCGGATTGATCAATGGGCTTGACAATTTGCTTTTATCTTTGAAAAACCGCCAAATAAGCTTTCATGAAATATCAATGGAGCTTCAAAGTTCAGTGCGAAACGGAATATCGCATTAATAATGCTCCAGTTACCACCTTCGTCGTTCCGATCCTGGACAAAGTCTCAGGTGAACAAGGGAGACAAACGGACTAGGGATCTACGTACAGTTCATCTCGTGCGTCATGCATAACGTTTTTGGTTGCCAACCCCAAAAATGGCGTTGATTATCTCATGCTCGACTTCCATGGTACTAAATGATTCGTTTTTTAAAAAGTTTACTATCCTTGACTGGTTGCCAGGAGACCCAAAGTTTCGAGTAAATCTGTAGTCCTCACTTGTCGAATTATATGGCCCTGTCAACTAGTGTAGGCAGTCGTGAACAAATTGGTCAAAATACAATCACGGTTCAGGCGGGAAATCTATCTGGACAAATTGGAATGAAGAAACACCCGGGATTCGAAAAGCAGTTGTACCAAATTTAGCAACTCGAAGTTACAGAGCTTTCTCGTCGTCCAAGATGTTAGTAGATGATCTGACACTTCGCGGGTCTGTGTGTTGTCACTTCTGTTCTCGAACTTGTATGTTCGGTTCATCGCTGATGAATGTGCAGGGCAGTGGTTGGATTGCTTTGTTCCAATTATCCCGTTTGTTTACTCGTATCACTTTTGTGCCTCGCTAAATCCTACCTTACTTGATTAGCATGCCATTTCGTTTGATTTCACATTTGTTTGTTGCCCCGCTGGACCACTGTCAAGTTGCAAGTGTATAACTACTAATCCACACGGCCACTACTATCGACTAGCGGTGCATTGTTTTCATTTCGACTATTCAGTTAAAAAATTAACCTTAAACCGATATATCGAAATGCCCATATTCTATTATAAGTACTATTTGCATACCGACGGGAGAACGAAATTCCCTAGTAAACTACTGTTCTTCAGTGTGCATCTAAAATTCTTCCGCATCATCCGTCTTATCTAACGATTTAACTGAGGTTGTATTACCAAAGGCAATTATGAAGTGTGAAGGTACGGATGTGGTTGAATTGAACTGTACCGGATACGAACGTTCGACGAGCGGCACTAGCTAGGCTTGTGAATTTGAGAGAGTTTTATCCGTTCGCCGATATACGTTATCGGTTACAATAAAAATCGAAAATTGAGACCATATATGCTAAAGGTTACGCTTGACTAACTGACCATTTTTTCTTTGATGAATCACCGTCTTGATTCTTAAAATAAATTCATCACGCACACTTAGTGTTCCAAATAAAGCCGTACTCTCGAGACATCATTCTCCCCTCATCTGTTCTGTTAATCGCATTCCAGCTTGATCCGTCACTGATCGGGGGTATGGTCGTGAGTATTGGAGATCGATTTGTCGATATGTCAATTGCACGTAAGGTCCGCATTTACCGGGACGCTTTAGAACAACCTTTATGAAAACTTCGTCATTGTCGTGCCTGATGCCTCGAGACACCACTCCCATGCCGCCTGGATCGCCGTCGACAACCGCAAAGTTCATCCCAGATGTATAAACTGTTAGTATACTTGGGAATTAGCCATTTTGCCAGAAATACAATGCTATTTTAGCCATGTTCGTTTTATTTATCGCTAAATGTAGAAATCATCTGAGTTGATGTTGTGATTTGGAATCGAAAGTCTGAATCAGTAGGAGCACTGAAAGTATTGCTAGGTATCAAGGTCAAGGCAGTGTTGTTATTTAATGCCAACAAACACGTGTTGCTCAAAGCTGAAGGTCGCGGAACGCTCCCGCAATCGGTTATTTGGTTAACACTTTTATCATTGTTCGCTCGGCTTTGGCCAATACCAGGTACCTGTTACAAAGTCTTCCTTACGCAGCTGATCAAGATCAGGGCTGCAAACGTCTGCCTATTCAGATTTAACGGGTATATTCCGGACACCGGCACGCATCTTCCATAATACGTGTTCGCGAACAGGTTAGTGGTCATCACGATGAAACACGGCCATCGAGTGTGGATCAAAGTGTTCAAGAGTGCATTGTGTATGCTACTGATTGCAGCCGGAGCGCCTGTGAGTTTATCGAACAAGAAAAGGACCATGTATTGGTTAACTATGTTTCTTTCGGTATGTGACCTTCGGACGTGTGTTCCCTTAGGATTCCGGAGCCGCGGTTGGCGACGTCCCATCGATCGACAGAGTGGGAGCATTTCGGCTCAACAAACAACTGTGGAAAGCATATTGTGTAGGTGTCGAAAAAGCACCGCTCCGGTAATACACGGGGGAGCAGACCACGGCAACTATTCTGAGCGGTATATGCGATTAGAAAGCGAGAAATCGGAAGCACAGAGCAGTACAGGCCTTGTATCAGACACAACGAACTCAATTACATAATTGTCACAATGAGAACTGGTCGCCCCAGGAGATATCAGAGAAAGATGTTCGAAAGTGGTCACGTTTTCCGAAAGGTCAATCTTACTACACACCCATTTGGAGTTATTTAATCGACTTTTCTAAACAAAACCTGGAACGTCGCGGTGAAATTCATATTGAACTTTTGTTTAGTACATTTGATCTTTAGGGTTGGTATGCGAAGAAATAAGCTCAGACCTTTGAAAGCCATATATATATATATATATATATATATATATATCGCGTCGACCAGCACGACCAGTCAGGGGTAGCTTATGCCATTCCGTGCCTCGGATGTGACAAACAGTATGTCGGTGAGACAAGCAAACAATTACGCACACGCTTGCACGAACATATCTTAGCCCTACGACGCGCTGACCCACACTCGCAGATATGGAACCACTGTGCACAAACAGGCCATGAGGTCAACATCAACAGCGCAAAAGTAGTCAGCCGGGCAAACAGAAAGGGGGAGCGACTGATTCTTGAAGCCCTCCGCTCGAATAACTCGGTCAATCGGCATGTCGAGATTGACAAGCATTACGTCATCTTAACAAGACCCGGATGCAGAATAGAGAGGCAAACAGACGGACAGTGCACAAAACCGAACGGAACGAGCGATCCCATTCTATAACTCATTCACGTTTGACAACGAGTCCTAGTTTGGATCGAAACGTCACGATAAACGTATTAACTCAGTGTACGCCTTCTCAACTCTAAAAATATATATGTATATATGTAACATCAAACTTGACCTTGCGTTAGGGTCATTTGGGAGCACCGTGTTAACCGCTTACATTGTTTTCGCGATATGAATCATTGAACGAAAAATAGCAAAATTTTCTGGTGCGCAGTATAGCGGATAAGAAGCTGATTTCAAAGCATCGGTCGATTCACGTTTTTCTAGTATTTGAAACTAATTAGGGCTACCATTTGGGTCATCTCGAACAAACAGACCGCGCTAAGAGCATAATTTTCACGGATGAAATCAATCCTATCCGAGTAAGCATAGGTCATATCCAAAGCCTTCGTCGTACTTAGGCTAAGGCGTTCGACTCACAATCGTTCGTCACGGGTTCGGGCGCGGTGGATATATACTGCTGGTGATTCCCAAGGATGAAACAGTTGAACAGTGCTTCCATGGTTTCTTTATGGCGAGTTGAGCGATGATATCACATAGTGAATTATTTCATGGAAGTAATCAGAACATTATTAAAATTTCACGGGAGAAGTTCCCTTCTGTAATCCTGTCGCAGATTATTACCGATATTTCATGTATAATTGTCCAGACAGACTTGGATAGCATCTGAACGCTCCAAGTTTCATCAGATGTGTCGTGAATTAATAGCATGACAAAGCGAGGTGTGTAATTACCCGGCATAGTAGGAAATTCGAATCACCTCAGTCTGAAAGCTCGTTTTTTGTTTTTGGATGCATGGGATATGATGACCTGAAATACACTTGCAAAAGAGACTTCTAGAAGGAAATTGTCCAACGAAGTTGCCGTTTTCTTATACCCATCTTAACTGTTCATTTTCACACGAAAGAAATTAAAAATATTCTTACCAACGGATCAAAAGAGGATGCACCCTGGATGGGGGAAATTTCGACGTCGCGGTAACGGAGATATTCCTTTCATTCTAACATCCAATATAAAAAGACGGCAGTTTCTCCGAAAGGAGTCCAGTGTTTCATTGTCAGAATTTATTAAACGTTATCTGCAGCAAAGTGGTTTCTTTCAGTCTGACGTAAATCGGGTAAAACCATGTAAAGGTCGTACCTTGGCCCGAATCTTGATTCCTCCCAAGATGTTTCGTGTTTTGGAGTGATAATTGAAGGCAGTTTCCTAGCCAACGAACTTAGAAATTCCAAAGTTTTAAGTATAGAGTAAAAACAATTCAACATCGAGGAAACCAAAAAAATACTAACTTATAATAGCGGGCCCACTGGTGACCACTACGCGCCAAATTGCCGCTAATTGATCTTGCTTTGTTCTTCCTAAGGGGCTCGTGTTGCGTCATGGGTACAATATACATATGGTGTCAGGAATGGGATATTGACTAAACTGCTAGCCTGCGACGTATCATTAAGATCCGCCAGTACAAATACTGGTATTTACCATGGTAGGCTTATACGTACTGCAGAGGAGGTTGCTTATGTGACGCTGAGCGCTCCTTTCGATCAGAGGCAAGATCGCTTCTATCAACTCTACTGGCATTCCTGGGGCTCTGCCGAACTCCGACATTTACGTGTCATTGCTTACGAGATATCCTCGAATCACTCGTCCCCCGGCTGTGATCTCGAAGTCGAATCATGGGGTCGTGAGTCATATCAAACCCAAGGGCAGCTCACGTTTACACGCCCCAGGCGACTCACTCCGGAAAAGTTACGGATGCCACGGCCGAATTTCACCATATTGGTGGCCTTTGGGACTGTAGTCCTTGGGCATCGACGCTACTTAGTTACCAAACAAACTACCGGAGATTGGTGGCCTTGTCGTGATTACTACGCCTTGAACAATACCGCAGGTCCCGACGGCCATCCAGTCCCTCATACTCATGATTTTTCTCCCGGTTTGTCCGGGGCGCGTTTATTTTCCAAAGCTGACTTCGCCAGGGCTGGCTGTTAAACTCCGGTTCGGCCGAACGATGTTCCTAAAACCGCCATTACTACACCTTTTGGTTGTTCTGATGTTCACAGGCCGCTCGGGCTAAGAAACGCCACCCAAACTTTCTAAGAATATGAATGAAGTTATCGGGGGTTCAATTTTGTGCGCTTACATTGACGATATTCTTATCGGCAGCTCAAATAAGACCGAAGGTCTCCAGCATCCGGAAGTTCTTCGGCGCATGTCTCGATACGGAATTCCCATCGACCCACCCGTTTTTAGCGTCATAAGTCTTGACTTTCTTGGACATTGAATAAACTGTCGCGGAATTTTGCCACTGGTAGAACATGATAGAAGTTTGTCGGCTACTAGGTTAGGCGTAAAGCTGTGGATCCTAGGGTTCAGCCGGCTTCAGAAATGCCATTGGATATGAATAGATTGTGACTGGGACACGTTTTGTCTACGTACGTAGGGCAAACGCCTCGTTAAACGCTGTCGTTGTATTTTGGGACTAACGCTTGGCAAGCGAGAACCCACGATCCCTCGACATTGCCACTGCTTGTCCGCGGCCTCTTTCTCGATTGACTTGAACCCCTCTTATTTAAGGCTGGCCACCTAGATGGTGCCCATTCCCTCATCCGCAACCTGACAGCATGCAGCGCTACCCTGAGGAGATACAAGGTCCCCAGAACCGGTAACTGATACTAGATTCCTAATCTCCATGTTACTCACGAGGTCAGTTTAAGTAATCCTACACGGACATCCGTGATTGGAAAACTCAATGCAACGAACATCGTCGGCACGCGTCCCTACATTCGAGATCTTCGTTCTAAAGTGTTCTTCAGGATGCTAACTTGCGGTCGATTTTTCACTATTTCTCGCTCTACTTCAAGTAGATGGTACTATGAGGTAGCAGTCAAAACCCTGGGACACCAGAGCATGGTTAATTGGCCGGCGATGGCCAAACGGATAACGTCGTGGCGTTCGGATGTGTAGGTCGCGGGTTCGAGTCCTCCCACCGCCGGCCAACTTCCCCACTTGGTAGCTCTCTGCTAGCCGCGTTCCCCTTCCTGAAAATTGGTGTACATTGTTGTTCCATTGATAAAGGAAGTAAAAGACAAAAGATAATTGTAAAACAGACATAGACCGTCAAACTAGGATGATTGAAATACCCGCCTGTACAATTGGACTATTTAATGTGTTGACTGCTGCAGCTTTTTTTCCTCCCGAGCCTTTAGGACCCACTTATATATTTTTCTCCCATGGGAATATGTGGCATGGCGAAAAAGGCAGCGATCATTGGTGCTCGCCCTACTGCTTGACGCTTCAAGGCACTGGCGTTGATGCTGGATTTTCAGCCGCCGCGTCTGGGAACGTGGACCACGAAGCCGGATAAGACAGCTTAACATAGTGCAACCACCGCGGATGAGGAGAATCAATCAGAAACAAAATGGTAGGATCACTCTTTCGGAAGCTACCGCAGGCATGACAGAGTATCCCATTTATCGGCTGTCAAATGAAATAGTGAGTGACGATGAGCTCGGGTTGTTTCCGATCGATACGGGGTGTCTCAGATGACGACTGCAGACCTTCCCAGAGTCGCTAAAAGCAGCGTTATCGATCAGGTAGTTTCCGCGGTCGCACATTCGATACATATATGGATAGAAAAAGATTTTATTATGAAACCTGATACATCAGGTGATGAAAACGGTTACGCGCTTGTTACTTCGAATCCCAGTCCCACCAGTCGCTTCGTGACAGATGATAAGCGCTCTCACTCGCCTAGTGCGGCACGTTTTTTGTTTTAATACTACTTCGAGTTTCACAGCCACGATGGCCATTCCTCCCCCAAATGCAACGGGCCTGAAAGACTGAGACATCTCTTCTACTAAATTCACGCGTCAAACGTAATAAAAAAGAGCCCATATTATCAAAAGAAGCAAACCAACAGGAGTCCCTGAAATTCGGCATCAAATCGTAACAGATAAGCAGTAAAAATATCGATGAGAAACGATCATGCAAAATTATTCAACTGAAGTTCTTGTTTACAAGATGTCCCAGCTATGCTGCTTGGACCAGGGAAACGGGGAGTGGTACCGATTGCGTCGATGTGTGAAATAATGGTTCTGAAATCTGCGGAACGAAGGGTACATAAGATAAACGAATAATTACACGAGATGAACAAGGTGTTAGAAATTTCGTACAAGGTGGCCAAAGGCGCCTTTAATTGTTGCTCATAAAAATATTAGCTGGGTGCAATTGGAGAAAGATAAAGACAGGGAAAAAATACACAAGGAAAGTGAGTGAAAAACTGTGATTCCAGTGTTAGAGGAAACAGATACCAATTAGTGGATGTGTGCATACAGGGAAGAATAATGGTTTCAGCTGGGCTATGTACAAAATGCGTGTTTCTGACATGAACGGAGATCAGCACGTCTAAGTGGACCGCGTCTTGAGCTCTTTCATTTTCCGGATAAACAAGGCTTCCATCACTTCGGTGCAATGAAATTCCGGCGTACCTTTAAGGTACAGAATACGTGCATCAAAAAATAGTGAGTTCATCGCGAACGAAAAGTCGCCCAGGGTCGCATACTGTCCGACGGTGAGACGTTCTGCAATTCGAGCCAGAGCTGCGTAGCAAAAGGGGTCGCAAAAACCAGAGCAGAAAGTGAGACAGAAAAACCTTGGGCATTGGCGCGATGTACACACCAAACTCTCGGGTCTCGCTTCGAGTTCGTTGAATTTCGATTTCTCCTACTTGGATTGTTGATAAACACTGGTTGAACAGCAAAAGGTATTTCTGAGTACTAAGAATGGAAACAATAACATCCAAGCACAGTGTTTGTGCAACCCACATTTATTGCGTAACTTTTAGGTTGTTGAAATCCCAGAAAAAAACACTTTTATCGCTAAAATTCTGGCGGGAAAATGAAGAATGCTGTAGTGGCATCTGACTGGTTACAAAGTTTCATCCACTTTATGATTTGCTTGTAGGCCTTTGATTGAAAACAATTATTTGGTGACTGCAAAATCATGACTCCAAACAATTAGGGAACGATGTTTCACCCAGATGCATTGCAAATCAGCCCGTTAAACTAGGGTCTTGGGATGCCACCTCTCTCAAGTTAACTATCTACTTCGGATAGGGAAGTACAATGATCACAGAGAAACGCTAGTCCTAGTGGAAAGTTAATGAGGAGTTCGGGTTTGGAAGACCTGACGTGTGTACGTGTGTGTGTGTGTGTGTGTACAGAAACGCGTCTATATTTTCTATTTCCCATTTACCACCATGATTCCCGTGGCACTTTATCAGTAAGCAGATCTGTGCAAATAAATACTCATGCGTCAGGCGTGCAACAAAAATCAGTCTTCGTGCTGTAAAGAGCTGGATCACTTGAATCGTTTGTCAGGAACTCCCTGACCAATAATCGTTTACGCTCAGCAGCACTTTCAAGGTGGCATTATCCAATATGGTGTAAAATTAGAGGAAATACGCAATGTCAAAAAAAATCATAACGAACTGACTACAAAATCAGCACTGGCCGGCGATGGTCGAGCGGGTCGGGCGGCTGTCACCCCAATAAGGTAAGAGAGTCACGTCCCAGGTCCCCTGGTCACCTTGGTGATCGACGGCAATTCATCATCGCTCGACTTGTTGTCACGGCTCAATTAGTGAGACCTTATGTGGTTCGGAGCCACTTCAACTTCAAAGTTTTAGTTTCGGGGTCTCCGTCTCCCTTGTGAACCATAGCTGTTATGGAGCACGCTTTTTTCTTTGCACTCACGTTTCAAGCATATAAAAGGAAACTACTTTGGTAACTTTAACAAAACAATGGTCGCTTACTTTTTGGATCCTCCAAGGATTCGATGGCTGGATATTTGTCGGGATCCGGCAACTGGAGGAAAGGCCATGCCATTTTATTCTCCTGTGTACGGGTCGCGATGAAAACAGTGAAGTGGAGACAAAAGAAAGGAATTTCATTGAACGGTCACAATCTTCCGGCGAGACATCCAGATAGAACAAAATCAATATTGAGGCATGACATACCTGCAGTTCACGGAGTAAGACGGCTAACTGAGATTGTAATGAGGCAGTCAACGCAGTCTCGTACAGAGTTTTCATCGTGTTATTAGAGTCCTCCTTTTTCAAATTTGGTCGTTCTTCCGTTTTTCTTTGAGCAAGGGGATCAGGCGGTGACAATTCCGTGCAGCGTGGACAAATGTACGTGCCCGCATGTGTTGCCGCTTGCTGTGATGTGAGACCCACGCACTCCGCGTGATACCATTCGTCACACTGATCGCAGGCAATGTAAACCCTTTGTCCAGTGATACATGATGATGTAAGAAGCAGAGGTGTATATGGGAATGTAGGGAAAATAATAATATCAGCAGCAATTCTTCTTGTGTCCATCGGAATCATAATCGAAATGGAGAGCGAAAACCTTAGCGAAGCCAGAAACCCAATTCATATTAATAAAAAATAGTAGGAACTGAATGCTGATTACATGAAGTAGAGCCCAGTGAATCACACGTCCTCGGGCTCGGCAATGCACATAGTATGAATATTTAAACTGAACGAGAAAATAAACAGGCTAGTGAAAACGTATGTGAGCACATCAATAACCATGGCACTCTAATGATAAACGATTTTTTAAGAATCTTTCACAGTTTGGAAGTGTAACAGAAACAGTGATACTGTATGATGGATCAATTGCAGGGAAGATCGGGGGATTGTTTTCTTGATTCAAAAGATCGAAAAACGACGCTCAAAATGTATTCACATTAAATGCGAAACTACACAAACATTAGCCTGAATCAATTCAACGCAGACTATTAGTTACGTAAAAAAGTCAAATTACTCCCAACTAAACATCAGCATTGCTGGCACGGGTCTGGGGAGCGAAAATAGGACCAACAAAAGATTATGGGAAAACTAATCGGACGACTTGCAGGAATAACTAACCTGGTGGGCTCGTATGGAGTCCGACACAAACAATAGAGCATTTCGTTCGCGTGCTCCTCGGCCCGTCGACATTCAGGACAGTGCCATGAATCTCCAAGCTTCGGCGCGTCAGTTGGAGTCAAGCCGACACACTCGAAGTGGAACCAGTCTTGACATAAATCACAACCCAAATATTCGCTGAAAACCACGATATCGGAAGGGGAAATGAACAAAGGGGAGGAGGATGACTTGTGAAAAAAAACGGAAACGGTGGGGTGATTACTCTTAGTGGACCGCTAGCCAAAACTTAATGTGTAATTGTGCCGTTTAATTACAATGAAAAGAGACAAAATGGTAAGCTTACCAAACAGATTTCCATTTCGCATGCGGGCCGTAAACATTAACCAGCAAGCCAGCTTAGAGAGCACCGTAATTTCGACCTTCATCCAGCTACTACCATCACCATCAGCTTTGAAAAATGGTGCCACTGAGCCTTAATGCATTGGTAACAAAAATTCAGTGGGCTTGTTTCTGGACAACAGCCTTTTATATATCGGAGAATCATGACCGACGTAACGATCCACTAAAGTTTGAAAACTGGCATGAGCTAACGTGATGTTTGTCATCGATTCAAAGAATCACACAAGCGGGCATTTATAAAAATCAAGTCTGTTTTAAAAACACTGGACGACTCCGGCCACTTAGTGTACAGGAACGTCATTAGTTAATATGGGAAAGAAGAAAACACTGATGGTGAATAACTACATCGATTGAAACATCTCCCGAAACCAGTTGGAATTCCGGTGCCGACTACACGGTGAAACAAGAACCATAATCTCATCGGAAAATCAACATTTGGGATCACTAACCGTGTGGGATCGTATGGAGTTCGGCAAAAACAGTAGAGCCCATTGGAAAATCCTGAGAGATTTAAAGTCGCCAAATCCGGTCTTTGTTGACCACCCGTCTGTTGCCGCTCTATCTTAGATACAGAATGCGAGTAAAATAAAGACGGGATCTTTTTGTCGAGTTCCGAATGTGACGAGGGCGCATCGACCACGTTAGTTAATACCCGTCTGCCTGTCGCACGAAGACTGCGACCAGGTGGGCGCCCAACACGTCGACGAGTACCCCGTGCGCCACGGACAGCGCTGCTGGCATTATGGGAGAGACAAACTTCTCGTTCAACCTTGTACGAACGTTGCGGAGACCACTGCTAGTAGATGAGAGAAGAAAACGAGTTAAACCAGATCGACATCAGTAAACACAGATTTGCGGATAATCGTCCAATCAAACTTGAAAAGTTAATAGAAAGCTAACGGTTTATAAGTGAAAAAATGACCCTGTCATTCCCTACGTATGAGATGCGAAATTAAATAAAAACAAGATCATGAAAAATGGTTATCTTTTGAAATCAGCTGTTGCATGCATTATGCGCGAATATGATGGAAGGGACACGCCTCATAGTCGCTAGGGTCGACAACACGAGGAACGGAGACCTGGAAGATATGGCCCGGACATTTGGAGCGGCACAGAGCCACAAAAGGTCCCAATTGGTCATGCATAGTAACGAGGAGGGCAAAATCAACCGAGAAAGTGATCAGTGCATCCGGGGATCAAACTTCCAAAGTTTTGGGGTAACATGTTAAATCTATCAACTTATCATCGACACAAACATGGAGCAGAAGACCAAGTTGATGCGACTGAGTAGGTGCCTAACTGAGTGAGTTTAACACTACCAAGTCTGATGCATACGACGTTAACGTTCAGCTAAGTGTCCACAAACCAGACTAGAAGTCTAGATTACGAAAGCCACATGTTTGTGAATTTTGAATCCTGCACCACTGTTGTACAGGAGCCTGGAATTTTAAGAAGATCATTATCGTTCAGCGTTAAACAGCGCAATAAGTCCCACTGATCACTGCCTTGCTTATCACGCTAGAGTATGCTATAGAAAAAACGAAAGTAGCGGGCAGATAGGAAGTGGATCCACAGGAGCGGGGAAACACAACACCGTAGTGGCTAACACACAAAGTACACTGGCTCATTGTACAAACGCACATTTTTCACGATCCTTGCGACGAAAATCTTTAATAAGTAAAATCCACTTTTTGCGACCATAGGAAAAAAGCGCATCGCGACGCGGTTCACGCGATCGTTCGGCTTGAGTGAAATATAAGATCGGTGTCATAAATGCTTCCGTTCAGTTTACGCTGTCTTAGCGTTGGACATGAGAGCATTCACTTCTGCTCTCGTATTACGATCTTTCGACGCGCAGCCGCCGAGGTGTGAAACCTATGATAACCGTTAACTCATACCCATCGAGTATCAGACTATGAACTACTAACGTTCAGTCTATAAGAGCGCCCTAGAAAATACAACGTACCGAATGGAACTACAGTTCTTGCCAGTCTGTCTAGTGTAGGTTGCGCATGTTCGGTGCATTCGAAAGAGCGCACAAAATTGTTGGCATAATCTAGGTCACACAGATTTCCATCATTTGCCACTTAGACGCCTATATCCTGAAGATCGCCCAACGCTTACCCCATTTTTTGGAGACGAAACTAGACAAGAATAATCACTAAACAGACAAGTTCTCAACATATGAACGAGAGACAGTTGATAAGTGACATCAGGAAATTGTCAACGTAAAATTACCGTTGAATGCATAGCTTCCACAGGCATGGATAGAAGAGATTCAAGTCGAGAATCACCAAGAGCGGGACATGTGCTTGGTGTGGATGGTCCACTTGATGATTCATTGCTATCATCTCGACTGGGACTAACTGCTTCTGGAGTGCTGCTCGTAGGTAAATCCGGAACACGCGGAGGTACTGTGAGGATTCGAGACAGAGTTCGACCACGTGGACGGCCGCGACGATTCGGAACAGCTCCACGACGCACAGATCGCGGACGAGAGGATATTGTACCGCCTCGATTGAATGCCCATTCTGGTTTGTTCTCCTGTTCTTCGCTGTCCACGAGGGTATTCTTCATAGTTGCTACCGGGGTCTTAACTAACCCGGAAGTAATATCTGAAGGTTGAGGCGAGTAGGACACTTGAGACGTGGTTAGTGGACACCTTGAACCACGATTGGCACGGTACCGACCGGAGGTTGGTGGGCGTCCACGAGGACGGCGGATGACAGGTGTGGGTGTCTGTTTTACTGAGGATGTGTGGGGTAAAACGGGACGTGGTTGGACCGGACTTGTTCGAGTTGACTCAGAGTCATCTTCGTCAGGTGAATCACTTGGACTCTGGGCGAACAGATCTTCTTTTTGCTTTTCTACGGCCTCCTAAGATGGGCAAAAGTGAAACCAAATAAGCCTGATAACAGTGGAATGGATAAGATAGCGGAAAATAATGAAAAATAAACGATGGTCAACGAAACATACCAGAAACGTCGGCAGCAGGAAGATACATCATCTTAGTTTTAACAAACAACAAACGTGTGCCGATGTATATCGACTTTAGTTGTTATCTCGAAGTGAAGCGAAATCTGTGAACGAAAAAAAATCTCGAGTTTCTGTCGTTCACCGATCGCGAAAGATCATTGATTAGCAGCAACTCATTTCTATTTACTTCCCCTTATAACTGGCTCAGAGTCGTGGTCAGGCGAACGCGAGTGGGACCGACAGCAAGGGAGTTTGAGTTTGTGGCAGTTGTAGTCAAATAGGAAAATGGTGATCATCTGAATGACTCCACAGTTCGTGGATCTCGACTAGGAGGCCAAATTCTTCTTAAACACCAACAAGACTATAAAACTCACACGTTGGGTGACCACATTCGGAAGAGTACAACCTACTGACAACATCCCGGCTGTTACTGTCCGACCGATAACAATTACGGGTATGGCTCACTGAAGAGTGATGAGGCACTATAAAAATCATGTGCAAATCTCGCTATGTTGTATGCACAGGAGATTATTAGCTTGGAACAAACGTAAATGAAAAGTGAAACGGATGTGAACTCACATCGGCCAAGGCCCGGGCTAAATTCAAGTAGAGTCTTCGCCGCGCTATCAGCTGAGTTCGAAGCAGTCTAGCACGTTGCTCCACCGCACAACGCTCTGCTTTGGTCTTGCGGGCCAGCACTGAGGCGCGTGCGGCACGAATAGCTTGCAAAGTGCGGGCACGTGCCTTAGCCTCAAGTATTTCACTTGTTATCACGGGTGGTTCAGGTGGGGGTCGGCTGCGACGAGTGCCAACAGACCGAGTGGTAGCTAGATTAATTGGTTCAAACGCAGTGCGACGATTCCACGAAGGTACATCCAGATTCAAAGGGACTGCACAGGTTTTTAGAGAAAACAAGAATTGTCGGAAGGAAATGGCGCCATTATAGTGCATAAATTCACTCACGAGTAACGGATAAAAAGAGCGGCTTACAACGCGGTAAAACTAACTTTTCTAATGATGAACCCAAATCGTATAGGTACGCTTTTGAAACTACAATTACCGAAGAACCTTGGAATAAAAAAGTGACGTGTAGGGAGCACCAACAGTCAATGTTAATTTGCTTGCAAATAGGTCATCAGATTTAATATATAATGCCAACCCAAGACCAGTTAATAAGACAATGAGAGAAATCCAGCTAGGAGCGACACGCTAGTCCGCATAGTCGTTTGATAAGTGCCACAACGCTTGCGGAACTCGTGGACTCTCTGGCCATCCTGGAAGCTTCCATTCGTCCGTTATGCTACCAACGTATTTGGTATGGTTCAGTAGGTAAGTGTTAATAGTGACTTGTCTCCTTTCGATTATGGTCGGCAATGGTCAGGTGAATTGGGCATCTGTCATCTTGAAAAGTCAAAAGTTCGAATCCCAAATCTGCCTATTATTTCAGCAATAAGCCTTGACTTGTTGTCGCCTGGCCCGTCTCCACACCTGATCTGTCGAGACATCGTGTGATTCTATCTCAATCCTAGTTTCAAGGGCGTAGGTACCGGTCACCCCTCCCCAGTTCATTGAGACCTAGAAGCTATGGGATATTACTTTCACCATATTCATGCGTCAGACATATACTAAAAATATATCCCCTTACAGATTGTATTCCATCCGTTTATCCACACATCATTTGTTTGTGTTTCTTTTCATTTTGGTGCATTGTCTCTTACTGGGTGCTACTGTTTATCTCGGATAATCTGCACTGTCAGATTTCGCCTCAGAAGGGAAACCTAGGATTTCTGAGTTCCAGCAGCAAATGACGTAGTAGCGTAGAATGAGATTTGGGGCAAACTTACGCAATGTATATATCTCATGTGTCCATGGTTTTAGTCCAGGAGATCCTTCAACAAACTGACCGGAGACATTGAAGACTACGACAGCGAATTTTCGAGAATCGCAATCATGATGTCACCTTCTGTCGAGCGGCACTATCTATTTTGGTGTTTGTCGCGACGGGGTTGTTTTTTGTTCACCCTAGGTAGTCTGACCCTGTCCATCTAGCACATTAATTCTTCCCATTGCAACGTGCAACAACGTGAGAAAGACGACAACTCGCCTCGCCGTTTAGCATTTGTCGATGATTCTGACCGATGAAATAGTGTCCTAGTCCTCCATGTTGAAGGTTGATTTGAGCCGGTAAATCAGTCGGAAAGCATTGGAAGAACAATCGATCAAAATAGATGGGCTTGCAGTCAGCCACTCTCTGCTGCCACGCGAACAGATTCTTGTTGGGACCAAATGCTTTGGTTGGGTACCCTAATCGTTCTCCTGCTTAGTGGCTGGACTCCCTAGCAGTGTTTGAATTCCATACTGAATTGATCGTCACGCAGAATGATCAGGACCTCATTGCTCATTACATCGAGCGGGGCGGGTTGCGACAAGCGTGCGCCTGTTCCGAGTTTCCGTGCTGGATTGACAACCCACCACCTTGTGGGTGAGACTTTTGAGCGAAAGGCTGAGGTTAGAGTTCCCAAAGAGAAATCCGAGATGTATCGAGTGCCGTTATACCTCCAGCATCTTTTCTACAGGGAACCTTTCAAATTTGCATTCTACGGGTGCAGTAGGGAGCATGCGAGATGCCACGAGGAGTTGGAGCTTGATATGACACGCTATTTAAACCGAAGTGTTCACTTCAGTTAGCTGCCTTCAGTATCCGCACACTCATTCAAGTAGGTCAACAAGCTACCTGAGGTAGAACTCTTGAAACTGTTAAAATAGATGTTTGCTCTGTCTCCGGAACGTGCGTACAAGACCCTACTTCTGTGGTCACTCTTCTTAGCCCAGATGCAAGCTTGCTCTCTTGCTTGACTCTTCGTGTTCCCGATGATCGGTTTTCGAGCGCTCGTGGTCATGGTGGCGTTGGTATCGCTGTGAGCGTGCGAACGGAGCGTGCACTGTTAGGCTGGATCCCAGTCAACAGCTGTCTGTGTTCAGTTCGGTTGGAGCTCCCCTGAGGCGAAAAACGGATTCTATTGAGAGTTATCTGGATTATTGCGAAGGTTTCGTTTAACGACGTTGTGGTTGTTACTGGTGGTTTTAGCGCCCGACACCGGCACTCATTTGGGGCGGAACGGTGCATAGAAGGCCGATTCTCTGTGCCAGTCGATCGGGGCGACCACGAGCTGTTTCTGGTGAACATCGATTCTTATCATGCATAACGACATCAGCTCACGTTGTGCTCTCGTTCGCCTTCACCGGGTTTGACTCAGATTGATCACATTGCCATCAGTCATCTTTGGTGTGAATGAATCGAGGATTGCCGACCATTCTGGTCGATATTCGTGGTTTCGGACCATTCGCTCGCTTTTATTTACGTCTTGTCTCTGGGTGCACCAGGACAAGAGTCGCCTGTCCGGCACAGCCGATTTTGACGGTAATCGTATTCTATAGACGTTTGCGTACGATAATTAATGTCGCATTTCGTCAACCTCAGTCCCAGTGGGAACTCTCCATGTTTTTTCATCTTTGGATGCAGCCCATCTGATTAAACTGCTGTTTTCTGGTGAAACTCATATGGCTGGTGACTTCAATTCAGATCGAGAACGGGTATCTGCCAGCATCGCTTCACTTGCAGCCATGACGGTCATCGTGGTAATGGGCAAATTAAACTTCTCTTTAAGGCACACGTTCCAGAGCATCAGCGGACACTCCAAGCCGTGAATCAGCGAGTCGCCGAATCCGTTGATCACTTCGCTCGATTTTCTTACGGGACCTTTTTGCTCAGACTATTGGTCGACGTAATTGATGATATTTCACTGCAAAAGTGTTAGTTTTTGTCCGGGTCAATGAATTAGCTGAATCAAAATCAGGTACTTGTGCACCCTTTCTCTTCCGTCAACGTGCGACCTCTAGTTTGTGTCTATTCGCATAATCGCTTTCCACTGTCGAGCCTGCGAATGTTTTTTCTTGAAAGTCTTCTGTGTTTTCTTTTGATTGTTTTCCTCTGAACAAATTCGTACACTGGACTCCTACGTTTTATTCATCCACAACAGATGGAAGGGGAAAGGACAGTGACGAGATAATACAAACGAATGCAAGTGGACAAAAGCAGGCCTCCGTCGGAAGCAGAGGTGAGCAAGGAGGTAGGGTTACCTGCAATACATCCTCCGGGTTAACCAGATGGACTGTCGCCAACCTTTCTCAAGTTTGGTAGGGAAGTGTGAACACTGAAGTTAACAAAATTCCTTGGCTAAACGTGGTCAAGGACAGATATCTTAGGGAGTGGTGTGAACTGGTATTTGTGCAGATTTGTATGAAGGGGGATAGATCTTCACGTGAAACTGCTTGCTGGCATCATCCTTGGACGATTATCTGGTGCTCGACAGAGCTGTATGCATGAAATCAAGTCGATTTCCATCCTCGTGTGGTCTTACTGATCCACTTCTACTTTGTACATCCTAGAACGTGGGCATATATTTCGCTGATCCACGATTTCCGTTTCTCTTCAGTTGAAGTCAGTGTTCGACTTCGTTGATCATACAGTTCCTTAGCGATGCCTCTCACCGGACGATGTGCCAGAGAAATTCATTTCACTCATCTATTCTGGGTATGCGACTAGCCTAATTCATCATTAGAAGTGGTGTGTCACATTTGCCCTCTTTCATGTTTTCTTTTCAATTTTGTCATTGATATGACTAAGTACAAAGCCGTATCTTTATGTGAGAATAGTGTCATTGATGTTTGCTCAGAAGGGAATTTGTCTGATTTGGAACATGCCGACGATGTTGTGTTACTGAGTGAAAATTCAAGTAAGTCGCAAGTTTTTCTCGATCGGCTGAGCGATAGTGTAGGTATGTTTGGAGTGCGTTTTGCACCTTCGATGTGTAAAATGGTGTTTGAGGACTGGATTGGCTTAAAGGCGAATCTTGTTATTGCAGGGGAGCAACTGAATGAGGTGGACAGATTTAGTAAATCGCGTAGTTGTACTCCACCTGGCTGTCGTATATCAGAAGTGTCCTAACACTTACAGAAGACCCGATTGGCATTTGGTAATATGAGCCATCTGCGGCGTCGGTGCGACATCCGACTCACTAACCGAAGTTCGCCGCCCACTGCCGGTATCTCATATAAGCTTAAACAGTCTTTGACTGTTACCTGAAGTTGTCGCGTCCTCCATCCGTTCGGCTGCCTAAACCCATCAGTTTCTACGGTCATTCTGGAGGTTAATGATGAGTTGATGCCGCAGCTGTGTACGCATCCTATTCACCTCCTTGCAGTTGGGAAGCTGGCGTTTTTGCTCCATCAGACCGAGCAATTTGAGATCAAGTGTCTTTCATGAACGCAAGACCTAGGACCACAGGCGAAAACTGCTGCAAAACGTATCACCTGGTTGATTTGGTCCCAGCGCTCGTCCGCATTGTTGCTCGTTAAAGTTTTTAGTTGGTCGGATAGTTTCTGTTCATTGTTGTTGAGAACAGCCGAATCAGACAGTCTTTGGACGGCCAATCGTGTTTGTGATCTGCTTTGATGGCCGGTGAACTGAAGCAAAAATCGCATGAAAACTACTGTATGGTCCGATTTGATGTACATGGTCTATTATGATCTTCAGTTCTGGACAGAAATGCGCCAACGGCGGCTTACTGCGATATGGTCGATCTGACTCAGACTGCCCGTCGAAGATAAAATAGTAAGAGCACCATGTTCCTTTGCGCAGCGAATTGTACCGAAAATTCGTGCTTTCCGTTAGTAACCGCCGGCGTATACCCGTGGGAAAAGATGCATTAATCATCGACTCGCCATCCATCGTACCCCTCAAGCTTCACAAACTTGAGTGGATGAAAAGTGTCGGACATGATGCACCGCTCACCAATAACAGTTGATCGTAATTGAAAAAAGCACCGAAGGATAACTGACCATGCAACAAACGGTATAAGCTAAATGATAACCAAATGGTTTTTTGATCTCGAACGATTAACATCCAAATGCTTTCCAGCAGTTCGGCAAGAATGAGGAAACGAAATGACAAATTCAGACACTTACCGGAGAAGGAACTTTCAAAGACGTGGTCATTATCAGTAATGATATCGGATTTTCTCGATTGGGCATTCCGTTGAGACTGTTGTTCTGCTGCCAAACAAGTTTCTTTTTTGGGTTGTATTAAACGAGCGGGTCTGCGCCGCGCGCTTAATAGCTCCTCACTGGGAACAATGTCGTAACCACTGGGACCCAAAAGACCTTCCAAGTAGGCTGACGACCGTGGGGGAAGATATCTGAATAAAATGAAAGCCAAAAATAAGGCAAATAGCTATCAATGACGTTCCGCCAAAATTCTTATAAACTATTGAATTCCTAATTGTAAAAGAGGTTCAAATGGTTTGCCATCGCAACGGAATTCGAGTCCAGTACTCCTTGCTTGATCGAGATTATCAAAAAACTGACACTGATTGATTTAATTGTCATCTGCCTCCAAATAGCTCACCTAGATTTCAGGCTCCGAGTCGGCTACTCGCCATAACCACCTGTCCAAACGATCCCAAGTAATCTGGGGTTCAAACAGCCTTAGTGAAGGAAGTCCTACGCATTGCCTTATCGTGGCCGAGGTGTTCCTACTAAAATGTTAGGAAGAAGACGAATGCCTGCCTATGGCAATCAGCTTAGGGGATATGGCTAAACCGTGATCCCAATCCAACCAGCATATTGCTATATGCCTAAAGGCATCTGGAGCGAGGATGTGTGCTGATCACCCAGGATGTCTTGCTTCATCCGCAGCCTGTATGGAATGAAGAATCAGTCACCGGTTCCCGGTGGGTTACGTGGCCCTCAGATCGTCCTACTGCATCCAGGGGTTAGACCGATGACCAAAGTCTCGGAGTGGGGTCTCCTAAGTCAAAGCTCTACTTCGATTTGGACAAGCGGGTGGTATCACGCCCATAGAAGGATCATGGGTCTCGACTGATTGTTTATGATGTGGGAATGGAGACTGGAAGAGTTAGGCATGTGTGTCAACCTCTCCAAATTGGTTTGTTTTATTCTCTTTCTTGTTCATTGTTTTCGTCTTTTGCCATGATTCTTATGGCACACGATCTGTATAGAATTTTGTCCAGTAGAATAATAACAATAACAATATATGTCATTCAATTCCATTGTTCTATTGAACATTAACTGCCCTAATTTCGGTTGCTACCTTACGAGCAATAGGGAAAGATCAACCGAAACGTAATCGATTGTTGAGCCACACAGAAAAAGCCAGACTCCACATGAAAGGAAGCCACTAATTGTGACATTCAGTCATGTGATCTACTGCGCCCAAGCAACGCTTGCGAGGATCTCATGGATCGCAATGTGGTAGTCTAATTTGACGCACAGGGGCCAGTTCATTAGTTTTTTTCCTTGTATTCGAAACGCTGCTAGGCTAGACTGTTTTCATTCTTATTTGGTGCTGCAAGGCAGGAACCGAAAAAAACACGTTCGTCCAAGGTCAACAGTTGTAAAAACTGAACTATCACTGAGACAGATCGGTGAACAAATGTAGTATAAACGACTCTTTGATAAGTGTAAGACGATAACGTTTATGCGTCTTTGGTTTTCAAACCGATTGAATAGATTGATACTCCGGATGAATCACTACTTTGAATTGATAACTACTGCTTAGTTATGCTTATTATCAAGTTATGTAAATAAAGGGGCAATCAATACAAACCAAATCATAATTTAGTACAATATTAAACAGTTACTAGCTTTCGGCCATGGATGATGGGTGAAAAATTGTGAAATCCGGCTTATAAGAGAACCTGAATTGGTGGAAAGCCACATGGTACGTCACTTTCGGTGTCAAGATCACAACTGGCCGAGTATCCCGTACATCTCTCAATTCAAGGTATATGGTTCTTCCATCACTCTCGTGCAATTGACAAAAAACTGATTCTATTTAGAAACTTACACATTCATGAATGTTCTGATTTCCCACATACGCAGACTTTCCTCGGACATCCACACTTCTTCAATCCGTGACACGCGATCTGAATTACGATCGTCACCATCCGAGAAATCATTATCGCCATCATCATCATCTGGATCTATGCTGGCCCCGTCAACACTGTCATCATCCGAACCGCGTACACGTCGACGTGAACGGCGAGAGGTGAAAAGCCACGGCTCATCTTCCGATGGATTATAATCCGGATCGTTTCCACCGCAACGGCTACGCTGCTTGGTTGGTTTGCGTCTGGAACCGCCTTTTCGTGACGTGGACCCTGCACCAGATGTTGAATGTCGCCCGGAACGAGTGGCAGAACTCCGGAATTTTTTTGATTGTTTAGATCGCTCTCGGACCGGGTTCGTGTGAGTCAGCTGAACAAGGTAGTTGACGCGAAGCCAAAAGCGATCCTAAAACAAAGTTCAGATAGAATTGACATAAGTACAGTAGAGGAAAAAACACTCAGAATTTGACAATAGCATTTCAGCACATTTATGAAAATCAGTACAGTGTAAATGTAGAAATTTGGGGGAGGAATTTACGAATATGAGCACAATTGGAGAGATCAGTGAGATGAGAACATAAGGTGGCGGATGTTTATTTCATTTGAATACCAGTGGCTGGGAAAAAGTGCAGTCAGTCCAGCTTCCATATTTTTAAGAATCGTTAAATCTGTGTAATTTCATTAAATTACGTTCGTTCAGTCACGACTTTGCGTTCATACCGATTTGCAATGCATGCTTCGAGGTACAGACCAAAGTCGGACAGTATTACTTTAAGGCTCAGTACATAAACTGAATCCAACGGAATTTCACTGGCGACAATCGAACAAGTGAAAACTCAAAAATCCATTTCCATACACCACCGCACCATGGATCGCGATTCATTGTGGACATTGAATTTCTTCGCGGCAGACTGTAATAGTTCTGCACAATAAAAACTATCAAGGCGCAGCTGCATCTGAAATTGGTGTGGTAACTTACACACTTACATGATCCAAGGACCACACAGAATGGTTCTCTTAAGCGTAAAATCCATGAGTAAGTCCAGATGAATTGCGGTCTCAACGAACCGGTTTCTTAGACCGCACCTGGACCAACCCACCAACTACTCATACTGACAAGGGCATAGGTAAGCAGCTTACCGATCGAAAAAATTATACAAGATTGTGAAAAAACTGATACCTACGGTTCCCCTCTACTACATCGATCAGTCATCACCCGCCCTAGATGGATAGCGTCCACTTTAAAGAATGCTTCTCCGTCCCACTTGGTTAATTAAGGTGCAGACAACAAAGGATTTGAACCAAAGGTGTAATGCTAATTCACGGATTACACGAGAAAGGGAAAGAACAACCAGGGAATTTCAAGTGACAGACCTGAAGAAGCTCCCTCACGGGGGCCTTGTATGTCAAACGGTTGAGCCAAAAGTTACGATTAGACTGACCAGAAACCTGCTGTATGGGAAACGAGATACTTTCAGCACCCTTTTACTGAGGATATGACTAAGTTCCGTTCTTAGGATATAAGGATCACGTGAGTTGCCACGATCAATTGCGGTTCCGAGGATTGGTGTGAAGGCGGTTTTAATATATATATATATATATATATATATATATATATATAGAGAGAGAGAGAGAGAGAGGAAAAATAAACTGATCACACTGCCGAAGCTGGAATGTTCACTTTGCTTGTTACCCTTTAAAATTTGTAAATTATGACAGATAGGCTCCACCATTAGGGTAGATGTGTGCTACGTCTTCAAGATCCGCATACAAGACCTCTACTCCGTGATAATTTTATGAAGCCCAGATGAAACCTAACTCCCTTGCCTGATTCTTCTCGTATCAGGTGATTTGGTTTCTGGGGCTGACGTCCAAACAGCAATAACAACGATAGCCGAGCGTGCACTAGTAAACAAGAACACAATCAGTAGCCGTTTATGTGCAACTTGGTTGGACTGTTCTGTATGTTAACAAAGGTCGACTGAAAAGCCGATATTTTTTCATCGTGTCAATTCGTGCACCCACTGACAGCAGCTGTCCTAAAGCTAATGCTAAGCTCTATCGGAACATTTCCTGATTATGTCGGACGTCATGGTAGTTGTTGCTGACCAACTCAGAAGTTGATTGTTTGAGGGAGATGGGCATATCCGTAGCTCACCTTCTGTCCCAGCCAGCCGAACAGACAACGGCAGTCAGTTTATTCACATTTATTTTGATCGAAGACGGCTTTCGCCCAACACAGATTTCTTCACAAGCAGCGACTGGCACCTTTCACCATCCTGTTGTTGGATTCAGGTTGAGAACAGTGCCATTGGTCAATGGTAGCGTGGATTAGTCAAATATCGTTAAGCATTCTGATGCAATATGATAACCCCTAAGTCAGTGGTTACTTCTGTTTACGACTAGTCTGTGGTGGCACGAACACGAAAGCCAACTTTCTTACACAACTGCTGATAGATGACAGTCACTGACATGAGTTACGCCCGTAGTTTTCTACACGGCTATGGACATAATCAACTGTTCAGGATGCGAACGAACATTGGGTTCTTCTACTTGCTTTGCTCTATCGCCCAGTTCGGATAGTTGGAAAACACCAGTGACATTGCGGCGAAAAAATACTGGAAGCCGTTTCCAGGAGTTCCATCCGAAGAACTCTGGAAGTTCGTCCAAATCTTGTGATGTGATGTTCATCTCCATTATGTCAAAATATAACGGATTGTACGAAATTCATTTTTTGCAGTATCAATAACAATGCAGTCGGTCAAAACTGAAATATAAATTTGAAAAAACCGACTAATACTAAGCAAAGCACCCTGAGGAATATTGGTTGTTTTCTTTCGGAAACAACCATGTACGATATGGATAGATCGTCCGCAAAACCAATTCATCCTTAGTGGACGATTCTTCTGGTTTGCACATCCCCGGAATGGGTGATAAAGTAGACGGACATGTGAAACATCTTAGCCAGATCCCTAGTAGTTGACCAGACAGACTGGTGGATACGGGATCCCATTTATTCTCTGCCAAAAATAGCATCAACGATGACCCTCCGTCGTCAGAGTGAATAAAAAACGAGACCCACCGTTTGATCCCTGGAAGGTCTGCAAATGAAAGCGGAATCCCGGGGAAAATTCATAAAATAAAACTTCCAGTGGATAGCGAGTCACTCCATACCCGATATAAAAAATATCAACCTGATTAAAACACCTCGCTTCCGCAGATATTTGTCAAAAAGTGATAGAGCGCCGTGCAGGCACAATGTAACATTTTCATCGAAGCGGTTGCAAAAGCTTACTTTGAATCGATTCGCTTGGTTGGGGCAAAAGCTCGGGCCAATCAGGAGGGTAGTACGTTTTTTCCATGATCAGAGATGCAGGGTTCATCAACAACACTAGATCTCACACGGATTGCTCGGTCTAATGGAGCAAAAACGCCAGCTTCCCAACTGCAAGGAGGTGAATAGGATGCGTACACAGCTGCGGCATCAACTCATCATTAACCTCCAGAATGACCGTAGAAACTGATGGGTTTAGGCAGCCGAACAGATGGACGACGCGGCGATTTCATGTAACAGTCAAAGACTGTCTAAACTTCTATGAGATACACGTAGTGAACTTCGGTTAGTAAGTCGCTTGCGATAGAAACCGGAAGCTCATCCACCGTAAACAACACAGGCTAAATCATTGGGCTGAGCACTTCAAGCATCAGCTTAGCTAACCGCATGCCAACGTGACAGCAGACGGTCCCGACGAACGCACCCCCTCCAGTTGTTATCAAATTGAGTGGAAAAGCTCTGCTGGAATCACTTGCCTACTTGCTTCATGATATTTCGAACAAGGAGCATATTCCGTTATCATGGGGCAAGTCACTGACTGTGCCCATCTTCAAGAAGGGCACATGGAGTGACTAGCAATCAACGTCGGGTTAGTTTAATTCTGATAGTTACTAAGTTCTTAGCTTCAATTATGCTGCGCCGTTTGACACCGATTCCCGAGAGTAACATCCGCGAACAACAGGCCGGATTTCTTCCAGGTCGAGGTTGCATCAACCAAATATTTCTCCCTCGCCAAATCCTAGAAACGTACTACACACACGGCTGCACTACGATCGTAGTCTTCCTCGACTTGAAAGATGCGTTCGACTCCGTGCATCGACCAGCACTATTTAGTGCCCTCTACCGGAACGGAATGCCAACGAAGTTCGTAAATCTGCTGCGAGCATTGCACTCGCATACCTATGGTCGCATGAAGGTATACGGTGAACTGTCAAGTTCATTCGAAACGGCTAGCCTAGTAGCGTTCGGCAAAGGTGTCCCACCTCTCCGTTCTTGTTCATCTTCGTCATGGACGAGGTGATGGAAGATCCTTTAGGTCTCCGGGATGTAGGAGTCGAACTGGGAAGTGGAGGGAAGCTATATGACCTAGATTACGCAGACGACGTCGTGTGCCTTTTCGAGTCTGCAGAGCATGCACAACGGGCACTAGATAGACTCTCGAGAACGGTCGTTCGGTTTGGCATGTGCTTTGCACCTTCAAAGTGCAAGGTGCTGTTACAGAACTGGACGACAGCAGCGCGGAACTTGGTGCTGAGCGGAGAGGAACTCAAGATTGTAGACCGTTTTATCTACCTTGGTAGCTGCGTCTCGAACGACTGTATCTCAGCAGCAGAGGTAAACGCGTATATATCAAAGGTACGAACAGCTTACGCTGGACTGAAGTACTTGTGGCGTTGGTATGATATTTGACAGAAGTTGGAAAGTCATGTGTACTGTGCCACAATGTGCTCAATTTTTTTATGATCGCGAGACTTGGAGTATGCGTGTCGGAGATTTTCGATTTCCGATGTCTACGTAGTACGGCTAGAATTGGATGGAGTGACCGGGTGAGTAATGTAGAGATAAGGAATTTAATATTAGGTGCCGGTTTTGAGAATACGTTATCTCAGTGTATGAAACTTAACGGACTACGCTGGTTAAGTCACGTATTGCGTATGGCGAACGATGATGTCCCCGACCAGTAAAACCCTGAATAAGCTGATTGAATACGGATTTCGGTCACGAATAAACCAGTTGTTCAAGTACGGGTGTCGCCAGCGGAAATCGCGTTCGGGAGACTTCAACAATGAACTTCTGCTGCTAACCGTCAAGTATGAACAGGTGCGATTAGAGAATCCGCCTTACTCTGTGCGGAAGCCAGTCGCAGTAAATTGAATGCCAATATCGAATGGTTCCATCATCGGTCATTTCCTTGTTTTGTGGTTTAAAAGAAGACCCAACTTGCTTCTTGAAATTCGTGCACTTACCAGGTCACCAGGAAAGCAGGTAAAAGACGAAAGTGAGTAAAACGGACACCAATTATTTAAAGCAACCAATTTGAAAACAAATAAGTATCTCTTTTGAGAATGAGTGTTAAATGGGTGGGGCTCACCAGTGGTTGTACACCAATAATCCGCCGAGTGCAATAGGCCGGTTCACCCGACTTGCCAGTGCCGGAATCGGCGTAATCAGTAACCTCACGCAAACACGGGTGGCCATCGTCATCCAAGATGTGTTCTCCATCCGCTGGTTCGCCAATCATTTCATCCCAACGTATCATATGCCACAAGGAGCGAAGCAATAAGAATAACTGAGCCAGTTGTTGACCGGAAAAACGTTGCGGAGGGCTGGAGTTATCAGTGTTATCGTAATCTGTCGGTGGCAATCGAAGCTGACTAAGGCGGAGCCGCCAAGCCTCAATTAGGCTAGGTTTCGCTGAGGGATAGGGCCAAACAACCTGTTTGGAACGACCGAAAGATGCACGTCACCCGATAGGAGGCAAAACAGTCAGAGAGTGATTAAAGGATAGTAAGATGAGAAGGCACCATTGTATAAAGGATGAATGAACAGTCGTAGGAGTAGCAGTTTACTTGCCAACACATCAAACCCAAAGGTCCATAACCACCAGTCACTAGGTAAGCTAACTGATGAACATTACCGCTGAACGGACACTTTGGAAGGGATTTTTATGGAGGCAGGGGCATTTCAGTTAAACCACTAGTATAGAGCCATGTTGAAGCGAAGCGAAGTGAGATTTAACTTAAGAAATACACACTTATTCGCGACTTCTGTAATCCTAGAAACTGTTTTAAGGCCGAAAAGATTCGATATTCATTTGAGTAGTGAGAGCGTTGTCCAAATAAAAAAAGCCATAGCCACAATGTGGCAGTGTGATGATATCAGTGACTAACCTGAACTAACCGCTTTTTCTCTGCATCAAACCCGGGTAATTCACGGCGTCCAGCGGCCAAAATTAGACTGCGCAGATTTTTCGGATGCCAACGAAACAAACTTGAGACACTAGGAAAGCCCTGAGCACAAAAAAGAAGTTTAATCGCGACATAAACAAATGAAATAAAAACGTTCTTGTACAGCATTACTTAAAAGGGAGAATAGGAGAATGGAACGACATAAATATTTGAGCACACAGGAACTGTGATAATTCAAATACAACATCTGTGCCTAAACTAATCAGGAAACAACTCAACCCTGCAACAAACTATACCTACAAGCCTGCTATCATGATATAACGATGTTTTAATCTGAGTTGAATATTTGCCTGATACGTTCTACTAATGCACAAGGAGAAATTCAGATGTCAACCATCATGCCAGCTTGCGGATGAGCAGAAAGGCTACCTACTCTAAGTCAGCGATTATTATGATGGGCTCATGCTCAGAAAGTAAGTGGATGGAGATAAGCAGAAGTAGCGTCCGCGATCAAGTGATTTTCTGTATAGCAAGTGTTCTCATACTAACGTAAGACAAGTGTGGGGACAATACTGTGAGCTGTTAGTGCAGCCAACCATTAATTAAGGTCGTAACCTCTTGCAGCCTTTCATAACGCCGCATTCCAGCAGAGGTGTACGAGACGAATGTCTCCACCAGCAGCCTCTGAGTGCCGAGGGAGGGCGTTGGGCTAAAGATTTGGATTGACCAGAAGCTAGAGGCTGGAATACTGGTCGCCGGAGACCAGCGGTCTATTTGTCCGCTTGACATGATGGTCGAGCCAAGAAATCTAAAGCTTGGTCATTTATTCGTAGGATTCGGTTTGCATGACTTTCAGTAATAACGAGCATCCTGCTCTTAGTGTTATTGATCGCAGGACCGATCTTCGATGCGCATTCGTTAGCCCATTCAAGGGTCATTCGAAAAGAGTCTAGCTAATAAGGAGAACGATTAAGGTTCACAATCGAAGTTTCTAGTTTCAACAAGAATCTGTTTGCAAGGCAGCGGGGCTTGACGGAGTTGAATCCCACCGCATGGGACAATTACTCGTTTAATCATTTTTTTACTGAGATGCCAGCTCAAATCAACCCTCAACCTAGAAAAGAAAACGAAAATGATTGCGTACCAACAGACGGTCCGGATCCACAGGAGTGGATCAGAATACCCAATAGTCCTCGATTAATTGACACCACCAATCTTAGGTGTGATGACGAGGAGGGGGGTCAAGTGAACCGGAAATCGATATTCAAAAAATCATTCCCGAAATTGAATCGGGGTGGAACGTTTGGTTTGTGTAGTCGATTTTTGTCGACCGAGAAACAGAAATTCCTTTTATACCGAAAGTCCGTGAGTTACGGAACGGTCCGCAGGCCCATGAATAGCCACCATTCCATCAAAGTCACAAGATGCTTCGATGATAAACAATGATCTCAATTAGTGGCGGATCGTGTTGGTGCAGAGCAGGTTGTGGTTGAAGTAAGGATTCTATACCAGGCGCGAACTTGCAAAGTCCCCAAATACATTTGCGAGTGTCATTTGCGGCTTATCATTTGGGTAGCCGCTCTTTAATCTTCTAAGTAACATTCATTTAAACAATCTCCAGCTTATCTCAGTTATTGAAGAGCACAGGGATCGGGAATCAGATGAGAATCAATTCAATGTCTCCAGAACAGTTGCAGAGACCAAGAGACAAGCTCAAGAAAATCAGCGTAAACGACCAAGCGCGTTCAACCACAACTATGCGACTGAAGCACTTGCAGCGTGACCGAACAGCCCAGAGAAAGAACTGTAAGAAGTCAGCCAAATTAGAATTATGCAGGAAGATAGCACAATCACCTTATAACTAAGAGCGAGTAGAACTGACTGTTCTCAAATAATAAGCACATGAGATTAGATATGGTGCTCTAAGACGAAAAGTTTAAAAAAATACAGTGGGGCCAACCGATGACAGTAAACAGACTGGGTGACCAACAAAACGACAACAGAGATCCCCCCAAGTAATTTGTAATAGGGCTGCTTTGACTTTATAGTGAAAGTATAAATAGGAAAAACCCACTGAGCTCGCCTCTATTCAGCGCACCACGTGGATGGATTAGTCGAATTCACTTCAGACCATTCTACAACCCGAATCGAAGAATAATCTTTGAATAACATGGAACAAGCGTGACAAAAGGCTCATTAAAAAATACTGTGATCCGCTGCTATCCAGATCTTTTACATGTCGAGCTTATTGAGGTACGTAGTGGATCACTAGTTCAGGCCTTGGGTTGTTAATTAGTCTCGGCAATGTACTGCTTTTTAGGGCTATCACGTTGGCTTCTTACAAAACAGTCCTTTTTATTGCATGCTCGAAGCCTGGGCGCAGTGGTAGGGGCATGTCTCATGGCCGGAGGGGGGATCGACAACCATGGCATAGGGACATGGTCTCATTAGGTCAGGTATGGTAACGAGTCAGACGACAGCTAGTTGCTAACTGCAACCAGTGATCGACAGGTGTGAGATTAGGATCTCTGAACATTTCGGTGCCAGGCGCCTAACCCACTTAAGCATCTTGGTTCTTTTGAGTACCCATTTATAATTGGCATACCATAGAACTGTTGTGTAAAGGACCAACATGACAGCCCTAAACAGCACAGCATTGCCGAGGATGGTCGACAACCAAAAGTCTTGAGTCGAAACGAAGTGCCATAACAGCTCCTAAACCAGTGCAATTTGATACAGGATTAATGGTTGTAAAAACGGAGCTGAGCAGAATAACAAGGACGGTACGCAAAGGCAAATGAAGTTGATGAAGGAACCGACAAGACCGTAAACCACAATGACGTACTCGCTTCTGGTCAGAAGACCATTCCAAGGGAGGCCAAACATAGGTGTTAACCGGAGGTAGTTCACATGGGAGTAGAACGTTTTTCTGTTCCGTGGAAGCGGTTAGTCTGGCTTTTGCTTCATAATTATCGCAGTTTTCTTCCGAGGTAACATCCGCATTTGGATCTAAGCCATGTTTTCTGAACAAGGAATATGTAGCAGACGTTGGTCGATCCGCGAATTCTTGCAGATACCGCAGCTGAGAAAGACGTGCCGTCATCTGCTTGATTTTCTGACAAACTTCCAGGAGCTATAACAAACGATGTACGTAAAGATGACACCCTTGTGTGAGGAAAAATGAAATATAGGAGGGAATTTCTAGAGCAGTTTTATACGATCGATATCTATACGGTATTCTGGATTTTACCGATTTCACTTTTCAAGAACGTTTTGCATCGGCTTACTTCACGTACCCGAGCCTTTGCGACACTGTGCGACAAGAGACGAATGACTCGATATTAAACTTACCGGGTACCGAGACAGTACCATTCCACGTACTAAGCAACGAAGAGAACAAAAATTGGTTAGATCTCGCGATCTGCTCAGCTACTGCATACAAACATAGACAAGCAGGAAATCCTTGTCGTCAAATCAAACTTGTGGTCACCACTTCTAGTTTTCCATGGCATCTCACGTGACGGTCTATAGCAGGATGGACGAATCGTTGGAAAACAAACGGGACGCACTTTTATGTCTCAGTTAGGTGGTTGTGACGGTTTGTATGCCTCCACAACTCAGCGAGATATACAGGATAGCTTATCTCAAGTCGAAAATCCAATCATCTATGGAAGGTCAGTGAAAAAAGAGAGGCCTGATGAAGCAGTCCAGTGGGCTGCCAAGTCGAAGGTCGATTAGAAGGAGCAACTCAGTCGCAAAAATCAGTGGAGGAAAAACTGACCAAAGTGGATGGGCTTCCACTCAGCTATACCCCGCTGCCTTGCGGTCAGGTTCTTGTCAGAACCAAAAGCTTTGGTTGAGAACCCTAATCGTTCTTCTGCTTAGCGGCTCGACACCCTAGCGGAACCCGCAAATCAATCCATATCGCGATAAGCCGCCGTTGGCGCATTTCTGTTCAGAACGGAAGATCATAATGGACCACGTACATCAAATCGGACCATACAGTAGTTCTCATGCGATTTTTGCTTCAGTTCACCGGCCATCAAAGCAGATCACAAACACGATTGGCCGTCCAAAGACTGTCTGATTCGGCTGTTCTCAACAACAATGAACAGAAACTATCCGACCAACTAAAAACTTTAACGAGCAACAATGTGGACGAGCGCTGGGACCAAATCAACCAGGTGATACGTTTTGCAGCAGTTTTCGCCTGTGGTCCTAGGTCTTGCGTTCATGAAAGACACTTGATCTCACACGGATTGCTCGGTCTAACTGCAAGGAGGTGAATAGGATGCGTACACAGCTGCGGCATCAACTCATCATTAACCTTCCGAATGACCGTGAAAACTGGTGGGTTAAGGTAGCCGAACAGATGGAAGAAGCGGCCACTTCAGGTAACAGTCAAAGAATGTTCAAGCTTTTACGCGACAGCGGTGGGCGGCGAAATTCGGCTAGTGGAGTCGTGTGCGATAGGAAAGCAGCACTCATCCATAGTAAACAACATAGACTAGACCATTGGGCTGATCACTTCAAGGATCGCTTAAGCTGGCCACAGGCTAACGTAGTTATGCCGACGTCTGTAGCTGTGAATCCTTAGGTATCGGTCGACCCCTAAAGGGAATTAGAAGTGCAGTCGAAAATTCGACTACTGAGGTGGGGAGTAGCAGTAAGTTTCGACGAACTTCTCCTAGTTCTTTTCAAATACGGTAGAGAAGCTCTGGTAAAAGCGCTCATCTCCTTGATGCGTGACGTCTGGAACGAAGAACGTATTGCGCTATCAATGGTGAGTAACTTTTCCTACTCATCTCCTGGATGGACACTGCAGTAATCACTGCGGCATTGTTTAATCCCGATAATTACTACGGTCTTAGCTTCGATAAAGTTGCGTCGTTCGACACCTTTTTGCGCGAGCAATTAGGATTCTATCGAGGTCAAGTTTGCATCGACCAGATATTCATTCTTCCACAGTTACTCGAAACTCTTCGAATACACATACAGGCGCCCTGCAATCTTAGTCTTTCTCAGCTTGAAAGGCACATGTTGCCTCTCCTCACGGATTGGATGAGGCCATGTGGGGGTCAACAGATGACGTGGCAACGCGGGATGAGAAAATGTACAGCGAACTTAGGTAAAGTATGTGCTTCACGTTTTCATGAATGATGTCCGAAAGATCCGTCAACAAGCTGGTTGCCGACAATTGATTGATACAGCCATGAACCTGGAAAAGTGGCAATCGTTGTTTCATTCTCCATCGAATCAGAATGATTGCAAGGGTGCGTTTGTAGAGTTAGTCACCATCATCATCATTATCGTTCAGCGTTAAACAGCAAGGCAAGCTTCATAGACCGCTCCCTTTCCCCACAGACACACGTCTCTATAAAAAGAGTGAATATCCAAGGGGAACGGAGTGGACCCAAACAGGCGGAAAAAGATAAGATGCTCCTGCAGCCAACACAAGGAACACAGTCTAACTGTACAAAAACACTTTCAACCATTTGACATGTACGCGTTTACCTCTGCTGCTGAGATACAGTCGTTCGAGACGCAGCTACCAAGGTAGATAAAACGGTCTACAATCTTGAGTTCCTCTCCGCTCAGCACCAAGTTCCGCGCTGCTGTCGTCCAGTTCTGTAACAGCACCTTGCACTTTGAAGGTGCAAAGCACATGCCAAACCGAACGACCGTTCTCGAGAGTCTATCTAGTGCCCGTTGTGCATGCTCTGCAGACTCGAAAAGGCACACGACGTCGTCTGCGTAATCTAGGTCATATAGCTTCCCTCCACTTCCCAGTTCGACTCCTACATCCCGGAGACCTAAAGGATCTTCCATCACCTCGTCCATGACGAAGATGAACAAGAACGGAGAGGTGGGACACCTTTGCCGAACGCTACTAGGCTAGCCGTTTCGAATGAACTTGACAGTTCACCGTATACCTTCATGCGACCATAGGTATGCGAGTGCAATGCTCGCAGCAGATTTACGAACTTCGTTGGCATTCCGTTCCGGTAGAGGGCACTAAATAGTGCTGGTCGATGCACGGAGTCGAACGCATCTTTCAAGTCGAGGAAGACTACGATCGTAGTGCAGCCGTGTGTGTAGTACGTTTCTAGGATTTGGCGAGGGAGAAATATTTGGTTGATGCAACCTCGACCTGGAAGAAATCCGGCCTGTTGTTCGCGGATGTTACTCTCGGGAATCGGTGTCAAACGGCGCAGCATAATTGAAGCTAAGAACTTAGTAACTATCAGAATTAAACTAACCCGACGTTGATTGCTAGTCACTCCATGTGCCCTTCTTGAAGATGGGCACAGTCAGTGACTTGCCCCATGATAACGGAATATGCTCCTTGTTCGAAATATCATGAAGCAAGCAGGTAAATGATTTCGTCACCACTTCTCCACCCAATTGGGTTGGAGACAGAAGAAACAGGTTGAATAAAAGAGAGGGAACTCTGAACAGTAGCTTACTTATCACTACCCACCCCGCTCGATGCTATGAGCAACGCGGTCCTGATTATCCTGCGCGACGACCGATGCAATATGGAATTATTTGTAGGCGTGTAACTCATGGGGAATAATGGACGGGTACTGCTAGGGAGTCCAGACGCTAAACAGAAGAACGATTTGGGTTCTTATCCAAAGCCCTTGGTTGTGATAAGAACCTGACCACAAGGCAGCGGTGTATAGCTGAGTGGAAGGCTATCTGCTTTGTTCAATTATTCTTCCACTCGTTTTTCCGACTGAGCTGCTAACTCAGATCAACCCTCAACTTGGAGGACCAAGAGACTACTTCGTCAGACCTCTACCCATTGACCTTCCAGGTATGATTGGATTTTCGGCTTGAGATAAACCATCCTGTATAGCTCTTTGGATCATGGAGGCACGCAAGCCGTCACACCACGTCAGGGTGAAGTTTTGTTGTATACTTAGACTGTTCCGTTTGTTGACTACCACGGGAATCTTTTCTTTTCCCGCCTGTGTAGGTCAACTCCCATTTGGATATTTACTCTTTTAGTAACTGGAGAAAAGGCAGTGTACAGCGAGGTTTAACGCTGAACGATGATGATAACTCCAATATAGCCGGATCAAGTGAAACCTCAAAACGTAAGAAAAAAGGATTTGGTGAACCACAAACGGAAAATCCAGATATCTTTCCTACTGTCAGTTCATTGACGAAGATTTCGATCTTGGGAGCAGAAGATGCATGAAATATACGGGCGTGCTTTAGCCGTGTTACAATCTCTCGGATAGCATAAATAACTGGTAACTAACGACATCTCGAATGTAACAGAACGGAGTAGATAAGGAAAACGAGCACATGATACCTCACACCATGGTGATTTAGTATCGAAAGATTTACCTGTTTTTTAACGTTCGCAGCTTCGGCATCTGCTTTTCTCAAACGATCGGTAGCCTCAGAGACTGCGCGGTCAAGCGCAATGAACGTTTCGCCCGACGGCAACACCGTACCGACACTCACCGGACCCTGAGTACCACCTTTAGACAATATCCTAGGCACAAAATGGCGCTGAGCAGCTGAAAGGGCTCGATCCTCGATCAGTGGTGCATTACGCGATGCGGTTTTGTTATTCGTGGCACGATTCTGTGCCTCTCCCACTTGAACCAAAAGATTGCGACCGGTGGGAATTGGTTGCAAATCAAAAAAAAGGATTACAAATACTGGAAATGAATATCTGTAAATAATCATCTGAGGGCAAGGTTAAAATAAACTAGGTGTTCATTGTGACATTCTGTCAGACACATGACTGACTACAAAGCTGCGAGATGCGCGTTAACAGAATACTTACCCATTTCGACTAATGGCCAATAAGCGTTTTGTTGAAGGCACTTTTTCAGGGAAATTTTCCACTTCCATGTGTGGAATTCAACCGAGCCGTCCTCAGAAAATAAACAGGGTTGTCAAGTTCAAACTAAAGACGCCCATTAGTTAGGCACAAATATGAATACAGACAGTGCGCCACTAGAATTCTAGCGACTGTTGAAAACAATGAGCGGAAAAAAAGAAACAATGAACAGAATTTACAAGGCACGACAATTCTTCCGTTCTCCACTTCCACATCATCGACAATCAATCGAGACCCACAATCCTTCTATGGGCGTGATACCACCCGCTTGTCCAAATCGAAGTAGAGCTTTGACTTAGGGGACCCCACTCCGAGACTTTGGTCAACGGTCTAACCCCTGGATGCATTAGGACGATCTGAGGGCCACATAACCCACCGGGAACTGGTGACTGATTCTTCATTCCATACAGGCTGCGGATGAAGCAAGACATCCTGGGTGCTCATTACATATCTTCGCCACAGAAGCCAGTGAGTACACAGTCGTATGTTTCCTACACCGCCCGTGGTTAGCTTGGAACCAGGATTGAAACAACTCTTCTATATCAATTATCGATAATCGGTCAACCCGGTGGACGGTGCCGTGCATGTCTTCTTCCTACCACTTTAGTAGGAATACAGCCACGAGAGGACAGTGTAGGACTTCCTCAGCAGAGGATATTCGAGACGCAAAGTCATTTGGGAGCCTTTTGAGAGACCATTAAGGCGAACAGCTAAGAGCCTGAAACACCTACACCTACAACCTATCATGCAGAGGCATCTGGAAGCAATCGTCTCATAACAAGTCAAAATCACTTGATTGATAACATATTACGTGCCTTTCACATTTAATGGACAATCAATTAGACGGTGTTAACTGATTCAGTCAATCACATTCGATAATCGCAATGGGTAACCGATAACAACGCCACGTGCGTATGTCTTCCATTTAATGCTACATAAGATGTTGATTTCTGATTCAATTTGAGTACAGTTTCCATGCTTGCTTAACGTCGATTTCCATTAGGAATTGGCAATTGGGAAATCAATGATCAGAAACATGCCAAACGATTGTCCATTGACAACAAACTAGACACGGGAAAACATTCTGGATCGACAATGTCAATTTCGCCAGGGCAACCATCATCATCATCATCGTTCAGTGTTAAACAGCAAGGCAAGCCTGTTGTGTTGCCGAGTTTGATTGGTCTATACACACATTGAAGCACAAGACACAAGTACTCGCAGTGCACGATGTCCTAGGAGCACAGCCGGTAGTCCAGTAGGACACGAACACACACACAGAGGTTGGAGACACAAAAAGTTCGGGCTCAAGACTCAAGGCTTGTAGTCGCACAACGAATGGGACAGATCTGCTGCTCCCTTGAATGAGCAGCTACACGGAACAATAAGCGGCGCGAAATACGAACAGCTAGCCCAGCCCGCTAGTGGAAGAGAGAAGACGAACACAGAGTACTGCCGCGCGTTTATTGGTGACCCACCAACACAAGTCAAAATTCAAGTGAGCTCTATCGTTTATATAGTTTTGTTGGGTGGCCTTAATCGATGTGTGGACTAGCCAACCACAGAACGGGCTTTTGTGAATCTTTTCGCGGACATATAAAAATATTCAACCGCGCAATATTTAAAATAATGTCAATTTCGAAATATTAAGAAAAGGATAGATTCTTTTGGAAAATTAGTAGCAGAAATGAAATCTGCGGCTCCAAAAACCTTGGAATGGTCGTCGACCATAACAAAGCCTCACTGACCGTTGCTTTCCCCAGAGTTACACGTTTATATAAAAAGAGTGAATATCCAACGGGAACAGGGAATGGACCTACACAGGCGGGAAAAGATAAGATACTGCTGCAGCCAACACACGGAACACAGTCTAACTGTACAAACGCACATGTTTTCCATCATTCTGGTTCGATAGAAAATGACAGCACGATCGGCACTGTTCACGGTTCACTGCCATATCGTTAAGTGTCTCCAGCCAGCAAGTCGATGAGTCTTTCGGGCCGCAGCCACGAAGGTGTGAGACACCTACTTTACCTAACTTCGCTGTACATTAACTCATCCCACTTTGCCACGTCATCTGTTGGCCTCCACATGGCTTCTTCCATTCCTTAGGAGGAACACAAAATAGGGCACAATATGATAGACGAGTGTTCGTCATACGCAACCATGGTCAAGCAGGTGTCTCACGTCTCCGGGGTCGAGGACTGGAGAAAATGAAGCATATGCCATTCGTTCTGTTACATCTCTTTCAAATCAGAGGATTGGAAGCTGTGCATTTGTACGGTTAGACTGTACTCCGTGTGTTAGCTACTAGGGCATTCTTTTATTTCCCCAACCCTGTAAGTCGGTTTCCTATGAATCTTCATATACCAATATATAACATGGTATGAAAGGCAGCGATCATTGGGTCTCGTCCCGCTGTTTCACACAGCAGGATAACGATACACATCGATAGCACACATTTGTGCTAAATTTCGGTTATGAAGTACCCCAGCTTTTAAAGACTTTTTGAATTGACTCAATCAGCCATCTACAAGTTGTTATGCGATTGAGTCAATCACATTTGTCCATGCCGTTGAGCAATCAATGAAGGCAACGTTTCTATGTTTTTCCTTTGTATGAGTATATTCGAATGTGGCTTCTCTAACGCAGTTCCCCATCTATAGTACCACAACAATGCCATCAATCAGGCCACTGGCAATTGAACTAATGTATCAAATTTATCCATATGAACTGCAATAGTGCTTGTGCTGTTGTTTTCAATGACCAAAAAATTCCAACCTTAGACATATCTAGGATGAAAACAAGAAGCACTGCAGCTGCCGAAAGGCCCAACGGCGACAATCACCACCATGACTTCACAAAGTCAAGCAGCTGGATTTGATAACGTTACTCGTCCAAAGTCAACACAACGGAACATTTCGAAGGTCAAATTGCCTGCAGAGGACAAGGTTAAATTTGAGGTTCAGTTCTTTTTTCCCAACCACTAACCTTGCACCAACGTGCTCTGGTTGTAGTTGTTACACCCCACACTACCATCTGCTCAAACAGAAAAAAGAACGAGGGATACTAAATATGGACTGCAAAATAGTAAATTGAAGAAGTATCGAGAAGAAAGGCTTTGAAAGTAAGAACGTCATTGACGCATATCACCTATTGTCTCCAATCATTGCTCGGAGGGATCTCGTGGACCCCAACCTGGTAGTTTAACTGCACCTACAGGCCAGGCCACTCGTAAAAGCCTTCGCATTTATTCCCCATTTTACGGACTGATCGCTTCGAATCATCCTTCAATCACTACGTGCCTTGAAGGACGGCGGACAGTGAAGCAAAACACGTCCCAAAAATCTCAACCAATTCTGCACCAGAGCCTTTTCTAGAGACTAGAGTCTACGATATAATGCCCTACACCTGACCCCTGAGGTACTCACAAAGTTCTTTCACCATATTCTACCAATAATACAAAAGTCTTGAAGTCTCGAAAACCGTTAACGTGAGCTAGAAAACACATCGATGTTGGAATTACCTTCTAGAAGTCGGAATAAAAAGCTGAGTTTAACCCGGCGATTGATCCTAAATTCTTCGAAACGTACATGACTTTTTGGTTTGAATAAACGGTGACTGGACGACAAACACAGAAATGGAGTTCATGCACCCTGAATTGTCCATATTTCTCAACCTATTTCTGTGAAATAAACTCGGCCTGAAGAGGACCGACTTCTACACCACACGAATGAATATCAGATGACATACAAGAACAACGCAGTGATTAGTTGAACAGTGTAAAAGACTACGAAATAGCTCACTAGTAAATATCAACAACCAGTTAATCGGTAAGTGATGGAAGCACTGCACAAGGGTCTCATCCTTCGAAGGAATAATCAGCAGTACATATTCATCGCGGCCGAAATCAAACGCTTCACAAAATGAACGACTGTCGATCGAACATTGTAGCCGCTATAACACTTGGACTGGATTACGACGGTTTACGAAGCATCAACACCTCATAATATGACATTCATTCGTCGTTCGTTTTTTCACAGTCAAAAACCATTACTCAAATCAATCTTTTCAATGGCATGTTTCGTATATGAATGTATTGGAATAGATGTTCCATAGCCACTAGGTCCCACAATACGGATGGAAAGAAGCGGCAACCGTGACCCCAAAACTTGGAGTAACATGGGACTAAATAAGTTTCCAATAGATTAGAGGTGACAACCAGGGCGATGACAAATTGCCAACTACCATCCACATGATGGGTAACTTATCTGCAGAATCAAACAAACCGGAAGCCCTACAACCGACCAAGAATTTCGCTAATTAGTAAATTCGATCGACTACAAATGAAGTTGAAACTTACTAAGTGTGGCTACATAGTAACCAATGACTGAAAAAAAACGAACCAACGTGAAAAACTAGGCCGATGGTGCGACAAATCGGACTCACCCGCAGCCATTAGCCTGGCAGTGTTAGTGGCGACTAAAGCAGCAATTGACTGGCTCTGCGAAACGGTAATTAGTCGAATCTCTCCGGATTTAGTATCTCCAGTCGGAATCCCGGTCAGAGTGCGACGTAAAATAGCCGGCTGACAATGACTAGCGGCTTCGGAGCCCGTCTCTCCAGATTCGCTCAGAATGGTTGTTGTCCCGGTTGCTGTTGCGGAAGAAACAGCAAAACTGCAATCTGTTGAATAAGTGAGGAAATGAAGACGAAATTTCCGACAATTCGTTCGATCAAAGCCGATCAACGTGCCACGGCAGACAAATGGACTAGGGAAATAAAGTAACGTCCGGCGCAGTTAGTATGCGCACATTTTTCGTTTGAGGAAGTCGAGTTTTTCGGGAATCCCTCAGATTGCTGTTGGTCGAGTGTCATTGGTTGTTACCCTCTTGGCAGAATGAATTCCGAATCCACGCGCTCTTCGGTGGATCTGCACATGCCAAGCTCCGGCATCTCGACACTCAATTACAGGTGCGCAAAAAACAAGTTTTCACTCTCAACACTACCGCATGCATAAGGAAGTAAGGAAAATGTAAAAGCGTCAAAGATATGGGATTCGAATTCCGGACTGACCTTGATCAACTACCGGTGTGATAGTGATATTCTGGGTGCCATCCGAGTTCGTTGAACCGATTCGACTTGACTGAAGCACCAATCGTACGGTGTTCGATCCAGATCCGGCAATCGGGATTGTATTGGCAACCGTGGGGGCAACGGTGGTGCTGGATACACCCGTACTAGCGGAGGAAATACTTCGAATGAGATTAGTCCCAACAACACGGACAGGGGCAACGTTACCCCCTGAGGACGATGTAGTTACTGATGCAGCCGTTGTGGGATTCAAAGCTAGTAATCGAAACCCAGAAGGTAGATTGACAACCACAGATCCAGTGGTGGAAGATGTGTTTGTAGCACTAGATGGAGAAGATCCAATGGAGTCCGAGGATGCGATGATACTGCTTGAATGAGGCTACGAATAACCGAATATGGGGAGTAAGAAAGAAAAAAAATGATACCAAAGAAATGCTGAATACCATTATTCTTCGACTGGAAAACCTGTCCACGGTAGTCGAAGCATCGGCCAGTTGCATACCTCATCAACAAAGTCATATTGCTGATTTTTAAAGAACAACATGCACAAAAATTCACACGGTTCATTGATTTTTTTAAAAATTCCTAACCTTGTTTGGTCCAGACTGGTTGGTTATTCAAGAAAGATCATTAGGGGCGAAAAACAGGGTATTATGATAGAACACTAGAGCGGTATCATATGATAACAGCGACGGCTTTGGTACTGCTTCGCAAAACATCGAAAAACGAATTATGACTAGATCATCGTCACCATTGTCGTTTAGCACTGAACAGCATGACAAGCTCTACCGACACGTTCTTCTCACTGAGTTACACGATCTTGTAATGGAAAGAACGAATATGTAAGGTGGGGTGGGTGGGGAAAAAAGACGGCCACAGAATCCAGCTTAGCGGCAGACTTCTCCAATAAATGCGTTGAGTAATGCATCCGTTCAGATCCAGTATCCCACGATATCATGCGTGACAAATACAGAAATCTAACAATGATTACCGTAACATGTTGAATCAATCTAATATTGCAGCTCACAACTTTGCTCGTTAAATTATTGTTTTTTTTCAGAAGCAATATTCGTACGGAATAAATTCTAACAAATCCCAACCGCAATGAACTTATTATTCCGCGTGTTCTTATCGAAACCGAGGTGAAATTAAATTGTGGCTCAGAAAGGCAGCGAGCGGGAAAACCACAGAAATCACGCCAACAGAGGTACCTCAGCAGCTAATTAAGTGAAATTACGTAATCTACTCTTAGTTCTCTATCTCCATGTCTTCCTTGCTTATTACGTTTTTATAACAACTCTGGGAGAAAGACGGCGGTCAATGGGGCTTGCCCCCCTATTCAAAGCAGTACGATGATGATGCTTGGTTCTTTACGGCATCTACTGTAATTCTTTCTTCAAATGTAACCACAGAGTGATTAATATACGGACGGTGTGTCACTTTATCCCGTGGAATACTGAAACCTGGTTGTACACAGCGAAGTTAGTTAAATTTCCACATCCACAAGACAGTGGGGAAACGCTGTCCATGCTTATATACCGATAATTTTTGTTTGACCTGAAGACTTCTATTGCACGTCAAGTCACAAAATCTGTCACCACCCAGATTGAGATGGTGACCCACAGTGATCACTCATCTGTCAGCTTTCGAAAACTGCATTCCGTCCGGAGTTTTTACAGACTACTGTTTTAAGCTTAACAGTAGTTCCTATTTAAGAAAATCAGGCGGCATACCGCTTCAAGACTGAAACCACCAGTTTAATCACGCCGCGTTCAAATGCATTTCTATACAAATTTGCGCACAGAAACAACAGATGTAAAAATACTCATAAACTGACCTGAGGAACCAGTGCAGCAGTCGAGTTCACGATAAATTTCAGGCCTTCCATTGTAATTTTGGTTCCATCAGCAGCGCCCCCCACCAGAGATGCTAAAAAACCAAGCAAACACGCAAGATACTAGAATACCCCTAGGTAGAGTTCATGGTTGAACAAAAACAATTGATGGGAGATTTTCGTAAAACCAAATATGCAGAATAATGGTCTTTTCGTTGTACAGAAACAGCATCATCTATAGGCCGGATGACCAGATATTGAGTGTAGCAGCAAGAAACGTGAATGCACACTTCATACTGGATCACAGAGATTCACTCCTACCGCTAAAACCATTTGCAAGCATGCATCCAGCAGTGGAGGAAAACGGAAACAAACAACCCGATTCGATTGTCTGTGGCTGGAAAGTTGACAAAGAAAAGTGAAAGTGAACTCCACCTCAAATTCGTGAATACAGGAGGAGTTGCTTATGAAAATGTCGCATAGGATGAGAGTTTTAGTGGGGCACAGCACACCCAAAAATCGAAGATACGGGCTGAAACTAAGCGGACGACCCACCGTTTACCGCGCAGTGGCGCGTAACACTGAGTAACCGTGCGATCAACAAAACGCCACGTTGATTAATCTAAACAAAATATGACAATGCGTGCCGCTTCAAAAAACTTGTATTTTAACTTGCGAATTCAAACAGGGCAAGCCCAGAATACAATTGGCCTCCGTGTGGGTTCTGTAGATTTGATTGAGTTACCAGGACGCATCAAAAGAGGCTAGGAGGCTTTATCGTCATTGCTGGAAACAATGGCTGCGAATTTATTGTAACTGACAACCTCAAACAACCAGGAATAATGGTAACATATCGAAGGCGAATAACAAGAAATAAGGAATTAAACATGCTATCCTGTTATTTCGCTTATATTCCAAGCTAGTGTACACTGGCACGATCAACAGTCGACGACATTCAAAACAACTTCAGCACTGATTAGGTGTAACTGAATTTCGCATGACAGCATCGTTACATAGCACAGTTCCTATCTCAAGGTGGAAGCGGCAAAAACAGTCTAGAAGCAAACACGATGAATCGAACGCAACCCCGCGAAGATCGAACAACTATGATCACGATTTAAGCTGCACACGTAAGATCGATGATTCAATAGTGATAAACACCTGGGAGACAACAATTATGAACGAGACGAAGTAAGACGAGCGACCGGGAAAGGCAATGGCCATCTGCATGCGCATACACGCTAATACGCACCTGAATAATCCGCATCCATGGTCACGGGAGGATCAGTGAATTCTGCAGGATTGCCAGAAGTGGAAGTCGGAATGGGTTGTTGATCTACAGAGCGTACCAAGCGCACTATGCGATTGATCACTCCGCTGTGCCGTGAAACTGCGGTGTTCGTCTTGGAAACACGCGGAGGCTGCTCAAAACAAAACAAAAAACATGTTAGGAGACATTCGACAGTTAGATAACTCATGGAGAAAGTCGATAGAAAAAATGTCATAATAACTAAAGGTCGAAATCGAGATAATTAGCCTTAGACAGCAACCGGGTGCATTCAACTATTTCCAAGACTGGACAGAGAATTCCGAACTTCCTGCTACAGACAGTCTTCTTAAGATCACAAAGATTAATGCTGAACGGTTCGTGTAGATGAATTCCTTCCAAGTGGAATATACAGTGAAATTCAGTACCAAGGTTAAAACTCATGGTTCGAAGCTTACTGTAATAGGGGAAGGTGAGGGGAAAATTCACGTAAGAACCCGCCTGCGGATGCTGCTTTCAAAAAGTGAGAGGTTGTAGGTGCGCGAGTCAGAGAATTTCATCTGACATCATGATTGTCTTCAAGTCGATGTCTTTTATATATTTATATATATATATATATATATATGAAGTATAATAGGAGCGTCCCGCAAACCAGAAGTCCGGCGAATAAGAAAAAGCTGAAATAAAGAAGTGTGACGTTGAGCAAAAGGAACCTAGTAAGGGCGAATAACTGCCTGTGTGCTAGAAGAGCGAGGAAAGGTTACACGAAGGGGAACTGCTGAGGCAAGTTGCGAAGAACAGAAGAAGTAGAAAAGGGGTACGGAAGCAACTGCTCGACGATGAGTCAGTGACTACAAAGCGGATGTTAATGCGAGATCGTCGATCAGCCGGATGGCCGTGTTGAGCCCGGTCGAGAAGCGAAGGCGACGTAGTCGGAGCCGGACCTCATATGCGAGTGAATTATTCAAGTGACGGGCGGATCTGAGCTTTCTACAATGGAAGAAGGTAGAAAGAGGTGAAGAAAAACCGGGCACGAAACAGGAACCCAACTTTGCACGCAGCGCGAGAAGCAAGCCCAGATATGAAGGAAGCCCAGCACAATGTAGACCTAACGAATAAGCCGATCAATAACTAGAACTCAAGAAAGATCAGTCGAAGGAAATATGTGAAGAGAAAGAATGACGTCTTAAGGAAAGTGAAAGAGCAGGTTGGAAGCATTGGTTGTTCGAATCCCAGAAGATGTGTTCAACAACACCATCGATGTTGGTGTTCGCATGGCAGGGGGGATGATAAGAAAGAGAACAATGAAGGGTGGCATCACTGCCAAAAGAATGGATTGGGTTAGAGGTAGTGGACAGGTAATTAATGAATAAAAGAAATAGGTTGGGCGAAAGCAGTGAACAATTGAGGAACGCCAGCATTTACCGGAAATAGCTGGAAGGGGATGGGGATGGTCCGCTTACTGAGAAAACTCGATGTCAAAGATGTGAAAGACGAAGCAGTTGTGCCAGAAGACCTTCGTGTGAAATCCAGCCGAAAACCTGAGAAATGTTGGCCGAGACCAGATGTGTTCCCCCTTGGTTGTCGAGTGAAGCCGATCAGGAGTGGGAGGGAGACATTAGATGGCACGTTGAAAGGCAAGATCGGAAACTATATCGGTGGTCGCCCGGTAAACATTCAGGCTCGACAAACGAACACAATTATTTAGAGATGACGATATCAAATACATTGGAAATAACAGGAATGAGGGAATTCGGACGAGAATAGCCAGGAACAGCAGGATCACCACGATTATTAACACGAGAAATCGTAGCGGTACTAAGAGCTACGAAAGATAAAGTGTGCACAGTAGAAGTTCTGTAAAACAAAGACCAACTTCCGATGGGTTGAATACCTTCCGAGCCGAGCAGTTTGGAAACAAACACAAAATGCAACGACTGGAAAATCCTTCTTACGCAAGAATTACAGAGAAATTAGTTTAGTAGGCAATGAATTCAAACTGCGTGCTGGCATTATCCTAGAACGATTATTTGGTGCTCGATAGAGCTGTATGCATGAAATCAAGTCGATTTTCATCCTCGTGTGGTCTTACTGACCCACTTCTACTTTGCGGCACATCTTAGAATGTGGACACATATTCCGCTGATCCACGATTTCCGCTCCTCTTCAGTTGAAATCGGCGTTCGACTTCGCCGAGCATACAGTGCCCTGGCGATGCCTCTCTCGGGACGATGTGCCAGAAAAATTCATTTCACACATCTATTCTGAGTATGTGAATAGCCTAATTCATCATTAGAAGTGGTGTCTGTCAGAGATGCTCCCTTTCATGTTTTCTTTTCAATTTTGTCATTGATATGACTAAGTACAGAGCCGTATCTTCATGTGAGAATAGTGTCACTGATGTTTGCTAAGAAAGGAAATTCACTCAATCCTACCAAGAAAACTTTGCATCATAAACGGTAGATTTATTGCTTGTGATGTTATGATGCAAAGTTTTCTTGAGAGGATTGAGATTTGTATGCATGGCCAATTTTCTGGGTTAGTGGACCGACTTCGTTTACATTGTTATCACCTTGATTTTATCTTCATGTACGTTTCTGTTGCATGGGCGACCCGAAGGAGGGGATGGTGTTTGCCTCTTTCAAGAACCTCCTGCTTCAGGTGCGTCACTGATAAAAATCGGTTATTTCAGTGTTTCGGAATGCGGGTTTTCTTACAATGAGAGCCTGCGACAAGATCTGCTCACCGTAAAGATCAGTTGTTTCATCAGTTGCACTCTGAAGATCGACTGGAAACTTAGTAGTTCCATGTCCTTGTCAGCTGTGCTAGACTGTCATCAGCTAGTGCTCGAAGCGAATTTCGATACAGTATAGTAACCTCTTTGAATTCTTTCTCGGATCAATGAAGGACGTGATCGAAAGGCTTAGGCGGTGTTCGTTGGTGACACAAGGACAATTTTCGTGTTCACGCAGTACTAAGAAACAAAAGAGTCTGTCAAACCATATGACAGACATAGCCTTCCGAATCTTTTACGTTGTCCATCAACACAGAATATGCAATGATTTATGAGGTCCACTGCTTTGGGAGAATCATGTTCTGGTTCACTCAAAACTTAACCAAAAATAGATTGTTTTACACCTTACGGAGGAGGATAACGGTTCTAGCAATCGACCAAGAACAGGAAGCTTTCCGGAGAAATAATCAACCATTTGGACCATTAGTATCCGACATGAGGTAATCGCGTTATTCATTAGAAAAGGGTTTTCGGTGTGAAAGATGGTGACCATCCTAACGTTTTACAAATTCCATTTTTGATAATGTTTTTCTATGAGGACCTGCGCTTTCTGAAATGTTTTGAAGTCGGAGACTACAAATCCCGAAAACTCACACCATTGTCTTCAATAAAAGTGTATGCAAGTGTCGTGCTAGGCCTCTCGCTGGACGATGTGCTAGAGAAATTCATTTCACTCATCTATTCTGGGTATGCGACTAGCCTAATTCATCATTAGAAGTGGTGTCTGTCAGAGATGCTCCCTTTCATGTTTTCTTTTCAATTTTGTCATTGATATGACTAAGTACAGAGCCGTATCTTCATGTGAGAATAGTGTCATTGATGTTTGCTCAGAAGGGAATCTGTCTGATTTGGAATATGCCGACGATGTTGTGTTACTGAGTGAAAATTCAAGTAAGTCGCAAGTTTTTCTCGATCGACTGAATGATAGTGTTGGTATGTTTGGAGTGCGTTTTGCACCTTGGATGTGTAAAATGGTGTTTGAGGACTGGATTGGCTCAAAGACGAATCTTGTTATTGCAGGGGAGCAACTGAATAAGGTGGACAGATTTAGTAGCTTGCGTAGTTGTATTCCACCTGGCTGTCGTATATCAGAAGAAGGCCCGATTGGCATTTGGTAATACGAAGCATCTGTGGCGTCGGTGTGACATTCGGTTGTCAGTCAAACATCGAGTATGCACGGTAGCGGTGAGGTGGGTGTTGCTCTACGGCACGTAAACATGACCGTTGTGAGCAGAAGGTATGAAAAGAGTTTTGGTGTTTGAACACCATTGCCTCCGTATTACTGGTAGAATATTTTGGGACGATCTTAAGGGTAACCCGGCTGTTAGACATAAGGTACTAGGTCCTATAGTTTAGTCTAGCACATTTACTGAATCAGAGTAGGTTAAGGTGCTTGGGACATGTTTTACGCATGACCACAGAACGATTGCCTAGTTCGTTGTTTGCTGTTCTTCGAGGAACTTGATGGTTGAGGGGTGGTTCGGGGTGATCAGTCTACGGCATTTGAAAAACGGATGAAGAGTTTAACGAGTGGACCGACTTGGGTATGTTTTTGTTTGACTACTAGGTTGGGATCCACAAGATCCTTCCAAGCGATGGTTGGAGACAGTATGTGATATGGCTCAATGCTGCAATCGGTGACGTTCTTGCATTCGATGGCTTTCTTCTTCTGTACAGCTCTTCATTTAATTATCTGGCATCATTTTTCACGACTTCCAGCCTTAAAGTAGTGTAGTAGTCAAACATAGTACCAACTGTTCTGCAGTTTCTCTGTGTGTGGCATGCAATTATTGAGGACTTATTGTGAAATGCTATCGTGTCTGGTGCATTGCGATTGCCCAAATCAAATTTCCGCGCATACCCAATTGATGTAAAATATTTACTTCTTCCAGTTAAGTACTTTTAAGTTACAGATAGTTTTCATTGAACTGGTCCGCGATGTCTAAACCTAAGCAACTGTGTGAACACGGTCGCCTGTTCGATCTGGTATACGTATTGGGTGGTCAGTTAGATAAATCGAAGTTCCAATAACGAGTTGGAATTTGCGATTGGAAAATTCAAGATTTGGTACTCGACAGGTGGCAGCTGCAAGATAAACAAAGGCACAGACATGTTTTGGTAACAAAAGAAGAGTAGACGATGTGATTAGGAAATTGAAAGTGTGAGGTAACTGATGAAGGGGAGAATTGAGTTTCGGTCAAAAATATAGCAACAGAAGATTGGGAAACTGGTGAACAGAATCAATGTTGCGGTCTAGTCTGCCACTGTTGGGGAGCGTAAATGGTACTCGCTGAATTTTTGCGTGCATAGTGAGAACAGAATAGCAAATTAGACGTCTCGGACAGTTTAAACGGGGAACTGCACGAAGAAACCCAGACTACTGTCGCTTACTTCAACCAAGCACGCGTCGGACCTAATTCTGCAAGCATTCTTTCTGATTCCCGAGCCCACTGAGTGACAATGCAATGCTCAAATGATTGAAAACTGTCGATGTACGATCATGAACGTAACGAACTCTGATGATCACAATGAATTCGATTCATATACAGGAGGCAGAAAAAACTGAGATACCATAGAATGATGGACGCGAAATGCTACCAAACGTTGATAACCATAAAACAGCACATACCGATGATTGTACACCATCTAAAGATGGATTTTTGACTGACGCTGGCCCATTTGAGATATCCAGTTTGCTTTCAGTTTCTGGATTTTCGTTTTCCCTCTCTTCCTCACTGATTGATGGGGAGTCACCGGTACCGTCAAACTGAGGTAGCCGAAAAATACGGACTTCATCTATTTGAGGAACACGAGCGCGTGCATGAAGATAAAGATTGGAATCATCTGCATCGAATTCACAGTTCGAGTCACCGTCGTTCTCGTTATCATCCTCTCGAGATCGACGATTCTTTCTCTGCCTACGACTCCTTGAATTGGTGTCGTTATGTTCATCATCGTCGTCTTCATCGTCAAAGTCGACAACGAAGTCCGGATCATGTCGAGTGGCGCGTTGTTTACGTGCACTTCGACGAAGTTGTTGACCTCTGGCAAAGATAATGAAAACAAAAACAGGGTTTTTAAATCAGCATAAATTCACACCCATGAAATGCTAAGAACTTCTGTGTTCAGTATCCTTCACACGAATCGCCGGGTGAACAAAAATAAACGGAATGAGAACATACATGTATGAGGCAGTAGAAAAACGGTAACGTGCCTATTAAACAGAATCAATTGGACAATGGGCAATCACGTTTAAAAGCAATTAGAGACTAAAAGGATACCGTAAGTGCAATGCGAGCCGTCAAAACCAGACCGCATCTGGACGCAATGTGAGGGCTTGCGTGCCTTTATGACCCAGCGAGATATACGATGGGTTATCTCAAGCCGAAAATCCAATCATGTATGGAAGATCAATGGAAAGAGAAAGGCTTGACGACGCAGTCTCCTGGTCCGCCAAGTCGGGGATCGATTACAGGTAGCAACTCAGTCGGAAAAAACAGTGGAAGAATAATTAAACAAAGCAGCTATACTCCGCTGCCTTGCGGTCAAATTTTTGTCAGAACCAAAGGCTTTGATTGAGAACCCTAATCGTTCTTCTGCTTAGCGGCTCGACACCCTAGCAGTACCCGTAAATCAATCCCATGCGTTACACATTTACAAAGAATTCCATACTGCATCGGTCGTCGCGCAGGATAATCAGGACCGCGCTGCCCGTTGCATCGAGTACGATGGCTAGTGATAAGTATTCGACTGCTCACAGTTACCTTTCTTCAGTCTCCAACCCAACCTCTTCGCACCTTCAGCCTACCCATGGTGTCCCACTGATAACACGCCCAATACTCGCAACGACTCAATGTCAAATAGTGTGGTAGGTGGCTTTCAGTCTGCTAGCTCACATTTTCTCAAGCTACGTCAGCCTCTGAATCTCAGCACCTTAAACATGCTCACATGTAGGAAAACTTAGTGTATCGGAAGCCTGGTCCGGCAGGGACTGAGCGAATAGATAACGCGGAAAGACTTCTCCAATTCTGTGCAGCCAATTAATTATTCCTGCCCAGTACGAATTTCCGATACAAATCGCCTCGCACAGCGACATGGCGCTCTAACTCGACAGGTAGTTTACCTCAGATCGACCATATCGCGATAAGCCGCCGTTGGCGCATTTCTGTTTAGAACTGAAGATCATAACGGACCACGTACATCAAATCGGACCATACAGTAGTTCTCATGCGATTTTTGCTTCAGTTCACCGGCCATCAAAGCAGATCACAAACACGATTGGCCGTCCAAAGACTGTCTGATTCGGCTGTTCTCAACAACAATGAACAGAAACTATCCGACCAACTAAAATCTTTAACGAGCAACAATGTGGACGAGCGCTGGGACCAAATCAACCAGGTGATACGTTTTGCAGCAGTTTTCGCCTGTGGTCCTAGGTCTTGCGTTCATGAAAGACACTTGATCTCACACGGATTGCTCGGTCTAACTGCAAGGAGGTGAATAAGATGTGTACACAACTGCAGCATCAACTTATAATAAGCCTTCAGAATGACCGTGAAAACTGGTGGGTTAAGGTAGCCGAACAGATGGAAGAAGCGGCCACTTCAGGTAACAGTAAAAGAATGTTCAAGCTTTTACGCGACAGCGGTGGGTGGCGAAATTCGGCTAGTGGAGTCGCGTGCGATAGGAATGGAGCACTCCTCCATGCTAGACAACAAAGACTACACCGTTGGGCTGAACAGTTTAGCTGGCCGCACGCTAACGTATTTATGCCGACGCCTGCAGCTGCGAATCCTTGGAAGATGTCGGTCGATCAACCAACGGAATTAGAAGGGGAGTCGATTATTCCACTTCTGAGGAAGAGAAAAGCAGCCAGTTCCCTTCGGATATTCACTTTTTACAGAAACGTAACTTTGGGGAAAAGGCAGTGGTCACTGAGGCTTGCCTTGCTGTTTAACGCTGGACAATGATGATAATGTTGAATGCGAGTGTTCTGGCTTATTATTTTAGCCTCATATACTTACGGCAGCTTTCCCAATGTAATGCGTTATCTCATTGCACTTTGCAATTAGCGGGGCTGCCGTTTCGAGATGCAATCACAGGCCGTTCGTGTACCACCGTTGTGTAATAACAGTAAAACCCCAGAGATAACTTCGGAGTTAAAACCAATCAGCCGCAATGAGTGCTTTAATAAAGCAGTTTAATGCGAAACTCTTCTGCTTAGTTGCTCTCTGCGCATTCCCATTTCAAGTAAAGGATGTCACCGGGTTATAATGCAAACCATAAAGATAAAAATGTTTATAAGCATCCAACTGGACTGGGGATAGGAATTTCAGCGGAAGAATATACCAATATCATGCTCCACAATAACTGAGAGAAGTAAACAGCAATTTTCGAGTTCTCGTTGCTCAGGAACATCATAATTGAAGCAAAAAACTAACGAATACCACGTGGGTTACACCTACTCCAAGTATCAACATCGAAAATGGCCAATCGTACGTTATCATCATTTTTTCACTGCTGTGAATGAAAAACCAATTTGGTGTGCATAATATAGAGCGAAAATGAAAAGGAAAACAATGAGACAGCTTGATTGTCAAGCAAAAGACTTACGGTCCACAACCGTACTCTTCGGAAGGATTGTAATCCGAATCGTCGTCGCGCTTTTCATTATCAAGATCCGACCCATCATCCTCGTCGGTCGAACGTCGACGGGATTGCGCTGATTTCCGTTTCGAAGAGCCAGAGTTCCGAAAACCACCACTTGATCGAGCACTGACAGGCTGACAAAGATTCTGGGGGAGAATACTGAAATGAAAAGGGGGAAGTAATTGCAGTTGAACGAAGCAGCAATGGCTCCAAAAAACGACAAAAAATTATTAAATTAACTGTTTTGGAAAAGGTTACTTATTCATCAAAATGAATACTGAGGTGCCTCAGACTGTCAAACAATTACTTAGCATGCACACATCGGCTGTCCATCCACCGCAAGGACTGGTAAGAAATAAGATTGGATATCGTCAGTTTTTCTCTCTACACAAAGCTTTTTCATTCATAGAACATCGATTTCCGATGATGGAGAAGCAATATTTAGTTTGAAGGAAAAATCTCATAACAGGCTAAACAGATTTTTTACCATACTGATACTCAAATTCCTCGTCAACTAGATGATCCTATCAACAGTTTCAAACATCTGGAAGTGAAAAGCATCCCCAGAAGAGAAATTTCGAATGACCTTCCAATCTAACAAGCTGAGTATGTATGCTGATTTACAAGGTTCATTACCAGCGCTATTCGATTAGGAGATCCGGCTCGTCTGTGGACTGATAAATTAAGTTGGCAACTGTCGGCCAGGATCAATTTCGTAGTGCGTGACTACTGACGTTTCGTCGCATATACATTCATACCTATAGCATCACGAAACAAAACGAGAACTGGACAATTTTGTTGACTATACTGTTGTAGTCGGTCTGAAGTTACAACGACGGCGTACAAAAGCCAGCATCCTACACTTAATGGATTATTGGCAAATAAAGTGAATTCTGAAAAGAACAAAATACTCACAACACTTCACCATGAATTACCGATAACGATTGCCACTGTTTGTGCTGATAAACGAGTGCTGGATCAAGCGACGGGAATTCGATGGGTTTTCTTGCTGTATGGCGGCCAGGTTCACTGAACGATTCCCAGCGGTAGAGACAATGAATGGAGCAGCGCGAATTTGAGGCTGAAGAACCGAGACAGGGAATTGGGGACCGGGTCCAGCAGCTTGCCGTGCTTTGACAGCTTTGGCTTTGGCAGTGCGAGCTTCCTGAGCCTCCTCGGCCAGTTCCGACAGACGAGCCTCTAGTCGGGATTTTTCCTGTTTCAGTTCATCGAGATCACGCTCCAAAGCCTGCATTTCTGTTCTTGCAGACTTTGCCGCATCTCTATCGGCAACGGCCGCTGCAATACGACGGGAAAGCAAAGTGTCCAGACGAAATCGCATCCGTCGAGAAGAGCTGTGAACCTCTGGTCGAATTAAAGCCGGGGGAAAATGAATGCGTTCGGAAAGGCCCTGTTGTGTGGAAAAGGAGGAACGACAGATCCAGAGCAGTTGAAGGCGGATGTTACGAAACAGTAGTTTAATCATAATGTAATTAAAAACTGGCACCAAACTGAATAGGAAGGGTGGTGATCCAAATTCTTTACATTTATTTACTCTTACTCGGACCCCGATAAATAACCAAGATCTTACAACGCTTCCCTTTTAATGCTCACACACTGACGTCATTGAAGAGATGAAAACACGGTCAAAAGATGCGATTTGGTTTTTTGAAGGACTGAAAGAAATTAAGGTAAAGGGAATGAAGATAACTGAAAGACGGTCGTTTTTAATGACAGCTTTTTTCTACAAAAATAGAAGCAGGATTAACATCTGTCTAAACATTGAAAAATTAAGAAGAAAACGTAACATCACAGAACACAACATAGCTTGGGGAATTATTTGAAACGCTTTTCAAGCGAATTGTACAAAAGGCTCACAGACACCCACATATGAGACATTCATCACCGGCGGCTCATCAACGGATTGGGCTACGGACGTTGACTGAAGATCGTCGGACGCTGCTGATAAATTGACAGCAGAATAGTTGAAGTCCGACGAAGACTGGCAGTCAGCAGGAGTTTCTACCTTTGGGGATGATCCATCAGCTTCCCGGGCCGGCACGTCATCGGTCAAATCGGGCTTCTTACGCGTATCGTCTGGATCTGGTTTAGCTTCATCAGTGTCGACGCCTTTGGACGACGGACTCAATGACGGCGTCGAAGTTGGAACAGTTTGCTCAAATTGACGAAGCGTCTCCCCTGGGATAATGTATGGAGCACGTTGCGTATTCAAATACAACGGTATACCAGTGATTGGATGTAACACGTGACCCCGACACTCACTTGGCTTCGGTGGTTTCACAGGTATCTCTCCCTAAACAGACACAAATATAAGATTTTAAAAAAAGGTTGACAAGCTACATCTTAAAATCACATTTCGATGAGACCATAAGGGTAACCATTCCAACAGATTTCTTATCTAATTAAAATGCGATCGTCAAACGCGAAGATGAAAACAAGCAATCTGCTTCTGTCAAATGTAAATGCGCTAATCCACTTCGTCTTTTCGAATTCTTGCGTCAGTGGTACGTGAAACTACGTCTACTTTTGGAAAGAGTCCCAGATAAATCATGGGTAATCGAATGAGGAATTGATCGGTAGCGAGAAGAGTCGAATCTGTGGCATTCACTAACAGACGTCTCGACGCGGGGAGTGCGACTAATGTCTTTTTGAATGGCGAATATTCGCCACGTCACTGTTACTTACAGGCTTTCGCGGTCATCAAAAAAGACCTAAGCTAACTGGATATGACCCATATTATTTATGTCTAACCATCGATATGATGGCTACTCACAATGTGAAACCTAGGAAAGCGCCGGGAAGTGTACAGCTCTGCTTTTGCTAAGAGGTAAATATTTGGAGCCGTTCACCGAGCTAACTGCTTCCGGGTAATTAGCCTAAGAGACTTACCTTAATCCCTATTCCGAAGCATTTTTTTTTTGGGGGGGGGCGTAGAAAGCACGTAGTCTAATGCTCATCAGCAGTTGTGATGGAGTGCGCTGGGTACGCAAGGGATCTTGATTTGTTATGCAAAAGGCGTATAAAATGAACAACCAGTTGACAGTTTTAAAGTCATCCTAAACACCTAACGGGTTAGGCCACTTGATGAAAGGCATGGAATAAAACTCCATCTTCATCCATTACTTTGGGCCAAATGGGGATATTGATGAGGGAGACACCAAGCATGGGAGAGCTGACTTGTTTTTCATTCGTCTTTTTTTCTGAGACTCTTCGCTGCCTTCATCACGATTTCGACGATGCTAAATCTGCACTAACATGCTTGAAAAATAAACAGATAAAAGCAAAACAGAAAGCTTAAGACTGACCATGGTGGAGAACGAGGGTTTGGCTGTTACCAGCGACGTGTTTAACACAAGTAGGCAACAGTAAACAAGTTGGATACGAACATCACGAACTGCATAAATACAAATATTATTGGGATTTCTTTGTTCTCGAAAATTTAAATTTCTAGATAGAGAGAGCATTTGTCACCTTAATAGACGGATGGAAAAAACGGACGAGAAAACAAAGATTGAAGCACACGAGATCATGTGCACACACACACACACCTTAAGGTAGGTTGGGCAAACACCCCAGCCGATCCCGTGCTGCAAACCTCGGGGACGAGGATGGTTAGAATCGGATTGGCGGGAAAGTTCATGCACAGTGGGATACATGCGAAGCAGTCTGCTGGATTCCTCAGAAGGCGACCGCCGTGTGCGGCTAAGCCACATCCAACCGTCCCCACCAACTCTCCGATACTCTTCTCCGCGAAACTTCCATACCGTATGTCGAATGGGGCGTGGGGTTTTAGTGCGAATTAAATTCTGTGGGACATTGTTTGCACTTGTTGTGTTCGACGAAACGGACCGATCAAGTTGGCGAACACGTCGATCTTCTTCACGTTGAGCAGCGGTGGAACGTTCGAAGATCAAGTGTCCTGCCGAAAAAAATGGAGTTGGTAAGAAATCGTTCCAGGCATAGTCAGTATTTAAAAGGAATTAATATGTTCCGAGCGTCTGCATCTCAATCCAATCTCAAGTTGGTTAGGTATCCTTACAATTAGAGCGCACCAATGGACAGGAAACATGCGTGATTATCGCATACGTGACAAAAGATTCCGTAAGTGATTACACCACTAATCACGATACTTAGAAAGTACGCCTTGTCTATTGAATAGTTGATGAATTACACTAGAAGAGATGCATGATATTACTACTAAAAGGCCTGTTATAAACAAAAGATGATGTCGCCTCAGCTGGTGAAGAAACGCCTGCGGTCTAAACGCTAATCTAAATGTTCGTACAAGTTTCAAAAATTGTCAAAACGCACTTGGAAATTCGCTCATTCCTGTTGTTACCAGGGTGTATCGAGGTTTCCGTTCCAATTTTGATAAAAACAAACCTTGCAGGGATGTGCTACCATGCAGCACCCGCCATTCCGAAGCAAAATGAACGAAGAATACACCGAGAAGAAGGATATTCCCGAAATTTGGAGATCCTGAGGAGAAACTACAAATCAAAACTAACTGCGTAACGGGATAGGGCAGATTCCCTCTTCAGAATAACAGCTGATCGTGGCAACCCACATGACTTATATCCGAACAACGCGAATTAGTCGGATTCCTACAGAAAGGATTGCCAGAAATGTTTTGGAAATGATAGTTTGCTGTTTCTCACGCAGCAGAAGAGGATTTTCTTTGATTAACATAACCGTAACTTCTGGCTTAACATTTCGATACACGAGGCACAAANAGACAAAAACTAGAGGTCGCACGTTGACGGAAGAGAAAGGATGCACAAGTACCTGATTTTGATTCAGCTAATTCATTGACCCGGACAAAAACTAACACTTTTGCAGTGAAATATCATCAATTACGTCGACCAATAGTCTGAGCAAAAAGGTCCCATAAGAAAATCGAGCGAAGTGATCAACGGATTCGGTGACTCGCTGATTCACGGTTTGGAGTGTCCGCTGATGCTCCGATACTCTTCTCCGCGAAACTTCCATACCGTATGTCGAATGGGGCGTGGGGTTTTAGTGCGAATTAAATTCTGTGGGACATTGTTTGCACTTGTTGTGTTCGACGAAACGGACCGATCAAGTTGGCGAACACGTCGATCTTCTTCACGTTGAGCAGCGGTGGAACGTTCGAAGATCAAGTGTCCTGCCGAAAAAAATGGAGTTGGTAAGAAATCGTTCCAGGCATAGTCAGTATTTAAAAGGAATTAATATGTTCCGAGCGTCTGCATCTCAATCCAATCTCAAGTTGGTTAGGTATCCTTACAATTAGAGCGCACCAATGGACAGGAAACATGCGTGATTATCGCATACGTGACAAAAGATTCCGTAAGTGATTACACCACTAATCACGATACTTAGAAAGTACGCCTTGTCTATTGAATAGTTGATGAATTACACTAGAAGAGATGCATGATATTACTACTAAAAGGCCTGTTATAAACAAAAGATGATGTCGCCTCAGCTGGTGAAGAAACGCCTGCGGTCTAAACGCTAATCTAAATGTTCGTACAAGTTTCAAAAATTGTCAAAACGCACTTGGAAATTCGCTCATTCCTGTTGTTACCAGGGTGTATCGAGGTTTCCGTTCCAATTTTGATAAAAACAAACCTTGCAGGGATGTGCTACCATGCAGCACCCGCCATTCCGAAGCAAAATGAACGAAGAATACACCGAGAAGAAGGATATTCCCGAAATTTGGAGATCCTGAGGAGAAACTACAAATCAAAACTAACTGCGTAACGGGATAGGGCAGATTCCCTCTTCAGAATAACAGCTGATCGTGGCAACCCACATGACTTATATCCGAACAACGCGAATTAGTCGGATTCCTACAGAAAGGATTGCCAGAAATGTTTTGGAAATGATAGTTTGCTGTTTCTCACGCAGCAGAAGAGGATTTTCTTTGATTAACATAACCGTAACTTCTGGCTTAACATTTCGATACACGAGGCACAAAGGTGCCAACCCAACGGGAAAAAGTAACCAGAGCAGTCGAGAAGGAGTTTCTTTAGGTGTGCCACGTAAGATCTTGCTGCTGTCCTTTCCCCTT
>LUCM01003983.1:240719-252666 GCA_008360955.1 Fasciolopsis buskii
GGGGTGACCGGTACCTACGCCCTTGAAACTAGGATTGAGATAGAATCACACGATGTCTCGACAGATCAGGTGTGGAGACGGGCCAGGCGACAACAAGTCAAGGCTTATTGCTGAAATAATAGGCAGATTTGGGATTCGAACTTTTGACTTTTCAAGATGACAGATGCCCAATTCACCTGACCATTGCCGACCATAATCGAAAGGAGACAAGTCACTATTAACACTTACCTACTGAACCATACCAAATACGTTGGTAGCATAACGGACGAATGGAAGCTTCCAGGATGGCCAGAGAGTCCACGAGTTCCGCAAGCGTTGTGGCACTTATTAAACGACTAAGCCACCGTTTGCGCAACGAACACCAAACGGGTGAGAGGAAAGCCAAAGGCAACTAGCGGACCGAAACCAAATCAAAATACAGAAATAGAAACCACGTCAGAATGATCAAAATATGGAATAATAGATCAGCCATAGGAAACGGAATTAAATGAGCGTGATTTGTGCAACAAAAAGGGAGAAAGCAAAAAGAACGATTTAAAACCAGCAGATTATCGTGATTCCATAAATAACTGTAGATAACAACGACTAACAGAGGCATTCAAGCGAGATCCATGATACCAACTGTGCGAATAATTTACTCATCATTGCCAGGCCAGAGATGATAATGAGCAACTTGTTTGATTTTAATACTCCGTGAGTATGGACATCTTGACTAAATGGGACTGTGAGCAAAAAGCAAATGGATTCAACCATAACAGAGAACCAATACCCATGAAACTAGAAAGGGCATTCACGCAGGGCATCATCAAATGCTTTGAAGACGTCGGCTAATGAACTCCAACGAAGCGAGTCTGGACTGTTGTTTTTAACTGTTCAATAATAAATCCTAGTCACAATGCTTAGACATACACGCGAGATCACTAACAAATCTCTGTGATACTATTGCCCATCAAAAATCAGAACATAAAATTTTTGGAGAAAAGACGCGTTTTTTTGGCTTCTTAGGCGCAGAATGAGCGGAAAAACTCTACTTTTAAAATGTGAAATGTTGGTGTGGAACCCAACCGCCTAGAAGTTAAACCACATTTTTGCAAAGGAAGAATTGGATGAGGCAGTTACATGGGTAGTTGTACGCTACCTGTTAGTCGTGCCTCGGATGAATTATCACCGCGTAAAGAGAAGGCTCGATTGGTATTCATCAATTTGAGATGTCTGGCGTCGGCTTGAAACCCACATATGGATTAAAGGTTGGGTTCACATAAAAGCAGTGAAGTAAATGCTGCCAAATGGTTCAGAAACATGGCCGCTGCGAGTACAAGTGCGAACGCCTTCAGTGATTAAACACTGATCTTATAATACTGACAGGAGAATTTGTCGACTGATTCAGATATTACGCGCAAAGTAATTGTCAGTAAGGTTCAATTTTTAGAACAGGCATTGGATCAGAGTTGGTTGAGGCGACTGGCACATGCACGCACACGCCCCAAGAACAACTGTCTAGTTGTATACTGTTCCCCGAGGAAGTTAGTAGTTGGAGAATGGTTCGGAGTGGCGAGTCAATGACACTGGTAAAAAGTATGAAAGCTTTAACGGGTGGAGTTAGACCACCCGATTGGTTTCCACGAGATCCCCCAAGTGGCGGTTGGAGACGATAAGTGATGCAGCCGGTGGCTTTCTTGTGTTGGGAATCTTGACTGTTCTATGAAGTTGTGTAACTTGTAATTTTGTAGCTGACCTTGAGTATCCGATACTATGAGGTAGCGGTCAAAAATCGAGCACATCAGTGTAAGGCTAGTGGTTGTGAAACCTGGGCTGATTGCCTGTACGGAGCACCATAATCTATCCACGTTAAATGCCTTTTCGACTGACTGAGTTATACGACCAAACACTATGCGCCTGACACCCACGCTGTTAGTGCCATTCTCAAACCATTTTCTGTCCGAATGCAAGAATGTTCAAACTCCTGAACGGCCAAGGACCAATCTCAATGCCACGGCGATAATTCCGCTTTTGATCGACAACCGGATGTCACGCTGACGACAGGGACACTTCGAGCTGGTAAACGGCAATCGAGTAGCTCATGCGATAAATGACCAACAGCCAAAATGCTACTGTCCAAATAACAAAACTTATCTACCACATCCAAATCCATCCTTGTAAGAACAATGTTCGGTTTCAAACCATTCCAGCCTGGAAACAGTGCTTTACACTTCGGAGGTATAAAAAGTATGTCAAGCGTACCTACACCATCGTTCAAACTACTAAAGGGAAACTGCAACTTACCTGACTTTTCAGTCAGAAGCACATCCCCATGTTTTAAATCAGGCAATTTGTTGTATGAGCTAATATCAACGCTATGAGGATAGGGCTATTTCCATGACTATTTGGACTACAAATTTGAGAAGGAACGGGGAAAAGTAACAACGTTAGTGAAGGTTACACTTCGTACAGCTCGAATGAAAAATCGCCGTGGGAACAGATTCGATTTCGACTGACTGTACTGGGGGAAAATGAGTGAATTTCTCTGCCAAACTTTTCAGTGGGCGCCAGTAACACAGAAACGATGGATCGATTCTGTCGAATGGAACATTTAGATCATGGAGGACGGAGACTATGTGCTTACAGAAATTGCGCTTATGTCCTAAAACGTCTGGTAGGGCAAGATAAAATCAGTGCAACTCAAGCCCGGTAGAAAACTGATTTGAGATCCACACGACCATGAGTTTAACGCTGCGCGCGTGGCAGTTCGTTGCCTATAATTGCGTAGAAATCCCTTACTGGAGTTCATGTCGACGATCACCACCTACAGGCAGTCGTGCGGAAACACTGATTCTCGTGTCCATGCCACCATGGACTGAGAGCCTACGGAAGCCGTCGAGGATAAAGGCATGATTGCAGTGCACAGATATGTATAAGAATGGCTGGCCATATATGAGTACTCCATGTCATTACTGGTCAATGACGATGCGACCAGTCTGTGACCAACGGCTTGAACGAGAGAAAGAACACCAAATCACAATTTGTGACGACATGCGTCTGGTGAAAACTGTCTGCAATTGAATCAAACTTGATTAAAGCGCTCGCTGTTATCGGTTAGGCCCACTGGGACTGAAAATGGGCCATTGATATGCCTGCCTCTCTTTCAAACAACCAACAACTACCATGACATCAGCCGAACGTACGCTCCGGAGCATCCAACACATGTTGCCGTAGGACTTCCAATAATCTTCAGGAGATATGCAGTCCATGGGTACAGGAAAGAATCCGACGAACAAATATTGGTTTTCCGCTCGACTACTGTTGACCTTCGCAAAACCAATCAACCAGATTGCACACAACTACTGGTTATGATCTTGTCTAGCCGAGCACATTCGACTTTCGTGGTCACTGATATCTCGACCTCACCAGGACCACGAGCGCTCGGAATCGGATCCCATGCCACGTAAACAGCGAAGTAAGAAATCGAAGTTACATTAGGGTTACGAAGAGCGACTAAAGAATTGAGACCTTGCAAGCGCATTTCGGAGTTGCAGTGCACATCGGCGTTAAAAGTCCAAAGAGTTTTAGTCAGGGCTCTGTTCTATCGTTCATTTTATCATTCCAGTGTGATTGCTTTTGAATTCAATCTTTTAATGATATAATAAACTCCGGCCTTGCTTTGGACAACCTATAGCACAACGGAGAACACCATGTGCGACTTGTCATATCGATCAGGTGTGAGATTCGTCAATAGTTGTGTTCGGCAAAGAAAGATGTGTTTATTTCAATACACGTGTGTTGGCTGCTAGATCCTATCTGGATACTACCAAACAAGCCCACAAGCGACGAAACAACGAACCCATGCATTATCTACTCCACCTATCATCGCGCTACTATTTTCGAGACCATACGATAGGCAAGTTAAGTGAACATCCGCATACCTGGGCCTCCATGTAGGCGATAGTTAGACGAAGCACGTTGACCGATTCCCAAGGGGTCGCTGGCCACTCAGGTCGAAACAAATTATCATCCAAAGCGCAGGGACACTTGAGAAGCTCAACGAGATCGGTGAAAAACGAGGCCAGCAACGGAGGTTCAATGTAGTTCCACAATTCCGTGGCCGTATCGGTGAAATTGAACTTGTTCCCCATCACCCGTTTCCGTTCTCGATCTTCGGCCACTTGAGCTCGACTAAACAACACATTGACTAACGTCGTGGATGACTTGCTTACAGCTTCATCGCTCTCCCTGGGTGCAGCATGGTGTTTCAATGTTCGCTGTTCCGTTTCGCTAGACTTTGCAACGTTGGAACAAGCTGCACGAGTTGCGTCAGTTCCCTGCTCCTCCTGCTGTTCAGATCCAATCCACACACCAGTGGTGTAAAGATTAGACCAAGAACGCCATGCACCCTCGTCCGATAAGCGATAGGCACGAAGCTTTGGTGAGTTTTCAGGGGCGGTGCTTGAGTCACCCTCACAATCCCTCAGAGAAAAGGCTGCACGCTCCTGGGGAGTAAACAATGGGTCGCACATATCGTCCATCGCCTGAGTAAAAAACGAGAACGAGAACAGTGAAAGACGATCATAGATGAACATCAAACCGGAGAATGAAACGTTGCAGAAGTTATTACCTATTTGATCTGTATAGCATTAAGACTTTCATTTTTCATTTGGATTCGACTGAGATAACGACTAGAACCAACGATTCTGAAGAATGAATAGCGATTATACTACGTAAACCATTGTCAGCAGAGACGACTCAATTCAACTGATATATATATACGGCTATACGTCTAGCTTTGTCTGCTATCGTTGCTACCGGCAGCAATGGGGAAGGCAGCCAGCGATATATCATGCAAACCACACGCAGCGGGATGCTACGTTGCTTGTTACTGGTAAGGCAGAAGAATGAAGGACCTAGTTGCATTAGACGATGCATTACAAAAAGACGCTCCCAATAAATACCAATATGTTAACCATAGGGGATTCACAATGTGGGCCTGTGTGGATATACTCAACAACAGCGTGTGATTCGAAAAAAAACGGTAAGGCATTTGTTAGTTGCGATCTGTTGTTATATTCTGCACAATTAGTATCCAGCTGACGGTTTTCTGTCTCAGATATTATATGTTCCAGACAGAGAACCGAACTCAGTTAAGGCCGATGCAACGGAACATTCGGAAATGCACCAAGCAGCCGTGACATAAGTCTATGTATAACCCATGTAGCATCAGAACCATGGAGTGAAAAGAAAATACAAAAATGAGAAAAGCAAGGATGTAAGACTCAATAGCAGTGCCAAGCTTTTCATACTCCATCCACTTGGCATTGTCAATCTCAGTCCAGTTTGCCTGACCACATGTCATTCAGAGCCAGAGGCGTTCGTTATCTTGCCTCCCCCCTTTTGCGTATTTAGTAGTTCATTTATAAACACAACCGACAAACAGTGACTGTGTCGGGGACTTAATGGACATTGTCTACAAAAGTTCACATAAGATTGCTGGCTAGATTGTCACGTGGTGAGTATGGCCCGCCGCCAAACAGGATCACAGCCCTCTTTTCTTTCTCCGAAATATTGTATTTAAAGAGAAGCAACAAGTCGAACTTTTCTTACCTAGATTTACTGTGTCCCACCATGAAGATTAGCTTCCTTATTCAGATGCTTGGAACGAGATCTCTCCAAAGACAACCTCTTATTCGGTTCGGGTGACGCCACAGAACTCTGCCCGCAGACGCGGTGGAATATCGGCAGCGGAAAACAAAAAAACTGGAAGAACTCGCACGTGCGATCGACCCAACAAGTAACGTCCCGCCTTTCGTTTCTACTGTTTTTTTTTTCTAACACTTTTCTGAGACCAAATGGCCTTTACAATATATATAAGTGGTTTGCAAATAAGCACCACGGATCAGAGGGAAAACCAGTGGAACATACCTATGGCACCAAAATGTGGAATATAAAGGAGCATTTGGGTGACATTAGAGCATTTTATAGTTAAAAGAAAGAAGAAAAGTGGCAGAATTCAAAAATTCCTTACCAGATTCGGTCGATCAACCCGCAAGAGTAAACCATCGTGATTTCGAACAGCACAAGTATTTGCATCACAAACGATGAGCACACCAAGTGTGGTATTTTTCTCCGCATTACACAGCTCATTTAATGAGTCGTCGGGTAAGGGGTCCGGCAAGCGGGGTCTGACAATGCCCAAACCCAATGTTGGTGGTACCTACAACCCAGACGGTTTGGAAAAAGCGAAGGAAAAACCGAATGACGGAAGAAAAGAATGCCCAGGGGGGTGGTTTTGAATAAAACCAGTATTATCATTGCAACAATGCAGAAACTAGAGCGAATTTCGCCAAATCCCGTCTACAACCTTATTATGGCGAGGAATGGGCACTGACGCTCCCGATTACAAACGAAGCTGCACAGTCTGGGACAGCACAGAAACATCTATGGCTGGCTGACAACGAACATCGTCTGCAAGAGCTAAGAGACCGAACCAGTAACAAGCCATACGTTCGCCATGTTCGAAAAATAACTAGATGACAAAAAGCGATCGAAAATAAAGAACAGCTAGACGGATGTCTGTTGTGACACTTGTGAGAGACTCGTAAATGAGGAGGTAGTTCATTTCGATTTCGATTTTTTCTGAACTTTAATCACGGTTACAAACGGCAAATAACTGGTCCTCTCAAAATGTATAGCACGAATCTCTACTTACCGGTTGAAACACAATAGTTTCGGATAACCCATGGCGATCGTAGTTCAAACTAATGATTTATACACGACTCCCAGCTCGGAGTGTGGCAGTTAGATTCCGGACATTTCACGAGTAGTCCAAGTGCCCACACCAAATCCAGAGTTGATAAATTCGTATTGTTCTACATTCAAACATATTTTGTGCTTAGAATTTGATTTGAAATTAGCTCTAACTTAGGAGTTTGAACGTCAACAAGTAAAGGATACCTAGCGACTGCCTTTAACTTATTTTACTTTCGCATAACAAGATAGAATTTGATTACATGGCTACGAGTGCCCCAGCTTCGTGGAAAAGATCACCCAGCAAAGTTCTCAGAACCCTACGACTTCCACACACCCAGACCATCAGGTGAGATCCATATCAGTCGACGGCTACCAATATGAATATCCTACTTCCTCCCTCTTATGACATCCTTTACGCATGAGTCTAGTGGGAAGAGCACGTAGTAGCCACCAGGATTTACTATATGCACGGACCGACAACCGTGACTCTGAAACTTAGACGGGCATAGAACTACACAAGTTATCATAGGTTCAGGTGCGTTAATGACCCGGAAGACAGCGAGCTGCCGTTTAAGAGACCTCCAAATCCTGGTTCCCAGTCTGAGTTAAACGGATTTCAGGGCACACATTTAAACAGCACTCATGGTCTGTGTAATGATTGCATAACTGCATAATAAATTAGAGATGGCAAGACTAGTTTTAAAGTAATAGGAGTAATGGTGGTAATGTGATCTCTCAATTTTACTTCTACTTGATAGTAGCTGGTAACTGACTTCCTCTTAAGCTTATTCTTTTGTCATTTCGTGAAAAATTCGTAGTATAAATATACATCATAAGCATGTTTGGAATGACCGCAACTTTTTTAAATCGCTCATTCGAAAAACAATCAGGAAATTGAGAAAATTTACGCCAAGACGGGAACAACAACTATGGAAGAAAGAAAATATAAACTTACACGCAGCAAAGAAGCAATTGACTGATATTCCACTGCGTCTTCGACCCGGTCACGATCCAAGGTCAGGCGCAATGTGCTCTGTCCTGCGACCATGAGAATGAATTTGGTGCCGGTTTATAATGTTTGGTGAGCCAGACAATTTACATGATATGAAATCTCAAAAAGCATTTAACGTTATTACCATCGTTCCGTGTTAAACAACAAAGCAAGTTCCAGTGACCGCTTGCCTTTCTACCATTGTTTCAGATAGTTATGGGAAGAATAGATATCGAAGATAGACAGGAAGTGCACACACTGGGGTAGGAAAAGAAAAGAATATCGTAGCAGCCAACGCATCGAATATAGCCTAACTGCGTAAGGGTACCTTTTTAATCATCCCGATTCCACAGTAAATGACAAGATCAACAATGTTTACGGTCTGCTCCTGTATCTTCTAATATTTTTAGCTAACTGGTTGGCGGATTTTCCGGACCCCAGCCAGGAAGACGGAATTTGGAGCAGTAGCATACTTATCACTACCCATCCCGCTCGAGGCAATCGGCAGTGTGGTCCTGATTACCCCGCGCGACGACCGATGCACTAAAGAATTATTCCCAACTGTGCCATTCGTGAAAGACGGGAGATGAATGCTGCTAGGTAGTCCAGCAGCTAAGCAGGTCAACGACTGGGGTTAGCTAGCAAATCCTTTTGTTTCAACTAATGCATATATATATATATATATTACACCGGCTTGAAAACAAGCATGGTGCCAACGCAACACGACTTCATCCTTAAGGCAATGGGAAGTGACTGAGCGGAGCCTCGTATGCCTGGATCCACCAATTAGTTCTTCAACTGAACTGCTAGTCCAAATCAACCCCAAACTCCAAGATCCCGAGGTTGCTTCGTCAGATCTTTATATATTGACTTTCCAATCACGAATAGATCGCAAGGACTGAGAAAAGCCTTCCTGGATAGCTGTTCGGGTTATGAAGGCACGCAAGCCATCACACCACGCGTCATTAAACCAGCAGATTAAAACACCAAGAAGGAATGAAGATCAAATCAATAAGCAACGCTGTGGAAATCTCAGGCTAAAATGAACATCGCAACCAGCTTATTAATTCTAACTTGAAAAATACTGACCGAGAGACGGGATGATAAAAAGATCACATATGGTTCCACATTATGCAGAATGCCGGGAAAAGGAAGGCTGAGACATTGACGTTTGAAACCCGGAAACAGAAGCGAGTTAGAAATGACATAATCAGCAAACACAGCTATGGCGGATTGAAACGATCAAAAGGATTGAATGTCATTTCCAAACATTTCAACCAGCAAGTTCAACTCAATTTATCATGAAGAAATCGTGGAAGCACTGAACAGCTGTTCCCTCTCTGTTAGGAACCCACCTACCGCGCCCTAGCTGGGACACGACCCCGGGACGAACGATTGTGAATCGCACGCTTCAGCTCTTGAGCTCATCAGACAAGCACTCAGTGAGTAACCAAACATCAACATCACATGATATAGCGTCCCTACCGGTCACTGTATGTTTGAACCCAACAGATCATATGGTCGATCTGTAATTGATGGACGACTTATCTGAAGGATGCGAAGTATAAAAATCTGTGAGCGAAAAACGGCACCCAATCATGTGGGATCATACTGGATGAGTATGCAAAGTGCAATGCCTAACTATAACAGAAAAACAAACTGGAGGTAAGTGACCATCCAAAAGTTATCGCCGACTTACCTTCTGATCAAGGCACACCAAGAAATGGGATCTCGCAAGAGCAATAATAAAGAATGGATGTAGCGTTTACTAGTGGCTAAAAAAATTAAACTAATCCAGAACGGATGAAATATAAAGCACCTGGTGAATGTCCTAACCTAGTTTAACATCAGGGAGGGCTTGGAATGTTAAGTCGTAACCGTATAAATTGTCGCCAATTATGCACAATGCTGCGTACAATCCGAACTAAAAATAAACTGTTTAGTCCCTTAGGATAACTTACTAGCCTCAGCTTCGAGTATGGGAAATACTCGAGTTACATGAGACGGTGCAGCACCGGATACAGCATAATGCATAGCCTGACCGAGATTGACGCGTTCATGGTCTGGTTGTAGTTGACAGAGGATGTCCAACCCTTCTGTTGTCAGTTGTTGTGTTACAAGCATTTCCACTTGAATTCGAGGCATTAGAGCATCCAGACGCTGACATAGCCAGGGCTCCCATCGCATGGAGAGACGAGCACGCAATTCACATAATTGTTCAAACGTGCTGTAGTAGTAGACAGGTGGTTCAGCTGCGTACTCCACTAAGGGGTTACATCGAATACGTTTAAGTGGACGCTCGGGAAGTTCTTCGTCACCTTCTTTATCAGAGTTAAGAGAAACATCCTCAGTGTTATCATCACCTGTTTCAGGCTCATCCAAGAATCGATCAGCGTAAGCTTGTTGCCAATGTGGGTCGTAAACACCATCCAAAAGACCAGGTAGGCAAGGTTCACGTTGGGTAAAGTTTGTCGGTTCGCTAACAAAGTGCACGGAGAAAATAGCAGAAATCGACTGATCGATTGGAGGGATGCAGCCTAAGCACTGGGAAAAATGAAAGTGCATTCTATGCAACATGAATTAAACATTACTGAAATGATGGATTTAAATTAGTTAACACGTTTTGCTCGACAATTGGGGCACGCTCAGTTCACTTCCACCTACTTGAGGATTGTGGACATCAATTCCAGCCAACATCCGTTCGGTTTTGCTAACCGGTTTCCTTCGCTAACTTACAGCACCGACTACTAAGAGGTGAATAGAAAGAAGCACAGGGGATACTAAAACATGAGCCGTCTATCCAACAAACTCCTCAGAAAACAACGTGCATCATGGACTATGTGCAAACATCTGACTCAACCACAATTTATTTGAATTTGATGCTTTCTTACGCATAGCTTGGGATTCATTCAATTAAACTACGGACGGAGTGTTGTGGATCTTTGCCTGTTATATCATTGCCAGTGAGCCATATCCCATGGTTAGCCACGAGATGGGTGCAATTGTATTCGTTGGAAGATATGCGGTTTTGTCAAGTGGTGGTCCGTTTATTGCCTCTCGCCCAGGGATCCTTTCGAAACTTATCACGAAACGCTTGTCTAACCTTAGGGATGCTAGTAAGATATCCTGGAGATACCAGTGCTCACGTAACGAGTTTCGCATAACAATCATGTCACTAGGCCATACATCCGAATTTCGATTTATAACACGATGCCACAAACGTCTAAAATGAGTAGAGGCTAAGCGGATCATCTGCATATATGACAAGACCTTATCCAATATATAACCATCTAGTGATCTTCAGCGGCCTTACCTACTTTCCTGCAAAGAGCAAGTTTCACCTTCGGTACAACCCACTCCCAAAGTAATATTTTACACTTCGAAGATGCGAAACAGATTTCAAATAAACTAACTCTGTCATGAAGCCACTGAAAAATATTTGCCACTTATCTGACCGTGCGTTTCAGACAGTCTCTACCGTGGAAGTTCTATTCACTGCCATTTGATGGCATAGGTAGATCCAACAAGGTTTGGATATAGGCAAATTCTCAACGCAATTCACCGCGCGTTATGCACATTCCAAGGGGGATGGATAAACTATAATTCCAAATCAATCAAGGGCGACGTACGAATTTCATAACACCATGCTCATTACCATGTGTGGCAGAAAGGTGAACTGAGCATTCAAGAAATCTAGCCTCGCCTGAGGAGCGAACGGGGGGGCAATTAGGTACTTGGTTCCAATGTATTACCACGCCACCTTCTTATGAGCTAATCTCGTGGAACAAAGTGGATAGCACGCAAGTGCAACATGGAAAATATAGCACATACACCGTGAATCTAACATAGTTTCTTTTTTCTTTCCTCACTCACCGTCATTGCTTTCCTCCCTAGTCACGATTTTCATGGCAGCTAATCTGTATTACCTATATATAGCAAAGCCCAACTGACAAAGGATTATCAACGAATCACAGTTGTGGTTCTTCTGTCGAATCTTCAACGGAGAGCTTTCATGCACACTCCTGTTGCTACAGATTCGATTGTGGTGAGAAATATCAATCAATTCGGAGTGTACAAGTATGTGGATGTTTGGACAAGAGAGCATCGGGTACGCATACCTGACGAGCGACAATAACCGCGAAACCGGTCGTGTGCTCTCGGGCAAATTTTGTCCACGCATCCAGATACTACTTCCTGGTTCTATATATATACTGTCTC
>LUCM01003985.1:3302-15309 GCA_008360955.1 Fasciolopsis buskii
TATGATGTTCTGGCTTCGTGAAACAAAACAGACGAGGAGCACATGCATTTGCCATGCATGGCATCCTCGTCTGGTGGAAAATAAAGTCCAGAACGAAGGCGAAAATAGGATAAGCCAACAGGACTCTACAACTAGAGCTATAGTAGATGAGCAACTGTTAACCGTTTCACACGCATGCCCGGTGGAACAAGAAAGTGAGATTGCAATGTGCTCTAGTAGAGTAGCATAATAAATGTAAGAGATACAGGACTATTTATATAATATGTAAAATAAAAGTTATGACAATTCACCACATTACATGTGAATTATGTAGTCCACAACAAAGATATGCAGCGGACAGAAGGAACTTATAAGATCGGGTTTGACCAAAAGGTACCTTGGATACACGTCTACGGAGTTCGAGCAGAACAGAGCTTAAATACGCACTGGGAGGAATGACTAAGAATTTATGATAGGAAAAATACACGTGCAAATTTTTGCGTATTCACGCACAAGTTGTCGAGAGAAATGAAGCTTCCAACTGCCTAGAGTAAATAACTCGTTTTTACAGACGACCGGGCGAAGGCAACGGTACGAATCAGAGGTGGATCAGGGAGAAATTCTATCGACGCCACCAGCTAAACAAAGCTGACCGGAACGGCCGATAATAGCGAGCATCAAACTCCAGAAGCCATGGATGACCGCGAATCGCCGCTGTCAGCGGTGAATGGATTTCCGTCTCCAACAAAATAGTCAGACCGACAAAAGAAGCACCTGCCAAGAATGCTGCCGACAGGGCTATCAAATGCCAACCGGATATAGGAATCATGGCACCCTCCTCACTTGAATCTCCCACCGAATCTTGATAGTTGTCCGGTGCAGAATGACTGGTAAGATTCACACCAATGTCTCGCGAGGTAATCGGTGCATGATTGGATGTGCAGTCTCGTTGGGGAGTGGTGTTGAACAAACGAGACCAAGAAAAAAGAGGCGGGTTTCTTTGCGCTTCTTCAAGTTCCTGCAGGAAGATCAAAGTGGGAAGAGACCGTTAAAGACGTTCGCTACATCGGTTTCGAGCAAAAGAAAAAGGATCAAATCGGCATCAATGATGTTCAACAAAAACGTCCTAATGAAAAAGCAATGATAGATATGGGAATTATCGAGAGAAAAAGAAACAAAGAATACTGTTCCGGAAAACAACAAGCATTCTGTAGATTTCGTTCAAAGCAATTTCACAGAAACTAAAAAATGATGAAACATGGTGAAATTTGACCCTAGCAAAAACCAAGTTGTGATGGCTGCAAAAACATCATACCCATTAGGATTCATATGCCACCTGCTGTTAAGAAAATCTAATATGAGAGATAATTAAAAATTGTGGTGAGTTTTTCAGGTTTAACAAACACTAACATCTTACTGACTTATTAGCCTCAGACAGAACATCGCCTAGAATCGTCCATCAGAAAGTGCAGTACTAGTGAGTGGACAAATGGAAGTTAGCAACTGCAGACAGATCAGCTAAGTCGCGACAGTTCGAAGGAGAATACTCATCAACTGGCATTGCCGCTGTGGGGCAGCTCTGCGATTGAGTAATTCCTTTAATGAGGAAGGCCCCAGATAGGATCCCTCCGGCACTCCCAGTGACCGTTTTGTTGAAACATGATAAAACACTGTAAACGGACCAGCACCATCACCGACCAAACGAGACCCTATGTAGTTCCGGAATCGCTGCTGTCGATCTAGAGCGACACTGTTTAAACACTAGGGGAAAATAAACTCTAACCGCATATAACCAAATAACCCCAAAGCACGAAAAAAATCCGAGCAAACAATGGAATCAGGTAACGCCACCAATGGAAAAGTTGGCATCAAATAACTTCATCTTAGACGACGAAGTATTCCATGACATACAAGGCATCCGATTAACTCAACAGTTTCGAGTAAATCAAGTGCGATAATAAGCAAAGCAGATCCGAGATTCAAACCTCTGAAACTTCAGGCGGGTCAGGCACGAATTTTTCTATTGTCTCAATGATAATGAAGCTATTTTGGGCTCAAAGCCGAGTTTTGTTCTCGCAAAAAAGTCGGCATAAACAGATAAGTTCGGTCATCTGGAAAACTGCATATTATCAGATGGTCGTACTCCGGATCAGATGTTGTCGCGTACACACAAGGCCAGGTTGGCGCTAATCAGCTTGAAGTATTTTTGACGTCGGTGTAACATTCGGCTTTCTTTTAAAGCACGAGGACGGACTTTAGAAACAATACTGACGGTGTTGTTCGGTGCAGAAACATGGTCGCTAGGGACAGATTTGCAAAGGCTATCAATGGTTAAGCACCGGTGCTGTAACGTGCTTCCCATCGACCACCACTNAAAAACCGCTACCCCAGGCCTTGCTACATTGTTTTACAATAATGCTCAAATAAGGCGGGGAAATTTGCTCAACAACTCGGAGACCAACTGTATGATATTGGGTCATAGGATTCAATCTTCACAAGAAGTAATGAATTCTAACATGTAAATTTGTTTGACGTTATGTTGCTTGTAAAATACCTACCTCGTTTTGAGACAAACAGCGACTGAAAATCAAAATAAGACGGTCAATCTATGGCATGAAAACCAAAACAAGTGGATTGGCTCGAATAGGCCAGTTAGGCTCCCAGGTTTGTGCCCGCAAGACCTTCCACGCAAAGAGCGATGATTCTCGATGACATGTCCAAGCACCGCATTTAATGGCGTTCAATCTGAAACAGCTCCTCCTACAAGTATAAATTTGAGAGACCAAGTCATTGGTCCACTTTACCACCATTAGCCTCTGATTATGTCCGCTGGTTGGCAGTCGGGGGCAAGGTTTTTGCACATGACGTTCTATGGGATTTATAGACCGGACTGATACCATCAGGAGGGAAAAATATACCATTTATGACATCGGTCTTTCAGCAACGGATAACCGATTCTGTGTTGTTCGTCGCATTCACCACCACTGATGATGAACACGGAAACATGACAAGAAGGAGCAAACAAATTCAGATGAAAATGGTGTACTGATATTATACTCATTTATCTGTCTATACTTGCTTGAGACCATTCTCGTCTTATTTCGACTGTACTTTCTGGTCTCATTGTTGATTAAGCGATAATAACAAACAGAATTGTTCCCAACCTCATATAGGAATAAAGATCTGTTGCTGGTTACTTGAAAACATTTGACACACTTGATGGTTCCTAAAGTTTTCAACCACCGTTCTCTAATGGACGACATTGTGCAGTTAGTGGCCAGAGAAAAACACCTTAGTGAAAGGGCTGATAAGAAAGCAAACAAGGAACTAACTTAGGTTAAAGGCACGGGGGCACGATTAGACCTCAAACAGGACAACAAATTCAGCCTGATTGGTGAGCGCAGAAAGAATTTTATGCCTTCTAGCAGCGCGATATTCGCGACCGCTGGCGACTTACCCTAGCTTCTGGTTCGACCGCTTCTGCCGCCCAGGCTTGGCCTGCTTCTGCGGCGGACTCCAACGCAGCAAGTGCGGACTCCGAAGTAAGCTCAATCTCTTCATCTTCCGAATCAAACAGGTCTGAATGCTCACGTGTAGACGCATTCACACGGCCCTGATATTTCACTGGCGACGAGCAGAAAAACGGATCAGGTTGTGGCTCAAATTTTGCAATAAGGCAGAGTTTGACTTTAAGATGTAAGTGCACGGAAAACGATGACAGAGATTTTCTGCGGTTTTCGAGTAGCGTGCGTAAAACTTCTGGCAACTTACCGATTATAGCGTCGAAATTATACCTTTTGGGGGGAAGGTTTCTAATAAAAAGACAACAACTGAGCTGGTTGGACAATACACATTATTAACTAATAACCTCTTGGCCATCATTTCGTTTCACGCGTGTATACACACACGAAACACAGGTTAGGTGATCAAAAAATACAAAACAGTCTAGATGGCAGTGACTATGAGGGGATTCTGGATGGTGCACAAACCCGTGCCAGCGCGACTGGGCAAAATGTCCATCAGTGGGATCAGGAACTCACGTTGCATCGAAATGCTGCGCGGGGGTTGAACTTTAAGTGATCGAAAGCCGATTGTGTTCTATGTCACTGGAGTCTAATATTGTGATTTCGTTTTGAGGACAAAAATTTTAAAAATTCACAATCTACCCAAGCAACGAAAATATTCACAGGGTGTTAAGTCAGAAACTTGCAATATTATGTCACCAAAGTCTAACTAATTGAAGAGATGTTAGCTTGAAATAATTGCAACAGACTTCGGATTATATGACATAAATAATTACTGGCGGTCATTATGGTCGTGCCGTTCTGGGCTACACGCAGATAGGGTATCACAGTTCAATATCCACCCAGTCAAGAACAATCTTTTACCTCAAAAAACCAACCATTTAGCACTACTGAAGTCATACATGAAATAATCAAACGGTATTTCTAGAGTTATATACAAACGGATTTTACTGACAAACAAACATGCTCTGTAATGCGTACAAGACGATCTACGCGAGAATCACCAATCCGCTTGTCCCCGTTGACTCTGTTGTATTCTACCGATCCCTACAAACACCAAATACACCAACGTGATAACATATGATTCGCCTATACAGTACCCCACTACAACCTCGAATTTCGAATCCAAAGTTATATTAGATGTGAGCCTATAAAATGTCCCCTTTTATACAAAGACTAAATTTGCGAAACATCGATCTTATGACAGGCAGGATGAAATTATTTAAATTCCATTTCCGGAAATAACATAACAAACAAACGAAAGTCTCTACAAAACGCAGTTGTCTTACTCACTGCACATCGAACACCCGCCAACAAAACTAAACGGTTATCAGAAGAAAATCCATATAAACTTCAATCTGCCAATAAAATGAGCACGCGTATTTGCACTAGTGCTTGGTCAATGCATGCTCCACATTTGAAGCTTCATATATTTAATCGTATTCTTCTGAATCAGGACATAATATTCACTCAGTATGGGCTACTGCTGTGTTGAGAGCAGGAATTTCGGCAGTGATTTCAACTGTTACAGAAAAAAATCGTCTCTGAGTTGGAATCCTGCGACATTTTGCCTCCGAAATACGTTCTGGCTGAATTTTTCGCAAATATATCAAAAACAATGATGTCATTTACTCTGAAGCACTGGATTAGGTTTATCCAAAGCATTCAAAATTCGCGGTTGTGTTCTGCTCTGCTCTTGTCGGAGGCGGTAATGTGTACTAATCGTCTGTCACCGAAAGGGTTACGGGTTCGAATCCCAGATCTGCCGGTTACTTCGGCGGTAGACAGTAATTACTGGCTTGTCACCGTGCCGTACCTAGTGAGACCCCATGTGTTTCTATGCCACCCTGAGTTTCAGGGTCTAAGTTCCCGGATTTCCCCTCCTATGTACTGCGCCTTAATGGCTATCAAGCACGTCCTTTCCGCTGCACTCTTGCCCCAGGCATGTTATAAAAAACAATATGGCGGTTTGATACGGCGCACAAAATAACCTTCAGATCGATTTTCACGTGCTTAGTAGAACTTCTGTTTGTTGACAGTTTTGCTGGTCAGAAAATTAGAGCATGCTTTACTTAGAACTTCCCAAGTATTAAGAATGTAACTTTTACTTGTTCTCTGGGATATTTTTACTGAAACAGTGAGAAGAACAATGACTCCTACTGATTAATGGGCTTCTTTAACTTCGGTGAACACAATAAACAATTTTTACACGCTAAGTATGCAGTATCGGCACATGTCCGTATGCCCACCCTTTTCGTGTCCAAGTAGCATTACCTGATGTTCTTATATAGATGCAGAATCGGAATCGGAATTTCCAGTAGATCCGTATATGGTCCACTTCATTTACATACTCCAGTAAATAACCGCAAAGACTAGTATGGAAGCATTCCGCATAAGAAAAAAGAACGAGTGACCTCTAGGAACAATATCAATCAAGGGCTCGTAGAACAGAATTGGTCGACGGAAATTGGGTCCAATTTTATTGCCGCATGTTTATGCGCTGAGTGCATGAAGCTGCCCTCCGTGGTTTCTGTTAATTTATTACCAAGTAAATTTGTTTGCACTAACTTGAGATTGACGTCATTGAGAAAAAATGTTCGGCCCCAATTCATTGTAGCCTTTCGCTAGATCACATTCCCCATTTTTCCTATTGTGACAGATGATTTCCTTACATAGGAATATCGATTTACGTTCGGTGGCGTGATATTCCGGAGAGATCGCATTCAGACATTTGATAGGATGATTAGAAAGGTTACGCGGGGACCCTAAAATATTATCTAACGATAGACGGTCAATGGGATGAGGCAAGGAAGGATGCACAAGTTACCCCAAACTAGGTACAGGAAGGGGCAAACAACGTACCCAATTTACGCTGTTTTATGATAGCCTCGGGAGCGTAACGACGTCTCGGCATATCTTTGAAAAATGTCACCAACTGGTCCGGATGAACTTGACGAGGTCCCATCTCTGAACTACAGCCAAGTGATTTCAAACGCACAGAATCACATTCGCTAGAATTCGGTTGCGCACCGAAAGACGTGTACAGACGTCGAGATTGATGCGAATTACTCAAGGGTTCCGAAGCAACCGATCGCCGAGTGGATATTTGTGAGCGACTCATAGAGCCAGTATTTTGTTGGGCCGAAGCTTCCGCAAAACTGAGACCAACAGCAGGGCCTGGAGAAGCCTGACGGACCATGACACCATTTCCAAACGGGGCTTTCGACTCCTCTGGGGTATCTAATTCGCCGATGGTGCGCAGGCGGCATTCGGATGCGAGCGAATCATTGGGCAAAGCTACCATACTGATGCTATGTGGATTCCCAGATTGTGCTTGGTCCTCCAACAAATTTTCTGGTGTTCCCACCTGAGATAGGCTAATAAAAGAGAAGTATGACGTAATAAAACATCTGATTTGCAAACGGTGTTGTTTGTGAAGTTTGCTGGAAGATATGAATCAGCACTACCTGTTTTCTACATGCAAACCTTAGGGTTTTATTAAACTCTCAACAGTACAACCAAAAAAAGAAAAGGAAAGTCGTTGACGCCAAAACGAGAGTGAAGACAAAAGAATGCGGTGGAATGATTCAAACTGAATAACAGTCTCATTTATTTCCACCAAATACGTTCGATGATATTCAAGCGACCATATTTCCCGTAACTATAGATGGAGAATCTTCCAACCAGATATCATTGAACTTGGTCTACAGTTATATTTCTTGAAGTCCCCATTCTTGTTATTAAGATTTGGATTTGAAGACTTATTTGCTCTCCTGCTGTGCATCTTACACTATAGTGGTTTAGCGGTATATAGAAGAGGCCGGTGATGACCAAGCGGATAAGGTCGTGGCGTTTGGGCGTGAAATTCACGGGTTCAGATCCTACCACTGCCGCTCAACTTCCCCACTCGGCAGCCTTCTGTTGGCCGCGACTCCCTTCCCGAAAAATGATGTACACTGTTATTTCATTAACAAAGCAAGTAGAATACAAAAAATAAAAAAGGACTAGGGAAGTCCAGTTTAATGAAGTAGTTTTTATCAATAAACAAAGCACAAACTGCAAAGATGCTAACTGGGTGTCATCGGATGCAAACAGTACCAGTAGTCATCAAGAATGGGACGAAGAAGGCAAATGACTGAGTTTTCAAACCGCATAGCAAATGTCAGAGACCAATGCACTCAATGCTGCCACGCTGTATACTATTCTCCAAAGCAGATAATGGATGGGAGATGGGTCGAGGTGGTCGGTCGATGACGTGGGAAAATAGTAAAAAAGCTATAACCAGCCGATTGGCTCTTGTAGAAGCCCATTTGATTACCAGTTTGAGGTCAAAGAGATTCCCCAAGCGATGGCTAGAAAAAACAGTTGATATGATTCAAAGCCGCAGTCGGAAGAATTCTCGCATTCGAAACCTTTTTTCCCATACAGCTTTTCAGCTTATTATTTCGTAGTCGATTTTTCACTACTTCCCGTTCTCTTTTCTGTGCTGCAAGGTAGAAAACAAAACTAGAGCACGCTGCAAAAGCTGAAAGTCATAGCATTGAATACTCGTCTACAAAAAAAGGCTGAAAATCGTAGCGGTGATTACCGTAAACCTTGTTCCACGTGAGGAACGATAGTATCTACAACAAATCTATCTGCCGTTAAACCACTTCGAGACATTAGAAGTAACCGTGGTAATACACAAGCCGTCCAGTCGGAAAGTCTGGAGTTCAAACCCTGGGTTCGATGGAGAATAGGCAGCACTGATGAGCTCTCATAACAGCGGAACTCGGGTCTGGTGCTTCTCGAGTATAAAGTGGGCCGGACCATCTAAGATTTGTGCATGAAAGGCGGAGTCCCAGGGGTAGCCAACCAATTATAGAAAACACTAATCTCACATGGTACTCACCAATAACTGCAAGCGTTATACGGACTACCCTTAAATCGTAATGCTGACTAATGCCTGCTGACATAAGTTGGCCCTAGTATTATTTAGGCACTTTAAGTCCGAGTACAACAGAGTGTCTAGTTCAGTGTTTACCATCTATCACTTTGACCGCCACTTCAAAATTAGAAATGAGTAGGCTAGATGCGTTAGAATGGTACAAATGCCCCCATACGTTACCAGCTAATATCAACTTGTCTTTATCAGTCCGGTGGGAGGTTAGGAGAGGACCGGTCCCGTTAAGCAAGGGTTTCTGCCAACAGTATTTCTGACATTCGACATCTTGATACGGCATTGGACAGTGAGTGTGAGGCCAATTCGACATCACAGAACAGAGATAGTGATAAGAGGACATAGCATTCGTACGCCATGAGATGACCAATTACTTTTGGGAAGTTAAGGCTCCAAAAGCATGGCGTTGTCTTCAAAAGCAATATGGAATAATGGTTACCAGGTGGAGCACCAATACATCCGAGATATTATTAGTTAAGTTCCAATACCGTTACACGACAGCTGGATTCTGAAACAGAAAAACCAACGGAGTACGGATATGAGGTGCTCAAAGCAAGACTTTCTTGGAAACACGGGAAAGATACGAATTACCATGTTTTTTGACATTATAGCAGATGGGTTTCATGGTTTACGCAGGTGTTATAATGCGGTCATCAAGAAACTCCATTAGGAAAACGATTTGCATTCAATTACAGGACAGATTTTGTGAGAAAATATCATGGTTATAGTAAAACTTTCGATACTGGGAAGAAAAACAATTTCCTACGAAATGAAATCCAGTGAAAATTGTGGACCTATGGATATGATGCAGAATAACAGCAACAGAAACAAGTGCTCACCGTATATCCATAGGCAGAGTAGCTGCCAAACTTGGACGCCCGAGAACCTCTCGTCGACAACGACCACTGCATCAACAAAAGCAACCAGAGGAGAAGAAAATGAAATATCTACACCAATCCACGTTCAAACGCAGAATTACAGGAAACTTTTATGCACTAAGCTCATCAACCTTACTGAAACGATGACTGCATTCAACAGCGAATATATGAGCAACGGAGCATTGAAAGGAAAAGGTCAGCAAAAGAATTGTTAGGTTTGTTTCAAACAGTCAACAACTAGATAGGATGTTAGGGTGGAAATAAACCTGACGTGGAAATCACCAAGGTGATATTAACGTATCCGGCAAGGGTGAGTGCATGCACGGAAGAAAAACCTTATGAATATCGATTGAAAATTTTCCTAATTCATCAACGATAAGAACAACTTCAAGAATTAACGCAATAAAAACATTCCAGAATGCCTTCTGTTAGTGTTGTGTCAACCATACCCGAAATTTGCTTATTTAGTGTCGCCGATCCGTTTTACATGAAACGACTGAACTCGGTCAGGCTTAATATTTAGTATTAAAGTAATGAGTCCTCAAAAAAAACATCCGAGATATTCTGGATGCAGGCATACTAGCAGGTATCAACTGTCTGGATACATAATTGTTATCGACAATAAGGCCTGTGCCAAAGGCCTTCATGCAGCTGATTCTGATGACTAGACGACAAAAATGAAATTTCGTTTACACCATCATTTCGACAGTGACCCGCCCTGATTCATCAGTTGGCATTTGGGTCTCGAAAACCAACGTCTGGATGGCGTTTCTGGTGATCAAATTGAAAAGAAGCTCGTTGATGTGATGAACAGAAACAATCAGCAGAAAAAAAGACCACCCAGATGGAAAAAGTTAGATTAAATGGAAGGCTGAAGTACTAGATTTAACTTTTCTTATCGGTACCGAAAGTAAGGTGAAAAATAACTTGGTCAAATGCAGCAAAAAATTACGGATGAGATTTGCAATAACTTTTGCCTAAACCAGGAGTTAGCTAAGCTGAAAATTCTGGGTACCGGGACAGAATGAGCACGCCTTGCTACCGACTCACGAGAACTTGAAGGTGTGGGTCCGAGAGAAAGTACTGCGCTTCGATTTGACCGGCTTTGCAGCGGACGACTTCTCCAAACTGAGAGCGGAACAGAATGAGGCAGTAGACAAAAGACTATTGTCCAGATCGATAGGTTGATGGATACAACAAACAAAAAATCCAGTCGAAAAATAGACAGCAGATGAGAAAAGGAGAAATTCTCTGAGGGGATGACTCTGAAACGAAAAACTAGTGAAAAATCCGGTAGATGGACGGACACCTAAAAAACGTACTGATTACAGGGAGGTATCTGTTTGGATACCATTTGAATACTGCAAGTGATAATGTGAATCGGAGGGGATATCTAACCGAAGTAGACTAACACCATTGATTTTACCGACGAGGTGAAAAAATTTGGGGACAAGCGGTCTGTTGTTAGTGCCTCAGTAAAATGTTGGCGAGGTACCACAATCGCTCAAGGCAGTTTTCAGAATACAACTTGTCAATATGCGGAACGCAAACATTTTCGTTTTGGAATCATGCAGACTATGGGGAATAATGATGAGAAATGGTACGAAATCCTGAACCTATCTTGTCCGACCCGACTGATCCACGCCGATATGAATGAGCCAGGTCAAGCCTGAACAAAAATGTCTATCTTAGCCAACCAGTAATTTTCTTAGGGGTCAGGATTTCTGTCGTTGACTGTTAGGTAAACAGTTAACTTCTCCAAAAGATATCGACCGTCAAGGTTCACACATAATAATGAATATAAGCGACAGGGATTTTGTTTATGGTGAGGACGACAGGGGAAAGGGATGACTTCAAGAACGATGCTATGATGGTAAAAGGTATGCACTATGTCGAATCGATCAACACACAGGAGAAAAAACAGTATATATCACCCGGTACCCGTATCCGACTTTCCGCAAATGAATTTCACTACGTCCGCTTATTTTTACGAAACGATATTTTCAATGTGAGTATTCAGCCAGTCAGCACTCTGTTAACGAGTGAAATTACACCCCGTTTTACAATGACACAGGATGCGTTTGTAGTTAGAATTGATGGTCGTCCGTAGGAACAATCAATGTGGGAATCGCTCCTTTATGGTATTGATCATACGGTAGGTTGTCATAGCAACTGCGTTGTGATAACCATTAGACTTTCCCTTATTGTTTTTAAGTAAATATTGACCTCTCAGAAATGACGAAGCAAATCGTCATCAAAAAACGGAATGGTCGTTCGCAGAAAACTAAAACGCATCCTAGAAGACTGATGCCATGATGAACAGAGTATCCATGGTCTGGTAATAAAGGAAAAATCCAAAATGAAAAAACGAGTCAATTTGGAAATTAACTGAACGAACGCTCTGTTGAGAATGGAGCTCGTGACGTTTGAAGTGAAGGATGAGACATTGCATACACAACGTAAGTAAATCGCCGAACTTTCGCAACGGTTTGTCTAGAGTTTTAATATTAAGTTACAACTTTAGAGCCTGCAGTGAAATATTAGACGGAGATAATTCTGCCTACACTGGAAAGAAAATCGACCACACGAAGTCGAGTTCAGTTCCTCCTCCTCTAGCTTTTATATATATATATATATATATATATATATATATATATATATATATATATATATATATATATATATAT
>LUCM01003985.1:28390-140635 GCA_008360955.1 Fasciolopsis buskii
TTCATTTTACTACAATTAACTAGTACACATATAAGTAGTTCAGTTGCTATCACTCCACACAGGTTAGTTTACAATTTTCCACAACAGAGATTCGCGATAAAAGTGGTAAATGATACAATTAAAATCGGAGTTAGGACCAACTAGCTGGTCCTATTTTGAACAAAAGAGGCGAGGAAGAGAAACTGCCAGTGGGTGGAAAAGCATGAAGGAGTAATTCGCAGGCAAAAAAACTAGAACAGGAAGAGAAGATCCATACAAAAAACAAAAACCTGCCATTAGTGCACGTGAACGGCGAATATGCGTTGTAGGAAAAAAAACCGCGGATGCAACCTCTAATGTAAAATGTATGAATAGCAACCGAAAGGGAGTACTGAAGCAGCGGTTTCATGGCCAGCCAGTAGTTGAAGATTCGTTGCTTAGGAAGGAACATCGACCAGTCGGATGATTTTGCGTCGAATCCAAACACGAAGTCAAAGAACGAGATAAAATGCTACCAATCCGTAAATCCACTGTAGAACGAATCTAGGTGTCTTATGGTAGGAGGAAAGGCGCCGAGCGAAAAAGCAGTCTGAAGGAAATTGGAAGATCAATTCTAACAGCGATGCGAGACGCAAACCAATTATTCATACAATTTAGGAAGTGACTCTATTCACCCCTGAAAAAAGAATATAAGAAAAATTATAGAATAGAATGTACAAAGTAAAACTCTTTGTATTGTGAATGATATAATATTAATAACACAGCGTTGTTGGTAGATGTAATGCGCCAACGTTTCGACTACCGTGGGTAGTCTTTCTCAAGGCAAGTTTTACAATCAAATGACTGAGGGAACGTTCACATGCCAAAACTCTTTGTACCCGTCATAATAATTGTTCCCTGTAAAAGGGAAAGCTTACCATAGATGCAATTTCTGACACCGATTGCTTACGAATTCAGCTACTCCACGATGTGTCAGTCCCAAATGTATGGGTCTTGAGCCATACGCCTTCGTCTGACAGTCAGAAACATTGGTTTGACGTAAAAACAAAACATAAATAAGTTGAACATCTTTTTTCTTTGTGGCGGTGTAAAAGAAGGGTTTAGAAACCAGTTTTTCGCAACCAGACAACTAAATCTGAACAAATAGACTGCAAATGGAAACCCTAAAGCAGTTTGACAATCAAGGTGGACTAAAATAGAACTTGGCATAGCCCATCAAACACAGTCAATCACAGTAGTTGATATATCAGCTGCCCCGAGATGAAAATCGAACATCGATTATAAATATCCTATAAACATGGTAAAAGACAATTGAGCCCGTAACAGACCAAGTAGCTATGAACCAAAAACCACATTTTAACTGTGCAAATCCCAAACAGCCACAGAAGAACGCAACAACATATTGTATTGAACCAATAATCGTCTCCTTCATTTCATCCCCTGGAGGAGGCGTCGCAAAACATCTGGATGAACCAAACGATGCTTGATTGATACCCTGGTATTACCGACAGAATAGGTGTATACGTCGAAAATAATCGTGTCAAACAGGCATAGGCTACTTAAGAATGTGGACATGAACAATGGAGACTACACACGCACTAATTGTTTGCTTCTATAGTGGACGACGTGTTCACACGGCGGTAGATGTCACCAAGACTATCATCATAACTGGCCCAACGAGATCACGTAGTTTTACACAATTCCAAGTTCCAGGGTCGCGTTTCCCAGGTCCCCTTCCCCGTGTTGGTCCTGGCAGCAGCCACGGCGAAGGTCCTTCCCGCTGAATTCATACACCATGCATGTCATTAAAAGTGCGCCTTCAAACAATGTGATTCGATAAAAGCGACGTGAACAGTTAGCTTTGAAAAATTACTGGGGCAATAATTTGGGGCCGATTTTACCCGGCGATTGAATTCTTTTGATTACAGCCGCATGTGCGATCCTGATTCCCTATATAAACACCTCTGTACTACATTTTTTTCTTCGGCTTTCGCATCACGTTATATGACGAGTTTACGTTTCGCGTGATAGATGTTCTCCCGAAGGTCCGATATGAACGACCTAGCACATCATCAACATGTTAGCTATCAGCTTGATTGAGACGCACTATTTGTTGGAGAGGGTTTAACTCACCCTTCCATTACTGTACTTCTCGTTTATCTAGTGACGTTATATTATGCTGGCATTATTAGGAATCTATGAGAAGTCCAAGCTGATTTGCGGATAATGGCAATTAAAGGAACTGGATTGATTAATAATTTCGCAGCAAACTAGACCTAAAACGTTGGATACGAACTTGATAGATTACAACGATGGAAATATCTGCTCAGGAATTTCGATCGACCAGCTGCATATGATGCCCCTAAATCTGAAAATCGCCAAAAGCAGAGTCCCTTGGATGTTGGAGAACTCCAAAGGTTAAAACTACGGAAGCACTGAGTATCAACTCCACTATAAGTGTTTCAATAGGGCAATAAATAAACGGATCTGCTTTAAACTGAACAAAGAATTTTGCCTTTGTAACTAGCTATTCCCAGCTAATTTTCTAATGTATTAGAAAATCAAAACAAAACTAAAATGACTCATTCTCCACCTGTTAACACTTCTTGGGGATCAAACTAGGTGCAGTAGATTGCGCTCCACCTTGATTAGCACGGTAAACTCACTTGACTATGGAAAACGAAGACCAGTAGAGACGTGCAAATGACATAACCGAAACAAAAGCCTTAGTGAACTGTCCTTCGTTATAATCGCAAGGGTTATTGAGTCACTTGCCCATTGGATGTCATTCCTGTGTTCGTTCTTCACAGTCAAAATTATAGTTCAACGAACAAACAGAAGGTACTTGTGCAACAACTGGGGAACCTCAAGTTAGCTAAGGTGCATAGCGAAGCTTTCATCGTCATACTACAAGCTTAACGCGCAAGTTTAGTAGAATGGGCGGACCTTGACAGTTAAGGCCCACTACACAATGGGGAAACCCGAAACCATGGCGCCGAAACTTAGAGCGGGATAAAACCACAATGTATTTACTGATGTGATGCGATAAGGCGCTGGGAGACAGCATCTTGTCGACTACCACAAAAGCGATCGACGGACCTGGGGTTCCAACTTTTGATCTTTTTTAATCCGCTCGGTCACAGTCGCTTAAGAAAGAGAAACCACGACCAGTATTAGCGTGAAATCTTAACTGGGCACACTTCCTTAAATTGTCATGATAATGCAGTAGAAGGCTAGCCAAAGAAATTTTCTCTAACACGGTCGTGTAGAAGATGAGAAGGCGATATTAAAGCTACGCAAACTTCGAAAATTTGTGCTGAGATTTGTTCAACAAAAGCATCAGCAAGAGTCTATTAGGTGGTACAAAAAGTCAATCAACTGAAACAGGACCTTCGTTTCGATTGACAACGAAAGACTTCACTGAGGATTTTTCCTGCCAACCCACCAGGATAACACATTATAGATAAAGATAATTCTTTCAACAGAAAATGGTAAATAGATATTTCCGGCGTTAGCAAATAAGAAGTTTGGAATGAGTGTACGACAAAAAGGTCTACCTGCCGATTCCATTCATAGATTAAATTACCACGCGGTGTTCATTTGAATCACAATCGGGTACAAACAATCATGTCAACAAATGAAGACCTTTCTAACTAGTATAAGCGGAGAATTATTTTTGACCGCAATTCAAACAAATCCAAATGAAGAAGTAATTGTTTATTATTCATTTGTTACTAAGCTTCCATAGGGATTTTGCAGTCGCTGTTACCAGCCTCAATATCAACACGTCCGAAAATTCGCATCCTGTCTTGAAGGAAGCACTGAATAAATCTACATCTAATACGAACTGTGATTCAAATCTCAGACGCACAATGGAATACCGCATGTGTAAAGCATATGTTGCTACTTGGATTGGATAAAATAATCACGTATCGCAGAAAACAAACGGATTACCAATCCGTATGCTGTTCATCCTTCACGCATTACGTGATGCTTACCTGTCAATAAAAACCATTTTGGCACAAAAATAGAGTGCGGTTATCTCATAATCAATCTTATTATATATATATATATATATATTCTGGTGAGAAATATCAATCAATTCGGAGTGTACAAGTATGTGGATGTTTGGACAAGAGAGCATCGGGTACGCATACCTGACGAGCGACAATAACCGCGAAACCGGTCGTGTGCTCCCGGGCAAATTTTGTTTACGCATCCAGATACTACTTCCTGCTTATATATATATATATATATATATATTAGAGATTAGAAGGCGTACACTGAGTTATAACGTTTATTGTGATGCTTCGATGTAAACTAGGACTCGTTGTCAAAGGACTCTGCGCACCGGCCATGTATCTTAGAACTGGTGGTCGGGTGGAATACGTCAGTAGACGGGCAACAGTCTAACTCGGAAATATGTTGATGGTGGCCGTGTTGAAACTATTCTTCAGTCATATTCTCATTCCAACATTTAGTGAACCATATTTGATCATGATCACTTGCACGTCAATATTTTCCACCAAAATTCAACGAGCTTCAACTCCAGGTACTAACGACAAGATCGCACATAAAAAATAAACCACCGACAACTACCATCCAAAAGCATCCAAGCGACAAGAAGCCAAAATGGCCACTACCGCTGACGTTCCCGCAAACGGAATGCTTTTAAAGCGCAAAAGCCGGCGAGAAATTTGCAACCGATAATCATACACTGTGGGCCGATCTGGTCATTATATGTGAACGGCAAATTCATTCGCAAATTAAATCAAACAGTACGGGAAAGTAAAGACTGCCATCAAAATCTTCGTCAGCGACTTCATTTTAATTCCATAAAATTTGTAACACAAAAGTACCTCTTCGGGAGGGAGACGATTAGCGGTAACGTGGAGCGCTTTCAACTATAGAATGGATGAATTTCAAGAATGTGTTCAGGTTTTCAATATCTCTCATGACGGAAGTGAACACATTGCCGTCGGAAACTTGTATCCAACAGGATAATTTTGTGACCTATATAGCAACCCGCAACAATCAATCTTGGGCAATCTAAACCGTGAGAAATGTCGTCTGGTAGCACCTACCTAAGCAAAACCAACAGTAGGAATTTATCTTAAAGCCAAACCGCACTCGAATTTCAGACTTGAAATGGCGGTGGAAAATTAATGATTAATGAACACCATTTTGAATGGCGAACAACCTTCTTGTCATCAACCTTCCAACTGGGGCTTCTTTAGCAAGCTGTTTAAAATCTCGGCGTCACTTCTATTTCCCTAGGCTTTAAAGAGGGTCCGACTGTCAGGCCTACATATCATTCATGTTGGAGAGACGGCCATGTCTCCCCCTAATTTTTATGAGGATTTTACTTTTGTTATTATCTTTTCCTAAAACTGTATTGTCTTCTTGTTTTTCCGCTACTTTCGGTTTCACCTTTAATTAGATTATCGCCATGCCCTCCAATGCCCCACGCTAACAGGTCAGTTTTATGACTTTCGCATTAATTCGCAAGGTCGGAAGCCCGACCTGGCCTAAGACTATATAAGTGGTGGTGATCCGAGTTTACTTGACAAGTTCTCCCGGCTTGCCTTCTTGGCCGTCGTTGTGTGTGCCAACACACGTTAATCGTGAGGCTCTGTCTTGTGTTCAGCTAGTGGAAGACCTAGCTTGAATCGTGCGCGTCGTATACTGTGGTTCTAGTGCCGTGTTAACCGTTGTGCAGTTACGGATCAGTGTCACCCCTTGTGTATTCAGTCAGCGTTGTGATAAATCCGTGTCTGTGCTATCATAGGCTCGACGCCTATTGTGATCGTGTTCATAGTCTCAGAGGACTGAGGCTTCTGTTTTGTTCGTTTTGTGCTCCCACCACTACATAACAATTTCGATCATAATATTTTGTAAGCATGAGATACGAGCAACATATTCCTCATCAACTGGCAAAAGCACACAGATCTGTATCGCAGACGGGGCGCGCATCAAACAGTTTGATAGGGTATCAACATAATGGGGTTCATTCAACCTCCATAGTTCGAAATCATTTTTCTGCATTCGCAAACTACTGCATTCCGTCGTGCGAGTGCAGTGGAAAACAGGTTTAACTCATGTAGTTATTTACACACTGTATTTTTAGACATCAAACGCAAGGCCTGTTGTGTTCAGCGGTCCACCTACCATTTCGAATTTACGAAAGGCATCCATCTCCGTCGAGCATGCCATCGATATCGCTCAGTGAGCGTCAGCTACCAAAAGTTATCTTAATTACTTACTCTGGATCGATTCACTAAGGTAAGTCAAACCGACTTTAGAGCTGTATGGAAGAGCGACGTAGAGATCTGGATCGGGTATATGCAAGAATACCGCAAGAATGTGTTTGACAACCGTGAAATTTTGGAGGGAATCAAATCCAATCGTTCGCAAACATGTACTTGGAGAACGCAGTACAGTGTCACCTGGAGAGGCACTGTCGGGTGGATAAGGAAGTTCCAGTAAAACGATTGGTAACCCACCTTCACGCGTATTGGATCTACACCGTATGTCTCCAGACTGCTGGCCAGTTGAATCACCTCGCATGCAGCTTCGGTGGGCAAAAGGCCCCTGAAAGTAACGACGAAAATCAACCATCATAGGAAACCAATGTCACAATTACAACAGTGCATTTCATGATCGAAAAAGCATCGGATTATAAAAATAAAATGGATGCGTCACTGTTGGATCAGAAGAAATATCTACCGACAGCTGTCTATCTTACAAATATTGGGCCGTTTATGATTTCGCATTATGCCGTCTCGTAAATAAACGAGGATATATCATCATGCTGCTTCCCAAATTAGAGCAGGTTCATGAGATCGAGTTGCACTTACTGTTCGAGAATAACGTACAGGACAATGACTTTTCAGTCCCATTGTGTGAATGTAGAAACGGTATACGGAGCTGGGTAATTAATGTTAATGTGGACGGAGTGAAAGCTAACCATCAGTCTCGCATTAGGAAAATTAAGTTTGGAGGATACTTGACAAGGCATCACATCATGAACCCAATTTTGCATGAACTGGTCACAGTGGGAAGCGTTTAGCTTAAGCAACCATACTGATCAAGAGGTCCGTGTTAAGCCTCAGTTTGGCATGCTTTGACTAAAATTCGCATCTACGATCGACCCAATCGTTGAAGGACATAGAAGTGCTCCAGTATCCCGTTCTCAGTTCGAAGTAGAAAAACTGAACAAGCGTTGTCGAAACGAACTAGTGTGGACTATGGAACACCAATTACCCGATATCTCGCTCAGAAACAATAGTGTCTTCGGTAATGAAAAGAGGTTAACTGAGATCAAAAAACAAAAACCAAATCACAGTTTCGTATATGGTATAAGTGTGACAGTGTGACTGAGTTAAGCCTAAGGTCAACGACTATCACCAGGAGTAACGATAGTGAGTGATTGTTTACGTACAACCTTAATCAAGGTATGAACCCGTGTAATAATCACTCTTTTAGTTCAGACCTACTTATTGCAGAGACATTTTTATACACCTGAAAAGGCTACTCATTAGGTCAGAGGAATTCCTAGGAAGCACTTTTTGTATTGCGGATAATAGGCCAATATGAAACCCCACGTAACAGTACCTCATCGACCAGGATCAACACAATGTTCACTCGCCAAGGATAAACAATGAACTCCGTCCTTAGAGAAAAGAGACAGGCGTTACTTGTCAACTGAACAATCTTCACTCTGATGTTAATGTGACGAATCAACCGGAGTAGATTTATTCACGACCAACTGGGAATCACACATCGCTTGTTACGAATGGCCTTCATACAGTAACTGTTAAGCCACTACCTTGACGTCACTACTTACAATCACCAACCTCACATCAGTAAACACAGTAAAGTAATGGGGGAGCAAGAAACAATACACAGCACCGGAAGGAATCACTTGGCGCTTACAATTAGTGTTCTTTCAATCACTAAACTTGTAATTACGTGACCTTATTTCGGTCGCTACCTCGCACTTCTTATTCGAGAGTAAAGAGAGCAAGGGAGTGACAGGTAAATACATAAAATGCAATAAGTAAAAAACGGGGAAAGCTTTCAACTGCTCTTGACCATTGCATTGTTTACTCAAACTATCCAGCATCTACAGACCTTCAGTGAGAGGAGAATGGATTCCAAATTCGAAGACTAACTCATTCCACAATGGGAGGTCTATTGACTAAGATTTTCCCACATTTTCATAAACTTACGATTAATTCCACTATCTAGCTACAAAAGTCACACCCGATTGCTGAATTTGGTTGCCGCTGAGGAGTATCACTCAATTAGGAGTGAAAAACGCAAAACAAAAGAGCAGAAAAGTGTAGCTTGCAAGGCTATGAATAAGTCCTGTAGCTGCACAGTACCAGTCCCACAATCACGCCTCTCAGCGTTTATGAGCACACTCGAAAACCTATGAATAGACAAAGGTCACTGCTTAATTTCCTGATGTTTTGACGTCGGCACTTAGTCTCCTACAGAATATTCAACGCCTCTGTTAAATTAATTTGATCAAAGAATATGCCTGCAACTTTTCATTCCATGCATGTAGTCATCATTTTCAATGGAACGAAAGATGTCTTGCATGAGACATTTTGTGAATATTGGAGAAAAAGCAGGAGGCTAGTAAAAAACTACCCACTCACTCCAATTTTTTATGCTCTTCTAGTAATAGTGATTCTACCTTGGGCGTTTGGTTGTGCAAAACTTGGAAATCAGCCAAATACGAACGCGGTGCATCGTCACTGGCAGACCACAGAGAAACCTCTTGCATCGAACTGTCGCCCAATTCAACTAAAAAATAATTCAGAAAAAGAAACGAGAACTGATAAGGCCAGAAAAACGCCGATCGATGCACATAAACACGACCATATACGTCGCCTAAAAAGAACCAACGATGAAAAACCAACCAGAGTATTCATCCAATTTAGAATGGCTGGAAACTCCGTGGAGATTTGCAAAATAAGGATGCGGAAGATGAACGCTTAGTCTTCTGCGGCATGTGGAAGTGGCCGGACAAGATGCGGTCCGTGCAGACTAAACACTAGCTTAAAAAAGAAACTGCATGTCTGTGAGTGTCAGTAAGTAAAAACGTCAACCCTGAGAAACATTAAAAGCATCCCTTCTAAAGTGTACCTCATAAGATTTACACGAAGCTGAGAATAATTCATTGAGAGCAAAATTCATACCTTGAACGACTAATGCACCCAGGCGAATCATCTCATCGGACTGAGCCACAAGACGTCCACTGCATAAATCACGTTTCAACTGGCGATATAACAAATAACTGAAATGGAAGAGCAACATTTCGTTACCTTAATCAGGATAAGCAACCAGTAAGCATTAACCAATAACATCCACCTTGGGTGTGTTAGGAAACACATTACCAATTCGGTCCTTCTTACTATTCTATTTGATCATTAGGATCCTCCTCACCAGCGACATTCACACCGAACAAAGGGGATCGCTAATATTAAAAAGTAGTGTTTGATTTCAACTACGCTACTTATCCCAGTATCTAAACGTTATGAAATATAAACATGTGGTACAGCCTTTGGAGGTTGACTGAGTTGTTAGCCTCATACTTTTAGGAACATTGCTGTTGCAGAAAAACATCCTGAAGGTAAAACATCCTTTTAGAATGGCGCTCCATCCAAATCCTATAGGGCTTTTGGCGAATTTTACGGTACTGGGCCTTCGGTGAAAAGTGCAGCAAATCACCTTTGACAGTTTCCGGTAGTGACAGAAACCATGAAGCTGGGTAGAAAGTTTTAAAACTGATTGTTAATTAACGGCACGGAAAAAGGAGGCTGTGGAAAGTCACTAATACCCACAGCATTAGCGATAACATCAAAAAGGGCTCTGAAAATCGGAGTGCGGCCTGGCTACACTAAGTCTTAACATGTCAGATGCGATGACCAGATAGGTGACAACATACAACAACTTCACCAAAATTAAGTCCGGAGCTGGGATTCGAACCGCTGGTCTTAGAGATGGTAAACATTCAGCCCATATGGTCACCACCGGTCTAAAGTGAGATTCTAGGGACAAAAAAACTATTTCGTCTGGGATGATTTTTTTTTGATATTCCACTTAGTTTCTCAAAATGAAACTGGTTGCATACTAGTATTGACGAGCAGCTAGTTCGTATTCTTAGATATGGTGTTTTCAGGTATAATCATCTAACGAATCTGAGAAATCGAGGTGACAACATAAAGTTTGATAACCCCAAGTGATGTAGGACCTTCCATGTCCCCCACCCCAACCAATCAGCCATGAACTGAGTAGTACATGGTATTTCCCGCACAAGACGTGCAACTGTAATGCCTCTCTAGCTAATTCATTATATTAGGCAATTTATGCACAACCGTTAGCAATTTTAGGGACTTCAGCCCTCATGATACCTTCCAGTTTCCTCAATCGAGTCCACTTTTGTTATGGTCGGTGAACATTCTAAGGTTTTTGGTGCAGCAGATTTTATTTCTGCTATTAATTTTCCAAAAGAACCTGTCCTTTTCGCAACATTTCGAAATTGACGTTATTTTAAATATTGCGCGTTTGAATATTTTTATATGTCCGCGAAAAGATTCATAAAAGCCCGTTCTGTGATTGGCTAGTCCACGCATCGATCAAGGCCACCCAACAAAACTATATAAACGACAGAGCTCACTTGAATTCTGACTTGTGTTGGTGGGTCACCAATAAACGCACTGCCGTACTCTGTGTTCGTCTTCTCTTTTCCGCTAGCGGGCTGGGCTGGCTGTTCGTATTTCGCGCCGCTTGCTGTTCCGTGTGGCTGCTCATTCAGAGGAGCAGCAGTTCCGTCCTATTCGTTGTGCGACTGCGGGCTTCCAGTTTTAAGTGCGAACTTTTGTGTCTCCAACCTCTGTGTGCGTTCGTGTCTTACTAGACCACAGGTTGTGCTATCGTGCACTGCTAGTACTTGTGTCTTGTGTTTTAGTGTGTGCATAGAACAACCAAACTCGGCAGCAACAACTTTCCACTATATTCAACTTATATTTTGATTAACAGTTAATTCTGTAAGAAACACTAAGAAACTGAGCAGCAGGAAAAACCCCTTCAGCGGGCCCGGATGGCCTCACATCTGCATTGGTGGCAAATTGGGTCAACTCTTTCGCAAAGTGATGACATTCATTACGAACTGAGTTAGCTCGAACTAATGTACGCTTATAAATTTCGTTCTTATATCAAAGCCGCCGCAATGGGTCTGTGCCTTGACGCGGTGAGACAGCTAGTGAGCCTTTAGGACACAACGCGCTATTTGGGATAGTCTATCTTATATCAAACACACAATCATGCCTGGAAGGCTAACGTGTAGGGGTCGAACAAATTAGTCTCCTAGTGCTCTAGGTTGGAGGCTCATTTGAGTCAGTAATTTAGTCCGAAAAATGACTGGAAGAATAACCGACCGAAGCAAATGCGCTTCATTCAGCTACGTTTCACTGCCTTGTGGATGTTCTTCCACTTGGCATCTGGATTACCTACCAGCACTTGTCCGTCGTCTCAAAAAAAATAAGACGAATTCCATACTGCATCAATTGTCTTACAGGATAAGCAGGACCGCACTGCCCAAAACTTCAATATGGTAAGCAGTGATAAGCACGCTTTTTCCCCGAGCTCCCGTGTAGGGTTGACATCTCAGTGATTTATGTGCCAGATTGGGTCAAGAGAGAGAGTTAGGGTTCCCAAAGAAAACCCTTTCTGCGGTAGGTGCAGTTGTGATGAAATGCCTCAAACACATTCGATAGGGAACCTTACAAACTTTTTTCATCTGATACGTAAACCATGCAAGATGCCATAAACCCTATTCCAAAAGGCTGCAAGTTAGCGGACGTCACAAGACGGTTTCGTTCGACAGCCCTGTGCTGAAAATGACTGAGGAAGCTATCATTACAGGGCTGCCATCACACAGAGCCGTCAACAACCCCACCCAAATGAAGACATTTGCAATTATACATATCTACAGTTCGATGGGACAGTATATAAACAAATAAGAGGAAGGCCCACGGGATCACCACTACCAGGCTTGGTAGCTGACGAAACCATGAAACAATTAGAGACAAAGGCATTTGAAACAAACCGTCCATGTTTGTGGATCCGATACGTCGATGACACGTTTGTTGTGCTATTAAAAGCACGAATGGATCAATTCCATCAACACCTAAATACGATAGTCCCCATCATAACATTCACTAAAGAGAAGGAGGAAAACTCGACGCTACCTTGAATCCATTATATCAATCCTGAGGTAATCAAACGTGAGCATAGAAACGACCGTCTACAAAAAACCGACAACGACGACGGACGGTATACTCAATTTCAAAAGCAACCATTCGACCTGCCATTCAAAGAGCTGTGTACGTACTCTGTTCCATCGAGTTGACACACTACAGTACACAAGAACAATTTAGGTTGTTCGAGTTATTTGCGGCCAACGGATATTCTAAATCTTTTATCAACGCCTCTATTCGCAGAAAACAGGATAAATACCAACAGGACCAAACCGGTCGTGGTACCTATAAACATACGGAGAGTATCCGAAACGATCGAACCCATCCTACGTCCACCGGATATCATAATCGCCCATAAACCGACCAGCACACTGAGAACTGCTTTATTCAATGGGAAAGATTTCGTCAACCAACACGACCAATCAGGGGTAGTTTATACTATTCAATGCCTCAGATGTGATAAACAATATGTCGTTGAGACACGCAAACAAGTGTGCGCATGCTCCCAAGAACATAGCATAGCACTACGACGCGCTGACCAGCACTCACAGATACGGAACCACTGTGCACAAACGAGCCATGAGGTCAACACCAACAACGCAAACCTAGTCACCGGGGCAAACAGAAAGGGGGAGCGCCTGAATCTCGAAGCCCTCCGCTCGAAGAACTCGTTCAATCGCTATTTCGAGATTAACAAACATCTTAACAAGACTCTCGATGCATAACAGAGAGACAGACAGACGGACAGTACAACCGAAAGGAATGAAGCCAGCGATCCCACTCAATCACTCATTCACATTTGAGAATGATTACTAGTTTGGATAGAAAGGTCAACAAAAGTTAACACAATGTACACCTAACATCTATAGAATCAACGGGTTACAGAATTAACGCATTCAATAAGTTCCAAAACTGAAGAAATAGTCACATTCCCCGGCTTATGGCACTAGAAAAACATATATATATATATATATATATATATATATATATATATATATCTGAATCGAACCGTGCTTTTACTCTAGGCATTTTTCATGTTAGCTCTTAAGAAGCATGAGTTCAATAGACAAGATATATAATACTCCCCCACTGACTTCCAGTCTGAGCCATATCTCTTAGCCTCTCCAACAGATGACAGTCCCCATCTCTTGAGGCCCAACTAGGAAGTCAGAAAGCACCAACCGATGGTAAACCGACGACAGGTTCTTCATATCTCTACGTCAAGTCAAAGCCTGGTCAGCATGTCGCTCCCTCCAGTCCTGATCGGTGTACGGGCGGGCATTTGCAATCAATGTAGAGCGGTTACCGCAGCCAGAGGACAACTGTATGTTTCTAAGACGACGACGCAAGACATTAATGATCACCCGATGTTTCCACCAGACTCGAGTAATGCTTGGAAGAAATGCATGATGGAGTAAACAAAACAATCGGGCACCCTCAACGCGGAGGTGGAGGTGTACAGACACAATAAGCAAACAGGTGTTTCAGTCTATTGTCGTTGACACTTTCCAAACCGTCCAACCGAAATGCACACAAACGACTGTCGATCGCGATTCAGTCTAATAGTGCATACCCAGCTTCTGTAGTTGGAGAGATTCAGTATGATCATGGACACCAGAAACCAGATCAAGTGAAACGTAAAAAGAAAGGACGACATCATACCTGGGTAAATACAGAAGCGCGATTTTGTGCACGCGCCTCACAAGCACCCGTATGTTTATGCACAATAGCCAGCTCAGCTTGTTATCTTATAATGTTTTATAGTATGCGAAACTGAAGGCAGCCGAATAAAGAAAATATTTAGGCTTAATTAGTTTGTCCTATACTTCCACCATCACTAACGTAACATAACTCTATGAAGTCGTACGGAAGAACGGTAGTTCGTAAGATTTTTCGTGAACAGGGTTCTGAAGCTACTTGATTGATTGATACTCCACGGTCGTCGACGTCGCAGAAGAGGCGTACGGAAGTTGTCTAAATGTTTTGAAATTTCACTGCAGATTGGAACTGTAACCGGCACAACCCCGATCGAATCAGAAACCCGAGCAATCCTAATGCGCAAAGTATCTGAGTCAATCACCCGCGATCTAAAGACACAAGATTATAAGCCCGTTCGCATTGAAGTAGTACGATGGAGAAAACGGAATTCGTGTGAGCGGCATGGAAACTCCTCAGTAGGGATTGTGAGCCCCAGCCACACTTTCCGAAAACCCAACGTTAATGTAGCGAACTCTGTGGTGCAACTGCGTCTTACTTAGTCGCACATTTGAGCTTATACGTACATCACCTACTTATTCTACGGTTTTTGGTTCATAAATATTTGAAAGCATTCCAGAATCTGAGGACAAAACTGTGCTCATTGGTGATTGGAAAACAATAGTGTTCACCTTAACGTCCCCAAGAACTGATAAGGATATGTGTAGGCGAGATTGTTACTTACCTGGACGAGATGAATAACTGTTCTCGCAACTCAATTCGATCACTTAAGAAAGGTTCAAAGATTTCAAAAGAATAAGCAACTCCGAAAAATGCACAAAACAGATCAGTAGATTTTGACTCGCACGTGCGCGAGCATCTCTCGCGAAATCCTCTCGGTGGGACGGAATCGATTATTTTCCTATATCCTAGAAGATAGCACGTATCGATTGCGCTGCCGATATGGGAACAGACCTAATCCTAGTAGTGTCGAAGCCATTAGCGTTGGCCATTTTCCGCAGACTAGAGCATGACCGCGAAGGGTGGATTAAATTTCGTACGAGTCGTGAGCACATCAACTAAATCTTCAATGTGGAAATAGCTGGAGCACAGTTGTGAAAACCAAAGATAAACGAACATGATTCCGTGACACTGATGCGATCGTCGAATCCAACGACGGACTTGCATTCTGGAACTGTTTCACGAGGGATAAAGAAACTGAGGAGTATGTATAAGTCGTTAAAGTGATGTAAGGTTATACTTCATACAGAATTCATCCATACGTCGATTTTCGCTACCCTTCGATAAATCAAGTGGTCATCAACATCATCATCATCATTACCGTTCAGCGATAAACAGAAACGCAAACCAGCGTTTCAGGGAGCGACGAAAAAACAATGACATCGAACAGTCAGTCAACTTACTATGTTACAAGATGAATGATATTAATGTCATTTATGCAAAAGTTGCAGAAAACGACTAAACATCTGCAGTCTTTTTGTTTCAAACTCAAGGTGCCTGTAATTAAAGTTGAACCTAATAATAAGAACGAAGTCCCATTCACTGGATTTTGTGCGAAATCTTATGGAATTTTTCGAATTCATAAATTTGTTGCCAGCCTGGGTCGTTAGTGAATTCACAAAAAACGACCAAACACTTAAACTGTCGTGTACACTACCGCTTCGTCTTTATTCTTTTTAGCAACGCCAGTTCCTGCAATCGTCAGGTGAATTAAACATACCTCACTGACAAAAGTCAGGTTTTGATACCAGATCTGACCAAAAGAGACAACATGTGATTCCGTCTTGCTGCACTTCTCAAAATCACTGTTGCCAGTCTCCCCTCCACACATCCCGTGTAGTGGACCCCTGTGGGCATGCAGCGTTCGCTATCCATTACACTCATGCTCCGAACAAGTAATAAGAACAAACCGGTCATTTGTGATGGACCAAAGATCCACATCCTCGCTAATATACTTGACCGACTGAGGCCTTATTTGGTACTAACCCACATCATTATCATCATCATCGTCATCATCATCATCATCATCATCATCATCATCATCATCATCATCATCATCATCACCGTTCGGCGGTAAACAGCAAGGCAAGCCTTACTGATCGCTGCCTTTTCCCAGGGTTACGTTTCCATAAGACGAGTGAACATTCAAGGGGAACAGGGAGTGGCCGTACACAGGCGGGAAAAGATAAGATGCTGCAGTAGCCAACACACAAAACAGTCTAAATTTACAAACGCACTCTTTCAATCACTATCACTCGATAGAAAATGACAACATGATCGCCACTGTTCACGGTTCATTGCCATATCCTTCAGTGTCTCCAGCCAGCTAGTCGACGGGTCTTTCGGACCCCAACCACGAAGACGTGAGACACCTACTTCACCTAAGTTCGCTATACATTTTCTCATCCCACGTTGCCACGTCATCTGTTGACCTCCACAGAGCTTCTTCCATACCTTGGGAGAAACACAAAATAGGACACGATATGGTAAACGTGTTCGCCATACGTAACACGTGACCCAAATAGCGTAGTCTACTAAGTTTCACACGATGAAACAAGCTATCCTCAGAAGTGGTACCTAGTACTAAAGTCCAGACCTCTATATTACTCACCCGGTCACTCCATCCAACCCTAGCCATACTACGTAAACATCGGTTGTCCAAAACCTCCAACCGACGAACATCACCCACACACATACTCCACGTCTCGCAACCGTACAACAGAACTGAGCGCACTTCAACACAGTACACACGACCTTTTAACTTCAGTGAAATATCAGGCCGACGCCACAAGTGCATCAATCCAGCGTAAGCTGCTCAAGCCTTCGATATACGCGTGTTTACTTCCACTGCCGAGCTACCATCGTTCGACACGCAGCTATCAACGTAGGTGAAACAACCCACAATCATTAGTTTCTCTCCATTCAGTACCAAGTTCGGCACTTCTGTCGTCCAATCCTGTAAAAGCACTTTGCACTTTGAAAGTGCAAAGCACATGTCAAACCGAGCAACCAACCTCGAGAGTCTATCTAGTGCGAGTTGTGCATGGTCCGCAGACTCGAACAGGCATACGAAGTCGTCTGCGTAATCTAGGTCACATAGCTTCCCTCCACTTTCCAGTCCGACTCCTACATCCCGGAGACCTCCTAAAGCATCTCCAATCACCTCGTCCATGACGAAGTTGAACAAGAATGGAGAGATGGAACACCCTCGTCGAATGCCACTGGTTATTTCGAATGAACTTGACAGTTCACCGTATACCCTAACGCGACCATAGGTATGCGAGCACAATGCTCGCAACAGGTTCACAAACTTCGTTGGCATACCCTTTTGGTGGAGAGCACTGAGTAGTGCCGGTCGATCCACGGAGTCGAAAGCACTTTTCAAGTCCAGAAAGGCTACGATTGTAGGGCGGCGGTGTGTGTGGCTCGTTTCGAGTATTCGGCGAACAGTGAATCTGTGGTGATGCAACCTCGGCCTGGCCGAAATCCAGTGGCGTACGATGTTTTCGTTTCTTTTTAACTTTGTCATAAAAGATGCTTCGCAGGGCGTAATATCTGATCTAGCGGATGGAAATTGAACTTACTCTGGGAAATAGAATTCCGAACATGAAATATGCCGACGATATTCCCTTGTGAGGAAACAATGCACAGGGAAATCGACAAGCTTTGAGCCGTAAGGTGGTTGGGATATGTTAGATGCTCGGAGCGTTGGCGCACACTCATCCTTCATGGTGACTAGTGGAAAGCATCCAACATTCGCAACCATTGCGAGAGCTTGACTACAGTTGAAGTTACTGTTGGAGAGACTAAATCATGAGTTGCGATAGTTTGCGCAATTTTCGCCAACCTACAGCAACTTGGCGCTGCCATGATATCCAGATTCCCGTCATGGAATACATGCACCGGAAAACTCAGAGGTCAATTAATCATTAAAAATTCTTGTTTCACAAAGATTGATGTTGCAGCCATTTAATGAACAAATAAGGTATGTTGAACATCTGGCTGCCGCAACGTTGTCAAATGCTGCACTAAAAATCGATTGGGGAGGACTCAAATGATACGTTTACATCGCTGAACCAGTCGGTACTTTCTGTACAACTGCAATACTTTCAGCAAAGTAGTTTCCAATCCGTTAAAATCAGGAAAACTAAACTGGTGAAAAGCCTGTCTGCCTGTTTTTTCCAACGTGTTAAAAAGGGGCTGTATGGCAGGAGAAAGCAAATTCCGTGAGTGAAGTGGGACTATGCATCCGAGACGCGCCGGTGGACTGGTGCTTTGCTAAAGATAAAAATTATTGAAACAACCGGATGTTCCATTGCAATGGATTCCGAATAGCTGGATAGAAGCGCGTCAAAAATAGGCCAGATAATTTTCCTATAACAATCGCACTTCAAGATATTGGCACAGATGGATATGCTAATACATTCAAGTTCAGACCTTTCTTTGAACAGTCATGCAATCTACTTCTGAGGGCCAATAACTGCGGCACCATCGCATTCCGTAATTGGTTTCGTGAATATACAGATGTAACGTTACTTTAACGGTTCGCAGTAACCAACCGGCAAATTTCGCTCGACTGGTTTTAACGGTGTCCGACTTTCGTCCAACCGGCTAAATGAACAGTTCTTTGACCGAATAGCGATGTGTCTCTAGCGATCGACCAATAGATGACTAGCTGATAAATGTGTCTGTGAAGTCCTTCTTTATTCTCCCTTTCAACTGCCCCTGAGAACTTTTTCGGCTCTCGTCAGTCATAACACGTAAAGGCGGTACATTCACCAACGAATTTCATTTTGTAAGATCCACGTTTGCAAGCGATTGTGCGGTCGATTGCTGCGACAGCTCTGCATGTCTTGACCTGTTTGGCAACTTCTTTCATATCGTCACTTCTGCGTGCCCACTCGATGACCCTTGGCCGATCCTCAGCGTTGATAAAACGACAAGATATTCTTTGTATTCACGTTGACGTTGTCCATATTGTTAGACGCGCACAATAGCAAGCTGGAAAAGAATTTCCTACAATCTTCTGTTTTTAAATTATCCCACTGCTGACGAAGAAGCAACCTAAATCGACAATCCGAGCGAACAATATCAAGAACGTCATAGTTCTGCAGTTAAATTACTACACTGTAACAAGCGGTACAATTGCAAGCTCTGACAAAAATCAAGACAATATAATAAAAGTTCCCATTACATTAGCCCCCGGTTCACGAACAATAATACTGTAGAAACACCGACGGTCCCAGAATAAGGATAAGGCAAGTTATAATTCCACCACTGTCAGCAATCTGTGCAAACTGTAGTCTTACAGACTATTATGATGTTAAAGTGAAACTTTACTAACGCCATGTCCCAGCCAAAAGGCACACAATGACTGCGGAATATCCCGATGCTTTTTGATCTGACCGTCGCCCTCTCGCTCAACACTTAATTTTACATCAATCTTTGTAAAACATGCACTGAATATTCCGATACATTTGGATCCGACGCGTTCATAATGAATGGAACGGCCAAAGTTTGTGCGTCGAGGGTAAAAGACCATACGAGACTAAAAGACTGGGTTACAGTTAGAGGATTGTGGGGTTAGGCTGAAGCTTGATAGGACTCGAATCACCTAGGCGTGGAAGTCCAGATACCACATACACAAAGCCAAATAATTACATTCCTGGATTCTACGTTTGAAAGTTTGGATAAACTAATGAAGCAGTGACAGTCAGAATACTAATCTACGGGTAGTTCATTCCGCATGCATAACGCAACACGTTTGTTCGTCAACAAAAACCATTTTCTCATAACTCTAGAGAAAATGTCTCATCATCCCACTTATAATTCAACTGCCATCAAATGGTCATTTGAAATAAAGCTTACTGTTCTTGACTGGTTTCAAGGAAGAATGTAGTTTTCTCTATAGCTACACATTTTACTAGGCAAAAGTGATTAGGAGTAAACCCAACAGTCAGCAGGATTTCATTGTTACACATCTTAAACTGAATATGAAATAATTTGTTCAATTTCTCTTATCTATATTGTTTTTATAATAAGTTTCATGCATGAATGTAGTGGAAGGAGCGTGTCCTATACCCACTAAGGCCCGCGACATGGAGAGGAGACCGACAACCATGACCCTGGAACTTGGAGTGGCATGGGACCACATAAGGTCTCATTAGATCAGGCGGTAAGCAGGCGGGTGAAGCGAGTCGTCAACTACCATTAAAGAAACCGGAGGATCTGGGATCCAAACCTCTGGCCTTGTGGTGACAAACGCCTAACCCACTTGATTACCGCCGGTCAAGATTGGTAATACACATCGCCCCTGAAATCCTTCTTCCTCATACACTAAACTTTATCCACAAGAAAACTCAGTATCTCTATTATCTTCCGAAAACAAGCTTGTTCGCTAGTTCGCGTAACGATACTGGGATTAAAACACTTTTTCCCAGGTTTCACGGCTGTCACCCTGCTCGTTACCACACCTGGCCTAAGGACATATTATGTGATTCCATACCAACTGAAGTTTCAGGGCAAGAGTTGTCAGTCTCTCACCCCTATCCCCGCGCAGAGCCTCAACAGCTATGGGGCATGCACCGTCCATTACAATCATTGTAAAACATGTCATACAAGAATTTAAAAAGAGTGGAAAACGAAATCGCCACCAATAATAATTGAACCACCAGCTGACTGACCAGAACACTGTTATGCTCACTGATTACTCTGAAACTCACTGTGTTTTGGGCAGACGCAAATCCGCCATCGGCTCAGCTGGATAGTGCTTGATCCGAAAACTAACCACCCGTGGACGTGTGTCTGAAGATACGGAGGATAAAATGCATTGTTTGAACTCCCGTTGGGCTACTAGGGTAAAATTCTCATGTTTATCTCTATGTGGTTCCTAAGTCAGACTTATGGGACAGAAGTTGATCAACCACGGACGACAGTTATTTCAACGATCAAGACGTAATTGAAGATCGTCTGCTGGGAATGCCAACTGATCTAATCATCTAAATGGGATTCAGTTGAGAGAGAAAGGTTTCAACTATAAACCTCAGAAATCCTCGAGACAATCATGGTTCCACATAGCTACTAACTAACATCTAATATATTCGGCTTCATGTGCTAACCAAAAAGCCGATGAAACCGCATAACTATAGATAGAGTCTGCTAGCCTCTTGTAAAGTAATCTCCTATCAAGCAAGAGGTCGATTCACTTGGCAAGGGATAGTACGGGACCATGCAAAGTTTAACTATGAATAACGACGCCATATATTGTAAATGTTTCAGAAACCTTTTCAACCAGTACGAACAGCCTCGAGACTACGATCTTNTGAAGTGCGCTCAGTTCTGTTGTACGGTTGCGAGACGTGGAGTATGTGTGTGGGTGATGTTCGTCGGTTGGAGGTTTTGGACAACCGATGTTTACGTAGTATGGCTAGGGTTGGATGGAGTGACCGGGTGAGTAATATAGAGGTCTGGACTTTAGTACTAGGTACCACTTCTGAGGATAGCTTGTTTCATCGTGTGAAACTTAGTAGACTACGCTATTTGGGTCACGTGTTACGTATGGCGAACACGTTTACCATATCGTGTCCTATTTTGTGTTTCTCCCAAGGTATGGAAGAAGCTCTGTGGAGGTCAACAGATGACGTGGCAACGTGGGATGAGAAAATGTATAGCGAACTTAGGTGAAGTAGGTGTCTCACGTCTTCGTGGTTGGGGTCCGAAAGACCCGTCGACTAGCTGGCTGGAGACACTGAAGGATATGGCAATGAACCGTGAACAGTGGCGATCATGTTGTCATTTTCTATCGAGTGATAGTGATTGAAAGAGTGCGTTTGTAAATTTAGACTGTTTTGTGTGTTGGCTACTGCAGCATCTTATCTTTTCCCGCCTGTGTACGGCTACTCCCTGTTCCCCTTGAATGTTCACTCGTCTTATGGAAACGTAACCCTGAGGAAAAGGCAGCGATGAGTGAGGCTTGCCTTGCTGTTTAATGCTGAACGATGAAAATGATGACGCTACTGCAGCATTCTCATCTTTCCCCACATTTGTAGGTTTAGCCACTGTTCCAATGGTGTATTCACCCTTATCTGTGTAGCAGGCAGCTGCCAGTGGGGTCGGTCCTGCAGTCTAACGCTGAACATAAATGACTTCGGGTTGGGTCTTTAATGCTCCTAAGCCGTCACACCGTGTTAAAGTGCAGCCTCACTGTGACGGCACAACGATTGAGAGACGAATACACTTCTCTGGTATGCTCTCCAGTGCCCTAAGACTGTACCATCCACTTAGTAGCTTTCACACCAAGGAAACCAAAGAGCATGAGTGTGCGGAAAGTGTACCTGTTATAGAATTTTCTGCAGATCAAATGTGGACGGCATAACCCGTACCCGGTGGGAAACCGCCTTCGTTCTCGCGTTGACGTTCTGGGTAATCGGTGAATAATGCCTGAGGTTTTTTATGGCATGCTTGAAACACCGGTGTAGAGGGAGAGATGCACGAAAGCCGTTACGGCCCATTACATAAGACCGGCAACCATGGTCCTAGAACCTGGAGCGGACTAGAACCACGAGGGGTTTTGGACTAGGTGTGGCAACGAGTGCAACAAGCACGAATGGCCATCTACCAGCAGCTACCGTTTTGTAAACTGGTGCGGTTAATGACTCATACTACTAAATAATATGCTGCCTGGCCCAGAATGACAAGAGGAACCCTGCTATGATGTTAACAGTTCGCCACTGTCTCTGGAGAAGAAAGGAGAGTTCAACTGATCAAGCTTCCTTTTTAAACAAAGTCTAGCTCTTTTGGGTAAATAGAATGCATCGTAAAGTCTCAAAAAAAATGAAATACTAGGGAAATTATTCTACTCGCAACGGCCCATGAAAATGTCATGCCAAGATTAAAAGACCTGAAGTTCGTGTAGACATTAATATTTCCCACCTTATTCCGGAAATCCCGCAAAATGTCTCCAGATTTAGCCTACTTTGTTGACTAAGGCCACACCACAGCCTCTTAAGAGAGTTCGAGCACCGCACGTTGGTGCCCTGGAGATGACCACAATGACATTCTCTAGAACCTGCTACATTAAAAGAGAAAGCTAGACGCAGGAACTTGAAGAGGCAGAGCCAATTACGGCTTTAACAAGTCAGTCGCAGCAACTATGGGTAAGCTGGCATTTGCCTCGAAAGAGTGAATCGGTTTATGAGCAACCGAACATCAAATAGTTATAAATCACCAGTGCCCACAGTATTCTGAGCGTGACACTACTAAACGGCAAAATTTCACTAATCCACTTCTTCCATAAGATATCGTGGTTACAGAATAGCGACTAACCTCTGAAAACAATGATGGACACGCCGGGTCAGCCAATTTAAAATCGACTTATCTGAAACTCAAAACAAAACCACATACACAGTTTTGATGCACATTCCCGTTGATCCGACTTCTTTGTTTACTACTGCTGTGATTAGAACTATATAGCTGCATGAGTTTTGGTGCTATCGTCAGCAAGTGGCTGACGAGAATGCCTCCTAAAATGTTCATTCGACGATCTAGACTTTTATCCCGATCGACTGGGCCGGTAGCCTCGAGCAGGCCTTTTAAACCGCACTACAGAACAGACCTAAGTGGTACATTGTCCCAAGCTCCAGGCCGAACCTTAAGCCATCAGTAGCACTACCCCAAGCTTGAGGTCCCTCTCGGGCTTTCTACACTCGTGCATTATGGGACACATTGCTCTGGAAGTAAGTATTACAGCTGAAGCGGGGAACCACGTAGCACATACAAAGTCCGTCTGATTTTATTCGACGATAATTACGTTAGTATAACAGAGTTCTAAGAATTCTCAAATGTCAAATCAAAAAGGCCCAACATTAAATCTAGTGTAAAATACAGACAGAAACATGCAATCACATGGTGATAACCTAGCAACAGTACCGACTCAACAATACTAACAGACCCGGTTAAATATCACAAACTGATCCAGAGATCAGAAAAAATCATTATGTCACATTCCAACACCAGTGCTCTAAAAGGTGAAGAAGACTAACAGGGACTTCAACTTCTTCAGAGGCGTCGTCTTCAAGTAAGCGGACATCTACACTGAAGAAGTCTTGGGGTCTTGTATGCTTATGGACACGTTTCCTGGACACCATTTAGCAAACCGAAGTCGACGGCATTAACACATAGCGTCCGAACAAGCCAGAGCGAATGCACTTCTGAGGAAGACAACGGAAAGCCCGACCCAAGACTGAGGGACGCGCGAATCCAAAAGGTGCGCGCAGTTCAGTTCAAATCGCTGCAGTTTAGTTGGCTCAGAAGAGCAGTGACCCAAAGGGTCAAACGATCGTTCAGATTTCTTCCAGCGACACCCGCAGAAGTCGGCACCCACTTCTGTGAGTGTCATATGCTCCGCTTTATCCATGACATTCCAGCCACTCGGTTTCTGCTGCAAAGGAACGACATGGAAGAAAAAACTCGTCACCCTTTTTCAAGTTCCAGTTAATTCGCGGGACTTTATGGCACCGTCCAGATTAATGCACCAGAAGCTCTTTGAATCAAGTGTGCTTTCACAACATGAGGGTAGAAGCCCCTTCAGTTCCTAAAGTGAAAGTGCTGATCTTGTGTGTGAATCCGCCTCTCACTTCTATTCCTTTCAAGTGGGGAGAATTCATAGGCTGCCTCCCCCTTGGTCATCTCCTAAGCTCTAAAATTCATACATTTTTTATCCAAACACATATAGCCATATCTTGTCTAGTCTCCCTCAGATGTCGCGCACTGATCCCACCTCGATTAACTCCTCCGGTAGCTCGTTCCAATCATTCATCACTAGTGCGGAAAGCGATTTGCTTCTCTACCCGGTTGTTACATGCTCTCGCACAATCGTTTTCCCGTTTTGTCCTAATGTTTCATTCCCCTTATATGGAATGGAGCTCCTGACGTACAGCAGGAAGCACAATGGCCCTAAGACAGACCTCAGAGGTACCCCGCTGTATAGCGATCTTCTGATAGATACTTCCCGACTCTGACTTCAAAAGACCTGCCCTTCAGAATTTGTGCCAATTGTTCACTTTAGCATCCACTTCAAAAGCCTTCGTTTTCTAGTCAAGGAGCTTGTGGTTCACGGAATCGAAGTTCTGCTGGAAGTTCAGAGAGCAGAATTCTACTCTTTTGCTCCTGTCGTGCTACCTGCAACTTTGTCTGGGATGCTTATCAAGTTTGTCAGAGAAAAGCCTTTGTGCCAAAAACCGTGTTGCTCTACTATCGTAAGATTTTCGGCCCCCAGTTGATTTACTATCTTGCCGCGAAAGACCCATCAGTAAAATGGATGTCAGTCTTAACGGTCTATAGCCGCCACAGTTGTCTCTGTCCCCGCTTTGATGCACTGCTGTGACTGTCGACGTCAACTAGTTCGCGGGAAGCCGCTCTTCATCCGTCGATGCATCAAAGAGCTCGGTGAATAGTTACACCAGGACCTTTGCCGGTGGCTTTGCTATCACTGGGGAGATCCCATCAGGTCCTATCGATTTCGACGCGTCCACTTTTCCAGGCTGCCCGCACTTCTTCCCCCGTGATCGCCCCGTCCGCCGTCCCCAGCATGGGGTGACGAGCACCAGTGTTTGTCCGTGAGTCCATTGATCCCTGCTGCATGCCGCCTGGAAAAATTCCAACAGGCAGTCTGGTCTCCCCTAAATGTCTGTCGATTTAATTCCTTGATGGTGTTTTGCTCCAACGAAGCTGTCCTAGACTGTAAATAACTGTAATTGGCTCACTCGCGCCGAGCTCTTCACCTTGAAATGTTGCTTCTGTACAGTAAGATGACAGTTATTACGGAAATGAAAGTAGCATGTCAGTGTCTTCAGTGGTATTTTTGACCATATTCTCTGTGTATATCCGGTCCTTCTGTGCATTGTTTAAATTGGCTAATTGAGTTGAAGAAGGCGGTTTGCCGGAAATCACGTCATTTGCGCTCTTACAGATCTCTTGCGGACGAGATTGTTGCTTGTGTAGATGATTCTGATAATTGCCCGTGTATTTTTCGTCTGCAATATCCCCCGGTTTCAGGGCCTGAGCCTGACTGCTGTGTTTTTTAACGGCAGATACTGAAGTCTTTTTATAAATATCACAGTGTTTGCTCGGAGAAGAAGCTCCGAGAGCGCCCAAGCTCTCTTTCCACTTCTTTTTCGTATTATCCTGTGAAATACTGCCACGTTCACAAAGGTCAGAAACGTCTGAGTTGTCGAAAGCATGTTCCCTATCCATTCAGGTAATGATTATTTGCATATTCCCAAATATTGATTGTCCAGCCCTCTTCATGTTGCCTGCAGTGAGTGGTCTGTTGCCTCCAAAACATTGTTGCCTTCCGCCGAGCTCACGGCTGTTATTACGTGAGCAATCGTAAGTTAACCACCCAGCAAAAGCCGAACGTGATGAGCGCTATGAAAATTTTTGGCAATGCTAGGGAGGTTCGCCGATAAACCAGGGAAAAGTTCGACCGTCTGGTGACAGTACACGAAATAAATAGTGTTAAGCCTAAGTTTCGTTCCATGGATGACCATAACGATGCAGTCCACGTGAAAGGCTTACTGGGCGAACAGGGTACTCCGCGACCGCTGAAAAGGGAAGATTCATTAACATTTGTGCTCTTTCGCCCGATGGTGATCACCAGTTGTTATATGTGTTCTCCGAGGTTCTGTTAGCCAACGCTACCCACTAGCATAACTTCGTTGAGTATATACTAAGGTATGCGGTGGCAGTGGACGATGGCAGGATAGGACGGTAAATATTTTATGCTCTCTGCCTCAGTGAAAGCGAAACCAGCTACCGCCGGGCGACTAACGCCGTGAAGGACGAATTATCCTCAACCAATAATGTGAAGACAACTTCCATCGACCGCAGCTTGGCGCAACTAGACGCCTTTCAAGTGGCTTACCATGAATTAATGCCTTCCTTCTGTCTTTTGCATTTGCTCATGGTGATGCTTCGCCGATGTGGTAGTCCGCCCATAAATGTAGAAGAGGCCGGCAAGCGCACTCATCAATGGATGCGCAACTTAGCTTTTGAATCAACAAAGGAAGACTTCGATAAGTTTAAGGCAGCAGTAGGTAACCCTTGTCCAGCGGAACTAACGTACCTTCAACGTGCATGGCTGCCTTGCGAGGACATGTGGGCACACCGCATTGTTAAATGGTACTTTAATCTCGGCATATTCAAGATTAATATGTTTGGGATTGAGAATAGGCATTTAAAGCAAGGTCTGCAAATGAGATCAACCTTATTCAACTACTACTGCTACTGCGCATGGGAGTTAGACGAGGCAAAACATTGCAGCATCATTAAGGAATTCCTCTGGAGATACTCATCACCCCATCAGTATAGATTTATATGCAGCCCTGTTAGGTAGAAATGATGAATTCTCTGGGAGTGCCGTGGAGGGATACGATACAACATACTTTAGTTTATTTTCAAAAAGTATGCCACTCTTGGGAGGCTGGCTGTTCACGGTCATGTAGTGCGCACGTGTTGATGGGCATTCAGCCGTCATGCACGTGTACTTTCTGGAACAAATGGCTGCTACCATGTAGTCACACGCTGCGTGTGTGCGCGTTCCTTAGGCATGACGTGGGTAAACTTAGTTGACCGCTGACGGTACCAAGGTTAGGTGTGCACACAAAGATCACCGTCATCCAGGAAGGAGCGTGGCATAACAGGAGAACATTCGACTATTGCTAAGGAAGGTAAGATGTCCCTCTTAGCCAAAGGTGGCCAGGACATGTCACTGACCGTAAGCGACGAAGAGGTAGGTCGTGCGTTGGCGAAATATCGCCAAGTTGATGGGGGCAGGTAAAAATTAACTTACGTCAGCGTACCAAAATCGTGGTGCACAAAGCCAACGATCCAGATGTAAATGCATCCGTCCGTGACCACGTTCGCAGTAGTAGAATACAGATAGTTAGGAAGCAGGCCGAACTTATCCCCAATACGCCCCTATGGATGCAGGTGCCTAGATTTTCTAAACGCGGTGCTCCCGTTGCTCCCGTTGCTCCCTAAGAGACCGATAACGCTGACAAAAAAACTACCGGTGATCCTCTACAGCTGGTCACCTGTAGGAAGCACGCGAACAAGACTTCTATTGCCTACAGAATGCCAAAGAGTAAGCGACGCAGAGAATCGGGACCACTAATGTCAAATAAACAGGACCTGCGAGGCCTATGCAGACAGGAACAGCTCCTTGTGGATTTGGATGCAACGAATGAATGGGTGCATTGTGATGTTTGCCAACGTAAGATCCACTTCCACTGCGCTAGCTACATAGGCCAAAAACTGTATATCTGCATGCAGCGCCTGCCTTCCACAGGTAAGTAACACATCCATGCACGTCATGCCTCTAAACATCGTGAACAGCGCACTGCATTTACATTTGCTATTCCAACTCCAAGTGGAACTGATGAGCCCAAAACCGCGTAAAATCCAAGAAAAAGACCCTGAGGTACACAGCAACCGATTTGGGTTCAAGGAACAAGAAGCGCTGGAAATAAGGGGTTGACTTGAACGCAACCATGTCCGTTTTGGGGCCATCGCCATCTGTAGACCAGCACCAATTGCCAAGATCAGTTATTCAACTGAGTGTTTCATTCTTTGCACTAAATTTTTGGTGCGCGAGTCTCCTTTCACGTGCGCAACGACGGTTGTAGTTTCGGTCAATCCCGCGGCCGGTTTGATCCCGTTAACCAGCGGTCCGTTCACCCAATCAGCAGTGGGCATGGAAACCTAAGAAATCTTTGTTTTCATATACACACGATCAGGCAGGTTTAACAATGTTTACAGGTATATTTAGCCATGTATGCTTACCTACACATAGATGCAGGTTGCATTTGGGTTTATAAATAGGTGCGCATATTTTCCACCTATAAGGTAACGCATACATTGCATTGCCAATGTTAGACGTTAACGCGTACATAGCAGTATGCACAAACGCATGCGTTCCCGTAGGTACGAATATTTTATTCTTTACGCATACCGAACAGTTTGGATTGTACACTTTCCGCGTGATTTAATACTTATATTCGCAACGTTACCACATAATAATGTGTATATTTCTTGACATCCGAGAGGCATGCGCGAGGCAGGATTAAGTTTCCACAAACTGGACACGCGGAAAACCAAAATTCAATCGTGAACACGCAGTGTGCTTGTGCTCTCATGAACATAACCTGCAATGTCACAGGCTAAACACCAGTTTTCGAGCTTTTAACTCAATGCTAGATTATCCTTCGCCAAAACTACCTGGGGCTGACTACGAGTCGCCCACGGTGAGTCAGTCCATGTTTAAACGCATCATAAGTGCGTATCGCCACCGCAAAATTTGGCTTAGAAGCAGCGGTGGGCGTCGTCATCTGGCTGGGTTTCTCAAAAATAAAGAGGGCTATTCGGCAAAGATGAAGATCAATATGGATGTGATATGGGGACGGAGATGATTCAAAACCACAGTGGATATCAAATGGGGTGGGTAGAGAATCGTAATTAAAAGCGCTCAAGATACAAATAATGCCGAAGATGAAACAGCGGGAAACCTTCAAGGCTGAATGAAACTATTTACGGGACGAAACTGTATGAAGAATTGTGGACGGAGAGACAGTGGAACTCACAATAATGATCACTGGACTTATGCCGCTGGGATCGGACTGCGATGTGTGACGGGAATTAAACGGGTACGTGTAAGAATTACAATCAATTCTTAAATACATTTGCAATGAGTGACCTGTGTTTTCCTTGTTTAGTATCGGAGATTACGGTGTTTTGTGGCGGTAGGGGTCCGAAAGTATGGGGATTGCGGGGCAGTTCATTAGTTTTAGTATATGTTGATATTAGCGCCCATGGTGAAAGATGTAAATTTCCATTCACCTAATAGGGTAGATATATAAACATATGTAATAATATGCTTCCATGGGACTATGATGCAAAGCGAAAAGGAAAAGGTAATTTTTGCCGTGACAGCCAAAAAATTTCACATCTTATGTATAGCAAGCCGGCCTTTTTTATTTTTCTTAACAAAAATGCAACCAGATTTTTTACTTACCGTCTATCCTTCATAAGTTTTACATTTAACAGCTCCGCCAACTCGTCACCGACAAGCATTTATTAACGAACGTAACCTGTTATCGCGCAGTGGACAGTTTCGGTCATAGCCGATTCCTGCGAGTGGACAAGTGGCGTTCCACGAGTTGAATGACTGCAAGACTTGGCCGTTTCGCGGGGTAGGATGCGGCTTCAGTACCACAAAATTAAAAATTCCGAAGCGCACCGATCCAGAAGTTGCGCAATGTTCAGTTTAAATAACTTCAGTTTAGTTTGCACGGGACAGAAGTTACCCAAAGGGCCGTCATCCACAGAAGTTGGCACCCACTTCTGTGAGTGTAATCGACTCCGCGTTATCCTTGACATTCCAGCCGCCCGGTTGCTGCTGCAAAGGAGTGATGGAGAAAGAAAACCCACCTCACCCACTCGGCAAAAATGCTGCCAATTACTGGACTTTCCGATGCAAATGTGCAGTCCAAAAGCTTCACGTATCTCCAGTGGATCCAAGTATACCAAATCGAATCATCTGACCTATGATGTTTCTAACTTAAATATATAGAATAAATGTGTCTCAGAGGTAAATCTATTGGGTTTATTCCAACTGTCGACCAATCTCTTACTGAAGAAATCAGCTCCAGATTTCGGACAAGAGTAATGCCTTGTCAGTCTATCTTCATTATCCCAGGCTTTGTAGTCTGCATCTTCGTGAATAGTCTCAGGAAGAATTCCACTTAGATCTTTAGCTGCCTTGAACACCTAAGTCAGAGCCCCCGATCCCTCCGCGGTTACAACGAGAGTAAGCCCAAGTCCGTCAGCCTCTATTGAAAGGTCTTTTGTTTTGAAATTCAGTCATGAATGTGACTGGTCATTGCATCTTTTCCAAACTGCCGATATCGTTTTGTTAGAATAGTTACCTTGCTTAAACACAGTATTCTAAGTAAGGCCCAACGAAAACCTTATTTAGGCGGACAGAAATCTCCGCATTTCGAAACAACAGGGCTAACTCCGGTCCAAAAGGATTTCCCTGTCTTTCCTTGCGGCCGCGCGTACTGGTCGGTCCAACTGTAATCCAAAGTAACTTGGATTCCAAGGTCTTTTATTTTACTCTGTACATTTTTCCTGAAAAGGCCATCCTCGTGCTCAGCGATCTTTGGAAGCAAGTTGCGTTTTCCTGCGTTAACTGGTAAATCCCATGTTCATGCCCAGTTTAAAATTGAGACATGGTCCCTTCCCGGAACATCCCGTCTAAAGGACCCAAAACATTAATTTCATCAAGGAGATGCTAGGAGGCTGCAAAACAATGGCTTAATTGCTTACAGTCATCAAAAGCAATGATAGCCGAGTACTGAGCCCTGGAGCACTCCTGTAGTGACCACCCTTGTGTTCGAACTAGCCTATCCGACTCGGACGTAAAACGTCTTAACATTTAAAATTTCGCCTACCCACTTAATAATAATAATAATAATGGGTATATTTCTCGAAATTCGAGAGTCATGCGCAAGGCAAGATCACATTTACACATAGATGGCGCATTGGAAATCGTAAGACAAAATTTAGTCGTGAAGATGAAGTTTCTGTGCTCTAATGAACATAACCTGCAATAAGATGGGCTAATCACGAGTTTTTGGGCTTCGAATCAGAGCTAGATAATCCAATGCCATAACTTTCTGGGGCCGACTATGAGTCGCGCACTGCGAGTCAGTCCATGTTTAAACGCATCAAAGGTGCGCATCGCCGGCGCATACTTTGGCTGGGGAGAAATGGTGGGTGTTGTCAAGTGGCAGGGTCCATCAAAAATCAGGAGGGTAAAATGGTAAAGATGAAGATCAATATGGATGTAGCAGCGGGATGGAGAATGGAAATCACACTGGATATCATATGAGGTGGATAGAGAATGGTAATCAACAACATTCAGTAGTCAGATTAATGCTTAAAATGAAACAGCAGGAAACCTTCAAGGTTGCATCAGACAATTTACGGGACGAAGGTATACGAAAAATCGTGGACAGAGAGACAATGGAACTTACAAAAATGGTCACTGGACTTATGCGGCCGGGAGCGGATTATGATGTGTGGCGGGAAGTAGACGGGTACGTGTAAGATTTACAATCAATCCTTGAATACACTTGCCATGAATGACTTGTGTTATCCTTGATTAATATTGGAGATTATGGTGTTCTCTGGTGGTACGGGTTTGGAGGTTGGGGGGTTGCGCGGCATTACAATAGTGATAGTAACTGTGGACAATCGTGATGGTCTATCTGAGATGAGGCACCCGAGGCGGTCAACAGCGTGGTTTGACTTGTCTCAGGGTCGCGCGGCCAGGTACTAGACAGCAGCATCCTAACGGGGATAGACAACCAGCGCAAAGGATGGAGTAGATCTTTGGGCGACAGTTTGCGTTGCATCTGTGGTCATTGGCGAGCCTGGAGAAGAGCCGGAGAGAGAGGGGCAGTCTGGAATTTGTTCAAGCTGGTATTAAGGTGAGTAAACAAAAATGGGAACAGTGATAACAGTCAGTTTCCAACGAAGATTACAGGGACCAAACAACTGTCATGAAACAGGCAAGGGGTAGTTTCCGTTGACGGGACGTATGCAACAAACACCGGCTGCTCGCACCCTATAGAGCATATGGCTCAGTAATTCCTGTGCTTTATAGTCCTTATTTGAAACGCGTTCCCGTTTATCTTCCGACATCTTGGCAGATGCAGATTACAGTGGTCTGATAGGACGGCCAGCGCAATGGTTAGGGAATAACGTCACCATTTGTTCTTCTTGTGAGACTCTTCTGAACTACGGGCGCGGTGTTTATGCTACGGGGAGTCAGTTATAACTGATCATGTGATCTTTCGCCGAAGTTTACTTCAACGATTCAGCGAATTCAGTAGTAGGAGCCAATGATATAGCCAGTCAAACACACTACTAAAGCCAAAATGACGTACGCATATCCGGATTCTTCTATGTTGACTACGAGTTACGTTGTCTAAGAAGCAGAGGTTAGTAAAATGGGGTCAATGTTCCAGAACTTTGTGCTGAGACGGACTCAAAATAAAGCGCTGCATCATACGCACTTGCTCCCGGATAATGCGTAGTAGTACTTTGCAAAGGACGATGGTCAGGCCCGTTGGCCTGTAATTTCCTACGTTTGCCCAGCGAGCCATTCCTATGAACAACCACTACGGCTGCATTTTCCAGTTCCTGTGGCAGATATCCCTGAAGCATATCACCTTGAGAAACCTACAAATCAACCTAGCAAGAGGTCAGCCAGGGTCATTATAATGACCGAGAGGAACCCATCGGAGCCATACAATTTACTAGCGTTTTTATTCCAAAGGTGTAGACGAACCGCCTCATCTCTTGCCTGCCGGTCGTCTGTGTCTTGTGGCAGCGGTGGAAGATCTAAATCTATGCCCGCTCGCATCTGTCCAATGTGCGCTGCTAAAGCAGCCACGTAGTGTTCTTACCTCGCTGACATCCACCCTGGCAACGGAATTTCTATCCCTTGTTGGTAGGCCGACCCCCTCCATAAGGGAGACAATGGACTTGGCCTAAGAATAGCATAGCTGTTTCTTGGCAATTGTGTTCGGCATTTTTCAATAAACTTGAAGCCTCATTTCTGTGGTTGATATAGGGAACACATGCCTGAATGCCCTCGTGGACATTATGCAGGAACCAACTTCGGTCCTGAAGTTTTGTGCTCCTTCGCTTTCCACCCCCTTACAATACTGCGCCACCTCCCTACCCCTTCCCCTCAGCGATGCACACTACTACCGGGGGACCAGCAAAGACTTCCATGCTAACTGCTTCTGTTCCTCCACATTGGCTCCGCTGATGTTCCATGACATGTGTGACTATCTTTCATGAAGCTTCCCTGTGTTCATTTCGTTGGAGCACAACACCGTCTTAGCAACGAATTTAAAGGGCACACAGAGTGTTCTCAGCCCTGAGATTTCTCTTCTGCAAATGCAGGTAAAGCCGCTGCTGACCTATGACTTTCCCCGATTCAACAGGCATGGTATACATCTAGACATATACCGGATGCCCTCCTTTATATTTTGGTGAAGGGCATTTTCATTTGATCGCACTAAAGGTTTTTTTCCCGTAAGCTCCTATGTTGCACGACTAGAATTCCCATCTGATATCCGGAAAATTGCTGTCCTCCACGACAAGCAGCCTCGCAGGCGCGGTTAACATGTTTAACAAGGCTTGAAACATTTTTCTTCCTGGTTGTTCGAACTCGGAGAAAGGTGCACGCAGACCAAGTGTGCCGTCATCTTTGCTGTATAAGACTAACCATGTGTAATGGCACACTCAGAGCACCGTTAGATGCCCGATTCCTGGAGAGTTATGCCTTCTCTACCGACAGGTTTACTTCCTACCGGGATATTTCTTTCTGTTTTGCCAACAGACAGCTACTAGGGCATTGTGGTCACCCCTGGATAGCCAGGTTTCCTTAACAGCTATGAGCAAAACGTGATGATCAACAGCAAGCGTAACTAGCTCCAGACATTTCGGCAAGCTAAATCCTGCTTGGCTCTCCGCCGTGCGGTAGCAGCGCATTTTCGCTCGGCATGCGTGCGCCTGCCGGCGGCCTGAGCAAGGCCCCAACCCAATGAATCTCAGATGGTTTCTTTTCCTGAATGGGTCTCTTTTGGAGTATCCAAAGAGAAGGCCAAGTTTTCGTATGCTGTTTTGCACACACCGATGATCAGCAAACCCATTGTGGTCTATTACTGCTCCCATGATTTCGCAACCCTTTTGGCGGTTTGCCTATTTTGCCATGCCAAGTGCTTCAACTAAGGAGGCCATTTAGGGATACCTGAGCTCTTGGATGCTCTCGTACCGCATGTTTAACACACGTTCTGATTTTCAGTGCATTCTTTACGTCATTTGTTCCTTCCGTACTGAGGAACGGTGGACCTTTGGGATCACGAGTTACCGCACCACCTACAAGCGCGGCCTTTACCTCGGTACAAGGTAAAAGTCAACTTTGCGGTTTGAAAGCCCATTCCGAACCATGTGATAAACCCTCATGCCGAGGCAAGTGGCTACCGCCTCGGGCAGTGGCTGGTCTTTGGCGGCGGTATCCCGGAACTCTACCAGAAGCGGATTACCCCTAGGTATCCTTAGATGTGCATGGTTTGCTTTCATACGGCAACTCTTTGAACCCTTCCGAACGATGCTTTAGGATTTGGACTTGCACAGTACGGAACATTTCATGCCCTCCCATAATCTAATTCTGCGCTGATTTTGGATACATTGATAACCACCTTCTAAGTATTAGGAACCTTTATCGAGAGATATCCAGGTTAACCACGATGAAAGTGAATCAGGTCAGACCATAACAGGAAATTCTTCAGAACACTGGGCTTTAGCTAGGTGCGTTATCTGGTTTGTCGCATGCGAGTGTCTCCAGTCCCTTGGGTGCCAAAATAAAAAAAACTGAAGTTAGTCACTCCACTGGCCGCTGACAGGCATGCTGGTTTGCATCATATTTTTGGTCATCCAGCCGCCCATTTTGCAATCGGCTATATGCACTTTCACTCCTTAGCTTCAGTTGCATGGCAAGTCTCGAAGTGGACACTAAGCACACGACCCAAGACCTCGATGTATCCCTCACAGTTCACAAGTTCGTCAACATGAGAGGCGGCAGGGGCGCCAAGGGCAGTAGTGACCGACTATTAAGTAGTTGGATGCAGGCAGGAGTACTCTAATTATTGGCCACAAACTGCTCGGCAGTTGAAAGTTGATTATTTTACGAGATCCTTGGTATCGCTTAGAGGGTGGCACAGTTCCGCAGCTCAGCAACTATTACGTTTGATTATTAAATTTCTTTTACGGTTTTATCATCCTCTACTTTTTCGTACTTTCTGGAATATTTCAAACTCAACTTTTATTTCTCAATCCACCTTTCCTCCAGTCTGTTTTATATTTTAATACTTATTTCTCGGACAGTGCCAAGGCATGCAGTGCGCATGATCATGTTGTGCAATGACCGTCACATGGAAAAATGTGGAAGACAAAAACTTTAAAGAATGCTGTGTATCCCAGGTGGTATTTGTAGATTCAGAGCACAATAGGTAGCGAATTTACCCGCGGTGACTTTGAGATCGATGTTGAACTGTGGACCCTAACACTTTCTGTTTATTGCGTATGTCGTGGGCCGCCATACGTACGCAGCGGACCGAGGTGGGTCGAAAATGCCACTAGCAGGTCCTTTATTGTTATGATATTCCAGAGTGATGGAAATAGACACGAAACTGGGGTTGGTAAAGTGGACAGCTTGTGGGGAGAAAGGAAACGCCTTATGACACGGAACAGGAGATTTGGAGGCAATTTCTAGCGGGGTGCATAGGCGACGGCATGGAATAACAATTTTGTGGCCGCATGTCTAGTTCATGAGGTTCGTTCGTGGCTAGTTCTGATTTTTGATTTTCAGTTGGGTTCAATGGTGGAGGTGGAGTCGGGAAAGGAATGGGCATGTGGCTCAAATATAGTAACGGCTGGTGGGCTGTTGTCAAATATGGTATCCAGAAGCCGCATTTTGTTTCAAAATTTGGGATAAAGGTTCATTGAAAATTATGGTGTCCAGCCGTTTTGATGAAGTGGTCAGGTGTATGCAGCATGGTAACACATGAAATGCCAATGAAAGTTTTACACGGCGAGTCTTATTTGTCACTAATGTTTGGGTCAGAAGAGCCTTGAGAGGGAGCAGAACGAAGCCAAAACTAAAGACTGCACATGGATTTGGGGGCTGTTACCACAACACTCACCATTTGTTTCCAGCCAAATTATGCGCCCGCGATGCGCACCTTTGACGCGCCTAAACGTGGATTGCCTCGCATTGCGCGACTCATAGACAGCCCCAGAAAGTTTCAGCGATGGATTATCTAGCTCTGATTTGAAGCCTAAAACTTGTGATTAGCCCATTTTATTGCAGGTTATGTTCGTGAGAGCACAGCCACTTTATCTTCACGACTAAACTTTTATTTTACGGTTTCCGCTGTGCTATCTATATGTAAATTTGATCTCGTCTTGCTCATGAATCTCGAATTTCAAGAAATATACCCATTATTATTATTATTAGCGGGTGCGGTTGACCAAGTGCTCGTCACCCAAACTAAAACACCTCTGAGGGGTGAACGCAGGAGATTTAACCGGCCAACCCAGTTGCACTTGCTAATCGCTGCACCTGAGCTGACCCATTCGATGTGCGCCGGCCAAAGCGTTGGATTTCACCGCCCCCCGCACTGCTATGATAACGCCAGTGTTCTCGTGAGGTGCATGAAAGATGTCGAATATAGCGTGGGTAGGACGAACCTTATTCCGGGTTTCAGAGTGCATAAACCAAGACTGACTAGATTCGCTTTCGTGCGTCGGAGCCACAAGGGATCAAATTTCGGTGACTCAGAGCGATCCATGTAATTTGGTTTTGCAGAGTAGCCAATTACCTGCTTCGTTAGGGTAAGCTGGAAGTTTTTAATCGCCCCTCTGCCGCACTGCCTTATGTTTGAACAGAATAGGCAGGAATGCTCCAGAATGGGTCTGGCGTGGTTTCTAAGAAGGTGCATATTTGTTTTTCTTCAAATCCATAATTCTGTGGAGCAGCCCCTTTAATGGATTTGCATTCGCAACTTGTGTGAGGGCATATCATGAGAAATTTAAGGTGCAAGAACGATTTAGGCCTAGGTTGCGGATCTGAAGGTTAAAAGAAATAATCCCGCTACCTATTTTGAGTTTTCTTGGAGATCTAACGCACTTGAACCCATAATGCTGTTTTTCAGCAGAGAATTTCATCATCCACTCTAATGCCGAGGAACTGAGCGACGGCAAATCTTGCGACACGTTACTTATGGTGGACTCTAAGGCTTTAAGGGGAACGTTTAGACGATTTTGATGTCGCCACCATACCCTTTTACTGCATTTTACTCTTGTACATCCCCAGTCCTTATTTCGTCATTATCGCAAGATATCGGGGTAGCCATCGGACAAAGTAAGAGGGTCATGGACAGACACGTTCTCCTTGGGTAACATTTTCCCTCCAAGCACTCTATTTCCGGCTTAGATGAGTGGTCATTTGTCATTGTTCTCCGTACAGGGCAACGAAGCAAATGCTTTCATCCTTTTAGTGTATCTAGCGTTGACCATGAATGCCATCTTTGCTTCTTCCGTGCACCTAATTACGTTTTCTAGGAGGCAATTGCTTTTTGCCCTCTGTATTCAGATCTATTCAGCATTACGTTACCACGGCAACACCCGGGGTCCATTATCATGGAAAGTACGTGCATACTGGAGATAGCTCCAGTCTTTGAATAATGCAGATTTCTGTTAGCCTGGAAAAGGCATGGTTTAGCTCGAAATGCAAGCGGCATTCAACTTAGATGCTCCTAGGTATGAGCTTTACCGCTTGATAGGCCAAAGATTCTTTTTCATATTTTTCAATGCCTCGATGACTCATGTTTCTTACAGTGATTGACCGGTGTGCTGGCCCATTCTCTCGGTGCTTAGCTGGCCTCGCAGTTCACAATCACGTCATCCTGGACAGCACTTGGTTGACACTAATTCTGGTGAGCCTCCGTTCAGCAATTCGTATCGCCCACTGTCCAACTTCGATACGGTCCAGCGGGGTAGTCGTCTATCTTGAGAAATCTTGGACACACTAGATGATCTGATGATGATTGCCACTGCCAGCCAAGTTAAGGGAATTTTGTGTTACTTTGTGTAATGCAACATGGCGTTGCGTATTTCGCCAGCGAAACTCAAGTTTCCTTTTTAAACCCTACACGATTCCAGTCTCTGCCATGACGTTGGCCCGGTAATGCACTCATTAACAGCCTCCAGTTCAGAGAAACTGCCTTACCACCGCACTGCATCCCTTTGGAGTTTTACGTGATGTCCTTTCTTGGATACTCATTTGAAAGACTTCAACCGCTCGCAAAATCCGCCAGCCCTTTCATGGCTCCATGGGCTTTGAGCACTTACACTTTCACCCATCCGTACTCTAAGGGAAACAGCATTGTTGGCCGCCATTTGCCCACCTTAGGTGCGATCTCCATCATCAGAGAACTTCTTCGTGAAATGCCTTCTCACCTTCTCCAGTACTAACTTAGTGCGTTACGCCGCATCCATTGTGAGTTGACGTCTTGGTTTTTTAGTCTACTAGGATATCATTCCAGCATTTATAGAAAAGTAAAATCTTTTGCATTTTCAGAAAAAATCTCTTAGATTTTCTGAATATCACATTTTGACACGCTGTGCCCGACTATATTGATTCGATTGTCGGACTTCCAGCTTTAACCTGATCTAACTTTAAGCACTGTAACACTACAAAACGCAAATGACTCCAAATGAAGTTGTCCGCAGTTCTGTCTCCAGTCGTCCAGTGGTTCACGCAAGAAAAACGGGCCACCACGCACTTGAAAACAACCGGTGAAAATAAGTCACACCCAGATGTGAGCAACCCATGTTCTATAGCACTCGTAGTCATATATCAGACAGCGCAAAAAAAGCCACCGACTTTGGGCAGATGACAACAAACGTTCAAAAGAAGATTTCGTCACTGGAAGACATTTTTACGTTTGTCCCCAGTGATAAATGTCATGGAACCTCTAAGCTTTTCCACCTATCAAAGCTTGACATCCACACGGCGCTTTTTGGACGCAATGGCCACCGAAGATCGAAAACGTACTGCAGCAAGTAAAAATGCTATTGTATTTAATGTTCCTGATCGCCTGCTGCCAGAAATGGTGAAGTCATACATTGTTTACACCTGTGGTATGGCTCATCACAACTGCAAATGAATTAGATTAAGGAAATTACGCGACATTACGATTGCCCCCTACTGTTCCAATTTGCAGATGAGTCCACGGCTAAACAGTTTATCAACAATTGTCAAAATGATGCCATCCACCTCATGTGATATCCAGCGTGGGTTTGACTCATCTTCACCTCACTATTACGCACAAATTGACCTTCATCTTTTTCATATAACACCTGAAATTTGAGGAACCCGGCCAGAAGGCGACGCACACCATTGCCTCACAGCCAAAGTTTGCGCCCGTGATAAGCAAATATAGTGCCTTTAAACAGCGATTTCTTTGCAGAGCGCAAATCATAGCCTGCCCCACAAGTTTTTAACGAAGAATAATCTAGCTATGACTAAAAGCTTGAAAGATTGTGTTCAGGATGTCACATGGCAGATTACGATAATGAAAGAATAGACATATCGAATCCAGAGGACGGAATAATTGAGTTTATCGTGACGATTGCGCTGCACTTGAGTAACAAAAATTTTTATTCGGAAGGATATTCTAATATCGAGGAAAATAAACATTCATGAAAATATTCACCATGTGATTTGATCTAACGACAGACCACAAAAGCCATAGAAAAGCTGCGCTGCTAGGGATTTCGACTCATAATCGTTCGTCCCGGGTTCGCGTTCCAGTTCGGGCGCGGTGGATATGCACCGCTGATGATTCCTAACAAGGATAAAACAGCTGTACAGCGCTTCCATGGTTTGTTTATTGTCAGTCGAGCGACCATATCACATGGTGAATTATTTCATGAAAACATTCAATCTCCTACTACTAAAATGTACCAAGTAATCAAGCTCTATATGTCATATCGAAAGCCTTCGTCGTACTTAGGCTACCTGCAGAGAAGTGATCTATGAGTAGGGGTCGATCGCTGTGAGCTAGCGGACAGTAACCGTGCAAAACAGTCACGGATAGGTGCAACGTGCTCATGTGGTGAAGTTGAACAGACCGTTCAGAGCCTGCCCGGTAGCGTAACGGCTAAGGCGTTCGACTCAGAATCGTTCGTCCCGGGTTGGCGTCCCAGTTCGGGCGCGGTGGATATGCACTGCTGATGATTCCTAACAATAATGAAATCGCTGAAATTTATTTCCCTCCCTGCAGTTCAGTGCCGCTGAAATAACTTTTTTTGGGCTGTTTGACCCGCGCATATTTAGTATGCTTCGTACGGTTCTTCTCATCCTATCTCCGTTTCTTATGCATCAAAACTGTAATAAACCTTCCCTTCATGTTGGCAGCTTTTTCTCCCGGAGAGAATATTTCATGTCTTTGACTTCGTTCCTGAGTTCTAACCCCAAAATGGAATTTGAGATTAATTGCTCACAGCATCACGAGGCACGTAAAGCTTTCCTTTACCTGCGGTGCGAATTTGCACATCCTTATAACGATAATCTTATAAAAAATGAGACGTCAATTTGAACTCTTCGCAGCCTAAAGGGACACAGGAATATTTTGTGTAACGCTGCATGTTATTTGTTGATAAAGAATGGCGAAGAAGTCTCTCTGTAGGTGTTTTTGAACACGTAGTCACGAGTTTATCGCAGTGCTGCATGCAAGGACACGGGATACAGTGGTAACGTAGGTGTAGTCTTACCTCTTATTATATACTGGCAGCAGTCGTCCCAGAGTCCTTAATCTTCTTAGGCTTGGTTCAAGTCGACTTAAAGCCTTTGAAACCTGAATCAGTTTGCGCTGTGAGAAGTTAAAAGTTGTGGAATAATGCAACATCATGCCCCTGATCGTGTAATGGGAAAGGATGGCTGGTTGCTTAATTTCTAAGATAAATGTATGTACATGGCTTTGGCTTATATTGACCTATTTGGACACCATGAATCCTGGGACAGCAGATCATCTTTTATATTCATGTTGAGATCAGTGAGCGGAAGGTACAAGCAATTGTCGCATAGTGTGAAGACCGGAAAGGAATAATATGCCTGCTGATGTAGTCGGTGTAGTTGATGCAAGGTAGAAAAAGGAGGGTACCCAGGATTACCTCCTAAAAAACCCAAAAAGTTAGTGGACGGGGCTTGCAAAGAGTTCCATTTAGATTTTCCACCCTTTTTATGAAGGTAAGGCGGGAAGAGACTCAAGCAAGAAAAGCAATTTTGACTACCCATCCTTGACACTCGACGAGAAGCCTGCAGTGCGAACAATGTCCTATCAAAGAAAATCATAATCACTAAGTTTCGTAAATGGCATTCTTCGTTACTTAGTTTGAGAGGTCAGACCTGTTGGTGAAACATGATTTACATTGAGCGAAACCTTGATGGTTGACTTTGATAAAGTTAAGGTCTGATAAGTAATTTATCAAAATACTTCCTACTACTTCTTTCACAGTGCTTTTAAAACTGTGTATGATTTCCGGGCCCGTAAACAGATGGTTCCTTCTTCGAGTCTCATTTTTGAATTGCGGCAGCTGCGGGAAGGGGCTGACGAATGGTCGTAAATTCCAGTGTGGAAAGGCAGTGTTATTTTGGCTACCGGTGAGTTGGTGCTACCTTGACGGAATGCTAATAATGGGAGGATGCAGGGCATTCCAGGGCAATATCCGGTGTAGCACTGTTGTCAACTCTTGTCACGGAGGAAAGCAAATATTCATTGAATGCACCCGATATTACCAGGAGTTTATTTGGGCGTGTGTCACTAAATATGACGGATGTAGCAAGTGAACTAAAAGTAGAGTTGGTTGTTTTCGGCAAGTTGGCTAGTGCTTCAGCCTGTTTGATCAACTGAGACGAACAAAGTCCTCTTCCTGAGTGGTTTCGATAGCAAACATACTTTTGTTAGACAGGCGGTTCAGCTGCAGTAACACAGCAGACTCCTTTATTCATTTGAATCTGGTTTGAAAAAAACAACACCGTCTTTTAAGTTGGGCCAGGATGCCCAATTGTTTTGGGCTTGCGTTACACTAGATTAGGTTGATTCGATCCAGGCGGCGACCTAAAGCTGCTTATAATTGTTTGGCGGCCAACTCGGGAACCACCAATAGAAATAAACCATCCCAATTTTGACTACGAATCATGGAAGGGAGATGGACCACAAGGCACTGTGTTATGGCTTGACTGAGACTGTAAAGGAAATCACGGAGGACAGAACTAAAATTTACAACCAATCTGCGGGTGATCGCATCCGAGTAGTTTGTTATCTATGGACGTGCGCACCTAGGTTAGGCCGGCTGTAAAGATAAGAACGCTAATACTGCCGGTCATTTTCGGTAATGCAACACGTTTTGCCCGCTAAACCGGTCACATGCTGAGAAAAAAACGCGGGAGGGTATTTCGGAGAGGCGAAGGAGGATTAGCAAATACAAGGCCAGCTGAATTTGCCTGCTGCCCATTTAGGGTCTGGAAGGTCGGCAGCCCTGAAAAATGCAACAATTAGTGGTAAGAACTGCAACTGATTTGTAATATGATGTTGTAGATACATCTGACTAGTGCGTCGTGTTGCTTCATTTTTTTATTCAGCCGGACAAAATCTTGCTAGTCAATAAAGATGGATTGGCTGTGCTGAAGAGCATATCCTATGTATGAGATACAGCCTTCCCCACGCCTACTTATCCTGCCTTGTCTGAAATCATTTTAGCCAATTTCAGCAGGGTCACTGTCGGAGGAACTACCGGTTGTCACATCTCATTGGTGACGAAAAAATCACAGCTATGTGGATGTGCCAACAGACAGAGAGCTTGCACCTTATTTAATATCGAGGGGTTAAACAGTAATAATTAAACTTGTTCAGTCGTATAAGCACGTGAATGTGGACAAAAGGAACAGGTTTAATCGGTGGTGTAAGGCTTTAGTTCAAGTGATGGGCCAGAACTAAATGATGTTGGTTTGAAGATCATTGGGAAGCCATCTCTTATTATATTGGATTTATAATCTAGGGTAGATTTCAACCTGTTTGTTGGAACGGCCAATAAGCGAAATATGCCTTGGGGAAAACAGCTATGTATTGGTGTTAGGTGTATACTGTGGTTGAAGGAGAAATCAGGTGCTTTCAAAGATATTTCGATAGGATTTACAGTAAAATTGCTGGAGGTGGTAGGTTGTTGGAAGGCCTAACTTCTGGCTGACTGCATGCTTTGAGATTTTGTCATAGGGACCAAAGCCGGATACTATTTATAATGTGTAAGACACCACATTGGATTGGGTAGCATAGAACGGCTTTTAACTTTGTTAGTTTCTCGGGCGGTGCTGATGTTATCAAGTTGTGGTCTCATTAAGTTAACGAAGTCTCCTGAAAGGGTGTGAGCTGTAAGGCTCTGAAAGGCGTGAAAGGATAGAACACGAATTGTCATGTTCTTACTAGGCTAGGGGGTTGAAATGGGATTGTGTTTTACACCGGCTCCATCCACTGGGGAAGGGAAGGACACTGTCGGCATGAAAGCGGCTTCTGCTCACGGTGGCAAGTACATCATTGAGCCTTTCAGTACCTTCGGCCTGTGAAGGCAGGATAATGTGTGATAACAATCTGGAAGAACGAGCTTTGGCGGCCGTGCTCTAGAGTTGGCGCCGGCTGTGCAGGTATTTCAGCTTAGAAGAAGAGATCCGAAGTAAAACTGAGAGTCTAGGTAGGGGCTTTTGGTGGAGGTACGAGTTGAGGGGACCTCCATACATCCACGGCTGCATTTGCGGGGTATGAATTCGGAAACGGCATCCGTAGCGGTGGTTTTCTTTTGAAGCGGCAAGTGCGCTGGTGCGTTTTTTAACAGAACGCCTACTTTTGGAGATTGCATGGTTTTGACGGGTAAGGCATTGATTTCTGATAAAACCTCAAAAGCCACCTGCGCATGGATGGGTTCAAGTAAGTTGTAGGCGAGGACTGCTCTCCGCCGTGTAATTTTGTCTGTCGCTAAACTGACGTTTTTGTACGAGGTAGTTTATTGATGAATGACGTCACCAGAATTTTGGATTGAGATACCATTATGCAACAATCATGACACTGAGTAGCCTCTTAAAGCCTGATCGTTGTATATGATACATGAGCCAGGAGGCCAGCGGTCAACCTTCAACTCCTAGAGCAATACATGGGAATAAGATGAATGTTTAGGACAATAGCATTACTTGGTTTATGCATCCGACTCCATGTTTCAGAGATAGGCATATGCTGGAAAGAGGCATGCTGCCACCACGCGTTTTATTCAACCTTGTTCCAGGGTGACTGAGATGAGAAAGGGGTGCAAGCGTCAGGATGGCCCTCGCCAAATTTTTGCGAGGTCTATTAGGGTGTACAATTTTTTCCTAATACCTTTGCCCTATGGTGTGCTTACCTAATTACATCAATGGGTTAGACAGCACTCTAGCTCAAGTTCCATTTGGAGATCACATTTAGAGCGTTTTTTAATGTTATTTGCGGAGACGCTAGCGTGATGCATCTGGCTAAGAATTCTTGAATATTACTTTAGTTGATTAAAAAGAAAAAGCGATTGTATCCCACAACGAGGAAAGCTTTATCAAAATTTTATCCTACATTTCTCAGTAGCGCTTAAGTGATGTAGAATCGCTTTCTAGGCCTTTGCGGTCTGCGATGAAGGCGTTCAGCCGAATGATGTACAGCAATGGATAGTTTGGGATTTGCGGTGTGGTGATCAGGTCTTTACTGAGCAGTGCAGGGAAAGATGAGTTGATTTTCCCGGAATGGTAAGTGCTTCACCCACACTTTTGGCATGCATTCTGCTATTTGAAACATTCAATCTCCTACCACCCTCGACTGATTTTCGTCTTACCGCCAAGGGTCCGGGTTGTCAGTATTCCAGTCTTACAGTTCTGATTAGGAGAGACGCGGAAGTGGTTATAAAGGTTATCATGGAAACATAATAAAAGAAACGCGGTATGAAAGTCGGTCTCACAGTAAGTCATACATGGCCCGAGAAAGATGCAAAGGGTGCAGCAATTTTTATCTCACTTTCCACAGTTTCCCCCACTAGCCCTTTCCGTTTTGTTAAATTGAGGTCAGTTTATGTCAGTTGGTATAGAACCTTAGGGCCGGAGATGCGCAGATGTTGTCCCAAACTCCTCTTAATTGCTTTCAAAAGTCTGCCCCAAAGTGTTCTTTTTAGCGATACCACGTTATTGATGACAGTTCAACTAAATTAGGTACAAGCAAGAGAAGCACCAGCCACTTCAGCTGGTTCTTAAAAAAGTCGGTTTTTGCCAGCGGCTGCAAACAGTTTCACTTTGGCAACGGAACCCTGAACACTACGGCACTCAATAAGTCCTCCGCCCAACATTTCAGCTTCCCGGGCACACCAAAGTCCCCTATGTGGAACATTAGATTGAGGAGTGGAACCATGTGCTTAAATGCAAGGGGTACAAGCGACTGCTTCCCATTCAACTAGTTTGGTCGTTACCATCTCCAAGAAACCCGGTTGATTGTATCAGTTGCTTACGCTCTCCAGGTTTTTGTCAATCTCCGCCTCTTCAAATGCACGCTGAAACTCGATATCTTCTGCTTCTTCAGAATGTTAGGGGAAAGCATGACAAGCTGAAGAAGTGCCTTGCCCGCCTCCATGAAATTCTATGGAGGCTAGTATTCTGAGGCCGCTTGCCATTCTGATCTGGCTGGCGGCAGATTAAAATGAAGATCATGTTTGCCCCACCGCACAGAGTTGGTGGTTTAGTCTAAACCCGACTTAGAACATCGAATTAGGCTCGCTTGTTTTTATTCCAGCTATCCAGAATGTCGTGTGTCTCACTCATTGGTGCAGTTGTTTGTTCGATAATGATACCGGCTAAATAGTACACTGGACCCACCGGGCTTTCCTTACTAGCACAACTTGAACTAACTTACCTTGCTCCGGGTGCTTTCGATTGTCGCCCCAGCCAATTTTCTGGTGCATAGATAAAATGGATTTGTCTGAGGTAACCATTAGTTTAATCCCCACTGAAAATTATGCAGCCAAGACCAAAGTTGCTGCTTAATTTCCTTGAAACTTTAGGGGTAATGTTGTCTCGGTACATTTTGCTTCGAGACTATTTTCTTGCACCTCTGAGCAAACAAGCCGAAATTTTCTTCCTCATTTACCTCGTAAGCGTTTGCTGCCCATCAGTAGAACTGGTTCCCAAGGTTCGCCTCTTCCAAAGATACTAATCTACCAGGTAAGGCAACAGAAGTCCTTTTTCTGCACTTTTTTCTCAACGTTTCGAGCATGAATCTCCATCACACAACAGTAGGTCGGCCTCCTTGACGCTGCTGTGAGGGACTGTCACCGTTTTATTGAAATTTCGGTGTATTTCAGCTATGAAAAGATGCAAGGAGCTTCCGCTTGTTATTGGTTCTGACGTGTGAAAATGGGCAGCTGTTCGCTATCCAATAAAACCCGGTAACGTTTGAGGTTCACAGCCAAAAACGATGTTTCTCGATTTGGCCAAAGACCCGTCAAATGCATGATCGGCGTTTTCAGCCATATCGAAGATGAATAAAACTTCACGGGCTGGAAATAAAGAAGGCTAAAGGCAGCCAACTAACGTCACACTGAAAAGAAAGAGCATATGTACATTTGCATTTGGCTGCACGGAACGTTCAAACTTAAGTGTTCAAATTATACACCATTTTATTTGCTGCATCCAAATCTACTGGGCAATGGGGTAACAAGCAGGTCGCAGATGAATCAGTGCGGATGCAGGGGAGGAAAAACTGGTAAAATATGGGAGGGTATAAAGCCGAATAAAGGGTGGCTCTTAGGAGAAGTGTGGCGGAAATGGCACAGTGTTGTCATTATCTGAGTGGATCGGGGCCGAATATGTGCAGAAAACCGGCGACAAGATAAAAAGATATGGGTCCTGAACCTGAACATTAGGGAACTTCTAAACAAATGAAGAAAACTGTTGCAGAAAAAGTGAAGAGAACAGCAACGAGAAGTGGAACAGGAATTTCCTGGGATTGATAGAGAAATGAAGAGATCGACTGAGTCACTTTTCACGCAGGAAGCAGGAGCAATTGAAGGGAAATCCGGAAAAGTTATATTTTTGAATCCGTTTTTCGCAAATGACAGTTGGGGTATCTGCAAAATATGGACTTTTTAAAAATTAAAACCCTAGGAGAAGAAGGTATGCTCTTAGCAGAATACCAAAAGGTCGAAGAAGCGGAAAGTAGAAATGATAAAAAGCTGGTGTTACGCGGCCATAAATAAGCCTGTGAACTGTAGCATCTTGCTTCTGATTATATTGTGGATCAAAGGTGACTATTGGCGGATCGAAAAAAGAGGCATTTGCTTGCAAACAATATTAGAACGCAAATTGCAAAGATGTTAATTTGTGGGACCGAACGTATGCTGACGCTCCAACAAGAAATCACCTGTGACTGATAAAGTGTTTTGATCTGACAGCCTAGCTGCCTGCCTGATTCGCGCCGATCAAAGGCGTAGAACTGAAGACGCCCCAGCTCGTTGTGGTGATTGCCACTAAATAAGGGAGGATAAGAAGAAAGGAATGCTTTGTGATAAGTAAGACAAACCATAGCGCGGTTTTCCAATGGCAAAGAATTGAAACTGCAGTCTTCAGATTATGAAACCACCGGCAATAATAATAATAATTACTCATCGCCTCACCAGTAGCACGCCCTGACGCATGGAACATCTGACAACTAAGCACGCATGAACAGCAAAACCAAATGTTGGAAGGAATACACACGTGTAAAACAAATAGAATGGGGAACGAGAACACCAGCAAGGACCAAACGTAACCCAAGAATAACTGGAGAAAATTTCATAAAGTTAAATGACGGCAAATGAAAAGGCACAGTCTTTTCAAGTGCACCAACGTGCAATGACGCGTGGCAAGAATATAAAGCTCAATGCCTGCGGCAGAGGATAAGTTTCCGTATGAAACGAACAGCGGTTGGATTCAAATGCGCCAATGACCTCATAGAAGACTGCCTGAAAATCGCGGAGAAAATTTCACGGCTAAGCTGAATAACAAGGCTGATTTAGCAATATCCACGATATGTCTATGAGATAATCCCAACGTTTACAGACAATGCGACATCTTCCTAAATAAGGGAGGATGCAAATGGAATCACGATAAAATGCAGAAAATTGGGTGAAAGTAGCCAAGGTGATTCTTCCAGCTGTCGCTGTTTCTACTCGAAAGTCGTACTGTATTAAAGAACATACAACATCTACGTCTCCTAAATAGCTCTTTCAAATACCATTTTATGCTAATCACCGAAATGTAACTCAGCGATAGCACCCTCGACGATGCAGTTGCCGACCCTGGATAACAAACGTTCAGAAAATGCCAACTCAGCACACAAGAAGCCGCCTCGTGCATGTCCTCAATTCAAAACCAGCTCAATTGTGTCAGTTAACTTGATTCCAGCATAACATAGGGATTACGCTTAATATTAAGCAAAAGCCACTTGGTGTGATGAAAATATTGCACATAAGACCCTCGAGAAAACGACTTTCCATGCATAAAGAATGCCATTGAATGCACCGGGTCCCAAAATTGTAGCGTTTGCATGCCTGACTTCACCGCTTCTAGTTGCTTCCACCCGTTTTTCGGTAATACTCATGAAGAGGGATTGATGCACGAAGTATTCGAAACAACAAGAAATTGAAACATTTCAGATATCGTTTTCGGGACAGGTTTCGCGCAAGTCCGCACACCAATTAAAATCTGTTTCCTCGGGTACTATCACCTGTCCGTCAGTTAAAAATTCTTACTGGTTTCAAAGGCAGCGTCTCATCTACAAACTTTAGGCCGTGCGTTAGATTAAATTGGGATCTTCCACCAATTCTGCTCCGAAACCGTAATTGGGACACCTGCTTTCTATCACGGGAGGTTTCGTTGTAAACTGACAAGCTTTATCCACCGTTCCGCGAATGCCTTGGTGACATTTAGCCTCCCTAAACCACTCCGATGCATACTAAAACGATAATGAATGGCCGATGAACGTGCAAAATTACCAAACTTTACAGATATCTTAGAACCACGAACGTTTCTTTGCTTCTAACGATTGTTTGTAGCTCAAAACAATTGGAGGCAACCATAGATCTCAATGGTAAAATTAGAAAGCTGCTTGTTGTCAAACGGCCCAACCAGCAAGCAGCATTGGCAGAACTAAAAAGATAAAGAGACAGGCTGCCGCCTACCCATGTCCAAAACCTCACTTGAAATGACAGTAATTTCGAAAGCCAACAAAACATCAAAGGGACATTTGGCGGATCCTTTGACTCATTCCGAACAAATGGCAGCAATCTTCCAACCTCGTGTCCACTGTTCCTGAACCCAAAAACATTCTCAACGGTATTCTTCCTACCAAAAGAGACGGCTCCATTTGTGTAAAAAAGAAAGCCAGCTGCCGCCTTGGACCAGACTCCCTACTTCCAGTTATCTTGAAGCTAGGTAGTGGAAATTTTCAGTAATATTGACCGACATATTCAATCGCTTTATCGCAATGATGCGCTAGGTACTCGTGGGTGGCTAGGGGCTTCCTGAACTGCCAGATGTGATGGGTGAGAAGACGGGTCTGTTTACTGAAAACGACATGTGCAATCCACTCCGGTGTTAGTGAGAATGATACTTTGGATAGTAATAATGGTTCATCCGATTAGAGATATGCAGGGCAATCACAGGAGTGGTTTGGATTTCTTTGCGTCTAATGGATCGGTCCCCCAGTCAACTAAGAAATACGCTTATCATTATAACAGAGCTTGTAAAACGGTGATCCACGAGCTTCTGAAGTTAATTGCTATTGGCAGAAAGCGAGCCAGTTTATGCTCAAAAAGAATGGAAGGGGCCGCAACAGTTGCAAAAATTGAATATTCCTTAATCCTTCTGTTACTTCTCTATCCGATATGAGACCACGTTTGCCTAACTTCCTCGCAGTGGTGCCAGTTTTGGTGATCGTTTATTTTCTGCGCGTAGCATTCACCACTGGTTGTTTCTACCGCGGAAATTAGTGGCTCCTCCAGCCTGCCCCTTTCTCCGACTACCTGGCGAAAATCCACCCCGAACTCTCTTTCGTATGTAGTTGTCTCATGTGGCCCAAATCTCAAGGAGCAAAACTGTTCGCCTCCTATCAAAACTTAAGTTCAAGCCCAGTATACCAATTCCTTCTTACCCGAACCTCATGCCACTTAGAATAGGATACTCCGTGAACTGAGGATAAAGGTTTCTTCATGTCTAGTTAAAATTGTACCTTCTTCCCCTGCACACAGATTCCATGCAAAACCCCTCAAAGTCAGCGTCACCAAAATCAGTCTTAGCCAGTAAAAGCAAAGCTGATGCCCACTCTTCAGAAAGCTAGCATAGACTCCCGAGGCCAAAAAGCGGTCGGTCCACTTTACTACTCGAGCATTCTTATACGGACTTACCCTCGTCTTCTTGTGGTCCAACAGTCTTTACAGCTACCTCGTAAACCTGAGCCCTGCATTCATCAATCAGGAAACTAGATATTGGCAACCTGTTACCCTGCATCTTTTAGAGGGAGAAATTCTGATGCATAGCCAAACAATTGTGTTATCCGGATCCCCGATTTTCGCTTCACTGACAATGCATCTTTTACTTCCACTCAAAGTCTTATGGAGCCAATTAATTTTCAACCATGCGTTTGATCACAATTTACATGCTACCAATACGCGACCGAAAATTAACCAATCTGTTTTATCAGCAGTTTTTCTCACCCAGTGCAGTTGATCAAAAGTCTGCCAGTCATGATGAATTGGAAATACTTCCTGGGTCACCAACCGAAAGTCAATTCATATTGCTGTCAAAAAAACACTTGCTTGACCTTTCCCAGCCATCTTCAAGGCCCACTTCATCATCGATTTAAGCATTCCTCTAAACTCTGGCTAATACGAAACCAGAAGCCACTATCACCTGCTTTCAATCATCCGCACACCCAACCCTCGAAGAAAGGTGAGCCCCCGAAAGTCACTTTGCTTTCCATAAGCACGTTCTACCTCCACCCAGTATTTCGCACACCAGTTTAGTCACCCGTCCTGCCAACTGCAGCTCCAACAGCCGCAGGATGAAGCCCAGAAAGAACTTTGCCTGTACTCCAGTAACCAATGCCCGGCCCATGCTTTATCACCGGACGGACAGATGTCAATACCTGCGGTATCGTCTGTCTCACCCACCGTCCAATAGCTTTGTGCCACGTAACTCAATCCACCTTTTTGAAACCCCATTTTGTCTAGCCTTCCGGGATGTTCCGTGTCTAGTATGTCAGGCGATGAACAGAGTTAGTCTTTTACCTTAATTAAATCTCGTTCCGTTTCGCCTCAGCCCCCCCATTTAAGCACTTTGCCTCGCCGTACAACTTGGGCAATCTCTCCGTCACTGAATCGCTTTTTAACGAGTGTATATATACATGAAGTATTTCGCCGGATGAGCACAGGGCCAGATGCGATGTGCCTTGTCTTCAACCAATATAGCTTCTTTCAGTCAAATTATACCTTGCACTTCTGTTTAGTCTTTGCCATAACAATCTCAATTCTGCTTTAACGTGATGCATGATGCTGGTTGTTCCGTATCCATTTCGTAGTAGATACTACTGGTAAAAACACCGCCGAATATACCATCGATCAGGACAAAACTTGTTCACAGTTGCTCACTCTGAACTGCTGAACAAATTCTCTAGTTCCTTGCAATCATGCCCAAATTTGGCCCAGTTGAAAGCTCAGCTGGCTAAGTACCTGAATGCCCCGCTCCTTATTAACCTGACACAAGCCAATTTTGGACTAGATGAGGCCTGCGCACATGGGTTGGAATTCTGGTTCAGGGCGGAGTCTCTACTTCGCTCGCCACATGTGCTTCTCGGAAATCAGCCTCACCTTTTGTTGCCCACTATTTTGCACGTTCTTTCTATTAAATTGATGGGCCTCCTCCCCTCTGCTTAGTGGATGTACTCTTGTTGCCATTGGCTTATTGGCTAACCGTTGAGACTTTCTTAAACTGCGCTGACCAAAATGTCAACGTACTACTGAATGGGTCAGTGCTGTCGTCACATTCTGTGAGATTAAGCACACTCAACCTGTGTACTCCACACGTTTCACGTCATTTTATCTTCTTTGCCGGCTTTGCGGTGAGGAATAGGCCGTTCTTGGTAGCCGCAAACCTACAAACACCCCCAAAGCTGCTGCTTTAGTTTAGGTCTTTTATCAGCTTTTGCGTAACAGAAGCATCGTGTTGCAGGTCTGGGGTTTAATAAACACCATAACCCCGAGCTGGCCCCTAAGACAGGTTGCTATTTTACTTTACAGATCCCACATCCAGGCTAGATGCACTTTCGCTGGTTGCACCCACGTAGAGGCAACCGAAACCTACTAGCTTCTCACTCCTGCTGGGAGGCTACTAGCCAGATATGACGCTGAAGTACCGGTCCGTTCAACCAAAACTACGCCGCTCACCGCCTTAGATATCCCTACCCAGACGGATATTTGCATGGGCAAAAACACGTTTACTATCGCCGTTAGAATGGCTTGCGAATTCCTCGATTTTTGACTCGCACTGCCGGCCAACTTGAAGAACTGGGACAAAAATGACGGCAATAGGGTAATATAGAGTATTAGGAACTACTTTTACTCCTTACGCAAACTTTTTCTTCTATATCGCACCTCTCGGTCTAGCTTGCTTCCAACTGCAGGTGGATGCAATCACCAGTCTTGAGAGACCCATTTTCTGTTTGTACAAAATGCTTCCTAAAATTTTATCCTTCAAATATTTTGGTATGTGCTTGGCACTATTTCTCCGCTCCCCTAGCATTTTATCGGCCATTTATTGTTGGTAAATGCGTTTACCTTATCCACTTTGCATGATCTTTGGCTAAAGTCCATCTAATTATCATATTCTTACCGCTGCTCATCTCCTCAGCGCAACATTTCTGCCCCTAACGTAACGTTCTTGGCGTTTGCGCCTCCGGCCATATTTCGAAATACGCCACTGAGCTGTAGTCAGGTCTTGCACCAGCGACACGCACATTTAGTGCACTCAACCAAAAAATGACTTGCAGTCCACTACTCACTAATGGATCCAGGAAATTCTGTATGATCCTGTAAAATGGCTTTTCGGTTTCGAATTTTCATTAGCCTACTTTTGCTATGCATAATCTGATTGCACATTCCAGTATACTTCCAGAGTAATCCAAAGTTGCACTCCTAGCCCTTTTGAATTCCTTTATTCACATTTCCTCTGCATCATCCCCGTACAAAGTTGATATTGCCCCGCGCACGCCTTTCGTAAATCGAGAAATATACATCATTATTATTATTATTTATTAGTGTCCTAGACACTATGATGACTGTGAGTTGTTTAGTCGGTGGTTATATCTTCGATGGTTTTGTTTTCTGTCCAGATACATCACCGCTAAAATAATCCACAATATGCAAGCTCTGTTTTCGTTTCTGCATCGTTAAGCGGAACAAATGGATGAGAATAAATCAAGAAGCCGGCAACGATGTACCAATGTGTCTAGATTGATTTGCTGATGAAGAGATGGATTTGCTTTAGCAAGTTTCTGATGGGCATGGGACGTGAATTTAGGTAGGCGGGACATTGGTTGGGGAAACAACATCCTGATTTCCTGCCTCATTTTTCTTGTTACTCCAATGATTAACTTTCGGTCTGACCTACTACAACCCATCCGGTCCAAGCCGCTGCCGTCCACAGCCTCATCGCACTACTTATATCCATCTTTATCCTTCCTTTATTAGCTTTGCATATCTTTTTCTGCACTTTGGCGTTAGGCTTCTTGGTGCAGAGGACTGTCAACTTCACCGCCTTAGCCGGCACACATGGGCCGGGCATTCGGCCTGCAGCGATGTGCGGGTGCAGCTAGACCAACTGATTGCAGCTCTTGTGTTCATTCGCTAAAAGTGATTTTGGGTTGAGTCTCTGGCACAGAGTCAGCCAAACCCCTTCGGTTAATACATCACCAGCCCCATTGTTAGCAAACACCGTTAGGTGCTGGCATCCAATTCCTCTTGCTCTTCACCAAACTTCAATCACCCTTCGTCCTATTCCAACTCATTCAAGCATGATTTCTATGAGAAAGTAAGGTGTCAGCATCGCCCTATGGCTTCGTCTTTTCCAAGAAAGCATCCATCAAGTCTCTGAATACTGATCCGCTTCGAGCCGATCGGTCGCTTTCGATGGGAGCCACCGTCACCCGCCCTCTTAATTGGATGATTTCTGGGTTTCACTTCATCGTCGTGCCAAGCTCAAGGCTCCAAAATGACGTCCGATCACACTATAGATATGAACTAGAAGCACTAATGGAAACTTGTAAACATTTGACAGGTGTTCCGCTTACAGCTGCCTCTAACCAAGCGACCATGCAAATGGTAGATACTTGTTATTTAAAATGCCCGGAATAAAACAGGCGGTAGATTTGAAAAAGTCCGGAATGTTGCTGCTATGTTGAGAGAAGAGGTGGTGAAAACCTGACCGGAGATAAATAGATGGGCGCGTAGTCCGTAGAAGTGGGGCAGTAATAACAGTAAAATGCCCATGAAATTTTTTTGGTCCATGGTGCTACCGTGTAATGGGCGGAGGGGCGGATTCTTTGGTGATGCGGACTTGTTGTGTGAACCTCGTAGGTGTTTAATGCACGGCTCGGCCTGCCCTAGGTTCCGCGGTTCTTATTAGTAGCCTGCTTCTCAGGCAAAGTTTGATGTCTCCGCAAGCCACAACTTGGCAGAGTGGTTGGCACGCCAGTTAGAGAACAACTCGGTGAGCAGTAGAGCCAACTTGGAAGACAGATCATTTTAAAGCATTTTCGTGAAAGTAGTTCAGTTTTTGTGCCTATGGCATGTGCAATCGCGGTGAGATCAGCTATTGGCTACCACTGACTTCAGTGTTTCGGATTAAGTGAAAAAAGACACCGGTGGAGTGGAAAATAACTGGCAAACCAAGCAAAATGCTAGAACAAGTGCTGCCGCAGATGATCACAAACTGCTTGAAAGGGAAAAAAGTTAAAATGACAGGACTTCCATTCCAAGCTTGAACAGGGCGATAGGAACCTTACCATTTATGACCTTCAATAAAGAGGGTGAGTGATTAAGACAGAGAAGACAACAGTTGTGCTACGTGTCGGTATGCGCACCAGGTGATATCCAGGCAGGTTAAAAACTGGGTGGGTGTGAAGATGAGGTGCACTTGGAACGTTTGATAGGCCACCAACTCAGGTCGGTTCACAGAACAAAAGCGCTTATCTACCCAGCAATTTCTTCGTTGTGTTAAACTTTTGGAGGAACCAGATATGAGCTGATGGCATAAATGTCCACGCCGTTACCGCCCGAGTCAGCTATTGGTTGCTTTTTTCAGACTGATGCTTGCAGAAGTTTCGTTTTTCTCTAACGGAATTGGTTAAGTCTATATTGCTACGTCCTTTAGTTCATTTGCCTGAAATTTATTTTCTGCATGCTGATTTTCCAGTGCTTTGAGTGCCCCGTTTTTTCCACGCTTGAAGATACTAAGAGATTTTTGCCGCAACCATTAGGGTCTTGGTAATATGGGCCAATAAATTGAGATGTTGGTAACAGGAGACACAAAAGCGGTGACAAATTCAATGAACTACCTAGTTGTAAGATTCGGTCCTCTAAGTGGTCGTGCCTTATCCTTAACAAAAGCCAGTTGAAACCCGTTAGCGTGAATCACTTATGTGGTTAAGCGAATTCGTTCGATTTTGCTATATGGCCAGTTTTCTTTAAGATGGTACAGTGGGTAAACGGAGAAGAGGGAGATGCGTATGCAGATTCTTATTGGCAGGTTGCTAGGAAACAAAAATGATGAACGAGAATAAGCCAAGAAAACCTCCAAACAGATGTTCATTGATAAGGAGTCTACGGGGCAAGGCAATGATTACATTATCGCGTCATGGACTCTGGAGCCTATATTTTGTCACAATATGTAAACGGTAGAGAAATCCTTAAGGAAGATCTACAAAGTTAAGGAGCAGACAAAACTGACTAGAACATTTGGCTTCAAGCAAACTATAAAATCCAACATCTTTCGGTTATCCTAGGCCATAACGGCAGGTGGCGGGGACGATTGAGATCGAGATTACGATGTCATTAATCTGGTGAATAGACGCTCCTTCTCCACCTGACCCACCCATATTCTCCTCTGCCAGCCCCTGTATTCTCCGTCACAGGTCTCTAACCATCCATATAGAAATCGTCAAATCCTCTTCAAGGTCGCATCTATTTCTTGTTCTTTATGCCACACTTTGGAACAAAACCTCCCATTAGCATTTGGTGCATACAGAACCAATCCAGTTTTAAGGCTGCCTTAAATACTTACCTAACTGTCACTCAGGTCTTTTAATTGACCAACATCCCTGTCTAGAAACAGCGCGCCTTTGAGTCAGCCATCAATTTCTTAATACACATCCCACCCCCACCCCTATTTCTAATAAGCCGTGCCTTCCATAACACCCCACCTGAGGGCGCAAGAGAACCCAGTATACTAGCTTAATATGGCCAACGCCGAGTCTCAACCCTCGCTGATGGTTGGGTAAATGGAATAGTCGTGATCATTTTAAGGGGGCGATCTAACCTTGGCCTACCAATGGGCCCAAAGCTTCCAAACTGGCAGACGTGCAAATACTACGGATATGTCTTCCCCGCTTTCCCATTCGCTCTCATACTCCTCACCACTACCCTGGTCACCCTGTCGCATAAGTTCTATATTATTAGCCAGCTCTAGGTCAGCCTTATTTTGTTGTAAAATATTGTTCTTTGTGGAACTCAGTACCTCAACAGTTGCGTCTCCTGTCGTCGTCTAACATCGCCTTGAAAAACGAAGTCCACAAACTGCTGACTGTTCAAATCATTATTCGTATATAGAAACCTTATCTCAAGGAGATTCGGGCGTACGAATTTGGTTTAGGATTTCAAGTTAATACAGTAAAGTCTCCAAAACATGGATCTCAGCCAACAGCACTAAATAACGTTAAGGTCCGTGATAGCAGAAGGATACTGGATTCTATGGCAGCTATAACCAAGATTAACCTTCCTTATATCGGTCTTCTGAGCCCTAGTTTCTTTCCTCACAGAATTCTCTGCCGCTTATTTGCTCTGCCAACGTAAAGGATCTTGTCTTTATGTTGGATATAACCGGAATTAGTCTCTCTCTTCGTAGATATTTTATCACAGAACGCTTTCGAGGTTACTTATACTCTTTCTGCCTACTCATTTTGATCCCCAGCAACCTGATAACTCGAATCAGGTAGACTCCTGTCCCCTAAGTATCCATCCCAGTTTCCTTTACAAAAGTTCTCTCCACGGCACACAAACGATCTGATTCGCTAATGCAACACACAAGTCCGCATTAGTAAGTTTCAAGCAGCTCTCGTTAATGAAAGCAAGACGCGGCGTTGACGACGACGGAGCCATACGTACAAGCCTGTGTTTCACGGCATAAACCACTATCCTTCGTGTGCTTGCTTATCCCCACTTTTTTCTCTTTAGTCCGTGCAAAACCCAAACGACTGCGATGGGTGCGCTTTGGCATCTCCGAAAGTAGGGAAAACAGACCACCCCCAGCAGTTGCGAAAAACAACGTGGAAAATTAAGGTCAGATGGAGGAACTATGGAAAGTACCCATATGGGCTCAATCAATCCTCCGTTAGAAAAAAAAGTAAATTCTCTGCTGGATCAGACTGAGCCCAGCAACCAAAGTATATTCTGGCCGCGGAGGAATGGGCCATCTTCTACAATGGATATGTGTGCCATCAGCCCAGACCTGACCCTGCGAAAAGGAAAACCCCACACCGCCCTCGTTAGGTGAATAAGCATTTGGCTGCCTTGCTGAACGGTCTGGGGAAGCAGCGCATCGGATTCTCCACTTATGCTTCACCACCCACCCCTCTATTTTTCAACATGCCCCTCCCAACCGCTCACCTGGTACGTATGCTGACGCCTATGACAACTGCCGTCGTTCTTCTTTCCTACTTGTTCATGCAAGCTTACTGAAACTACTATGTGGTACAAGTTGCTATCGTCCTGTTTGAACACAAATTACTGGTCCCAATGTCCCTATGCTTCTCCCTTCTTTCCTCACTATGACTTCTCGTGGCAAATCCTGTCCTAGCATCCAGCCCATGCTGCCATCCGAGACCCATTCAGCTATACTCTTTCCTAGCAATTGGAAGTAGTAAACATCGGCGGTTGACCACATGGTCAGTTATAACTGATTTCCTGCATGCACACCAGGCGAGTTCCACAAACAGAATAAATAGGGACTTTATTCCGTAACCATTTCGGTGGCCGTCCTATCAGGCCACTGTAATCTGCATCTGCCAAGTTAAAAGAGGAAAGCGTTACAAATAAAGACCATGCAGCCTAGGACGGACTGTGCCATATGCCCTATAGGGAGAAAGCAGACGGCGTTCGTTGCGCGTCCCATCAACGGAAAACGACCTCCCGCGCACTTCAAGACAGTCGCCTTGTAAGAAACTGATTGTTGTCGCTGTTTCCATTTTGTTTACTCACCTTAGCACCAGCTGGAACAAATTTCAGGCTGCCCTCTCCCTCCGGCTCTTCTCCAGGCTCGCCAGAGACCGCAGATGCAATACAAACTCTCGCCGAAGTCTCCACTCCATCCTTTGCGCTGGTTGCCTGTCCTCATTAGGAAGCTGCTATCCGGACCTGACGCTGCAGTACCTGGCCGCATAACCTTAAGACAAGCAAATCAACGCCAATGACTGCCCGGGTGCCTGATCTCAGATAAATTATTACGATTGGCCGAACAGTTACTAACACCACTGAACTGCCGCGCAAACCTCAGCCTCTAGACCCCTACCTCCACAAATACCGTATTCTCCGACATTAAACAAGGACAACAGAGGTCACTCATGGCAAGTGTATTTAAGGATTGATTGTTAACCTTACACTGATTCTCTTCCCGCCACACATTACAGTCCTCTCCCAGCCGCATAAGTCCAGTGGCCGTTATTGTAAGTTCCACTGTCGCTCCACCCACGACCTTTCCTATACTTTCGTCCCGTAAATAGTTTGCTGCAACCTTCAGTGTTTCCCGCTGCTTCATCCTAAGCATCATTTTGGCTCCTGAATGCTGATAATTACCATTCTCCATGCACGTCATATGATATCCACTGTGGTTTTGACTCATCTCCATCCCGTTATTACATCCGTATTTATCTTTATCTTCGGCATATAGCCCTCCTGATTTTTTAGGAACCTGGCCTTATGAAAACGCCCACCATTGCTTCCCAGCCAAATTTTGCGCCGGCGATGCGCACCTTTGATGCATTTAAACGTGGATTGACTCGCAGTGCGCGACTCACAGTAAGTCCCAGAAAGTTTTGGCGAAGGATTATCTATCTCTGATTTGCAAGCTCTAGAACTCGTGTTTAGACTGTGACATTGCAGATTATGTTCATGAGAGCACAGACACCGCGCATTCACGATTAAATCTTTGTTTCCCGCGTGTCCGCTGCGCCATCTTTGTGTAAATTTGATCCTTCCTCAAGCATGCCCCTCGAATGTCGAAAAATAAATGGATTATTATTAATATTATTATATCTCCCAGGGCAATTGCTGTGTAGTCCTCCGGGAGTTACATTAACCTGAGGGCTCTAATGCAAAGCTGATGTATCAACACAGCTGCAACAAAGCAAGTGCGCCTAGCAGCTAACTGGCCAAGGGGCTACAAGGTGCAACAAAAGTAAAAGTGAAAACGGTATGCATTAGTAAAACGAAACAGAAAATGCTGAAACTTGGCCTTCTTCTTGGTTTTGCAGCCAAAGCCTGAAACTTTCTCCCTGTATTTGCTCCAAACCACCTATAATGGGCAAATCTGAACAGAAATCGCATTCCTGGAAGCTTCCTAATCAATATCATTTGGGATCAGGCTCCACCCCCTCCTCCGATAACAGCAAGAATCCAAATGCGTTTGCATAGTGCAAAGAACAGATCGCCTATTAGACAAAAGATCCCTTAATGCCTAGCGTTGTGCATGTTGAAATGTTTGTATTAATTTTGCACATCAAAAACCCGTACAAATGAAGTTGTTTTGCCCGACAGCAGTTTAGAAGCCATGAATCGGGGGAAGTCTTAGGTACCTACCGGATCCGAAAACCAGAGCATCTATTTTTCGGAAACATCCACAAACGGAGAAAGCTTTGCTCGGTCCTCCAAGCTTTTGCAAAAATTTCTTAAACCGAACAGTTTGATGAAGTCGTCTACGTGAACCCCTGCATATCTGTGAGACTGTTGATGCACGAGAGATATAGGATAGTTGAACCGTTTAGCTTTACCTTCGTCACGGTCTTGTGTGCACGTGGCGTAGCTTTACTACATTAAAGCTTGCTGGAGATATAGAGGATGAAGTGCCGGATCAAACTGTATGACTTTAAGCAGCACCTGGGCAGTGTGCCATTAAAGTAGAACTTCGACTCTGATACACGCGGGTCCCAAGACGTCGAGCGTCAAAATCTCTCGGTGCGACAAAGCAAACATTCAATCAAGCAAAAACGTATAACACGTAGCACCGAGGTCACTTCCAAGGTGGTGATCTCATGGAATCCAATACGGAACACTGCTCTTCTACGGTTGTTCTTCAAATACGCGCCAGACTACCCCCGAAATCCGCCTCAACCAAACAACTCAAGGGTAAGAAAACAATGCAGAGTTTCTTCTGTACCTAATTAACCCTTTTTATCAAGTACACTGCGCTTTCGCCAGCTGGTTGCAGAATTTAGCCTATGCAACCGTCCACTGATCTACTAACCCCTGTTTGTTGGTCGTTCGCTGTCCAGAAATGCAGATTCACCAGAAAGCAAGTGAAATTGGGTTTCGCTGGTATATATTTAATATGGATGTGAGTCTTGCTATGTGAGCGCATTGCCGTGGATGCAAAGCGAAGCTATATATCACGCGGGTGACACGATTAGCATGCAGTAGCTGGTAACATGGCCGAGTAAATGTAGGTTCGGAATGGCAGTGTCAAAACAAAAGCATGGATAATAGGCGTGTGTGAGTCACCGCATTAGTGGAAAAAGAAACAATAAAACACTGAGGCACAATTGATCAGTTAAATGAGTTAATCTAACTCATTTGTCAGTGCCTTACGATGGATCTGCCAGAGACCTCAGAAAAAGGTACGCCACTTAGTGTCCAGTCAGCAAGACACAACAGGTGAGAGCCCAATAGCTATATGCTCATGTGGGCCATCACTCTCTCCGTTCTTCTCCTCTGCAACTCGTCTGTCGTTCGCTTTTGGAAGCCATCGTATCATCTTTCTTGCCTTCCAGGAGATTTACGTAAAACGCATCGGAATTAAATGTCAGCTTTGCAGTTCTACCGTTAACCTTTCTTACAGGTTTGTCGAAACCGTATGTCGCCTGTCCCATGAAATCGAGAGGCCACTAACTGACATGGCGGTACCCGTCAGGGAACAGCGCTACGGTCTTTCACTATTTATCCATTTCTACTGCGCTTGCAGCGGTGGTGCATATTACCGCAGCTACTTGCTCCCAAGGGCAGTGGCCAAGTGTTCAGGCGGTTACGCTTATGAAGAAACCTCACAAAGAACGACAATTCCAAGAGCCATTGCTAGACCTTAATTCTAAAACACTGTCACGGGTCTAACCGAATTGGGTAATGTCTCGTGAGGAAGTCGGTACCAGTGGACAGTTGTATAGCATTCACCCCGGTTCAAATAAAAAATACCTAAAGTTCCGTCTTCAAATGTTCGTTGCTTAGCCAATAACACTATCCTTTTTGACGGCTCTAATCAAGTGCTTCGAAAGTCCATCTCTATGGTTGGTATAAAAGGGGTTAAATTGTCACTGGAGGTCGAATGTCATGGACATGACTAGGGCTTTTGATTTTGTTCCTCACTCACGATTTCTTGCCAAATTTTTGCCTTTGGATTAGATCCCCGGGCACCCGAAGTGGTTCTTTTCTTATCTAAAAAACTGACACTAGGTGGTCAGCACCCAAGAAATGGTTTTAAAATCTGTCCCAATTGCCGGTGGCGTGATCCGGAGTGGGGGTTTGGGCCGTTCTTATTCTTCATGCAAGCCACTAATATATTCCTCAGGATGCACCACGGTACTCTGTTCAAGTTCGCTGACGTTAAAAAGGTGTTCATGAATTACCTTCAGCAGACCTCAACAGTGCTGTTTTGAATATAAAACAAGATATACTGAGTTGTTAAAATTGGTGCACCATTTGGAGGATGGAATTCTGCGCCGGATAAAGCCGCTTCATGTTATTTTGACACCCAATTCCTCCAAACTGTTTTATGTTCGAAGGTTTGCCTGAGTTGCTTATTCATCTATCAAAAGATCTTGGTATGATCTATTCCTGTGCCTTCGATTGGTCTGAAAACAAATCCTTCCAGGTTGCCTAGAAGAGACACAATATCGGAACTCTAAGCCAGTCACCTTGACCATCAGGTATCCAACATCCTTCACAATGTTTTATAAGTCAGCTCCTGACCAGAATAATGCCTCAATATATTTACTAACGCTGATAAAGCTGACGGGTTAGCCTTGAACGGAGTCCAGTGTCACTTCAAAAAGTATATTCTTAGTTCCTTCAAAGTGATGACATGCCAGGAAAGGTTTAATAAACCTAAACTAGAAAAATTCTGGCTGAACCACAAGAGAAACGATAATTGCTTTCCATGTGGGCTGAACAATTTTCATACACTGAATTATGCACGTACCCCACAAATACTCTCGCCTTTTCCATGCACTGTACGACAACTAGAGTTTCATATGAAATACTTGTTGGCGAACAGAGTCATGTCACCAGTTCCGAAGAACAACATTAAGGTGGTTATGTCGTGGTGGCCAACAACGACTCAGACAGTCCAGTAGATTTATTCAAGATGACAGCCCACCACTTCTGCACGGTACCGTCCCCCTGCGCGAATTACCGGATGCAAGAGATAACGGCAGTAGAGGGCCGAAGTAGACAGCGCTATCGGCAGTTGTTACATTGACGACCAGCTCATTCTGCCCGAGGAAGATGATGCGGCTAAGTGTCAAGCAGTGTGATTGCCTGAACTATCAAAGAAGGGTGGCCAGTATCATGTTAGTTGGATATACAGCCCCAGAGATTCTTGAAGCCGTCTCAGCAAACGAGCAGACGGAACTCTTTGCTTGGATGAACTAATTGTACCCGTAGAACACACTCTGAGGATAAAATAAGAAGCCGGGATTGACGATTTTGTTTCCCAACTGAAAATCCCAGACTGGTGAACCAACAGTGGAAAGACCATATAGCGCATCCCTATCTTGCAACATATACTTGGTCTTAACCTCTTGGCTTCTCCTCGATAAACTGCTGCTACAACGATTATGCAAGAAGAATGCAGATTGGCATGACCCTAGTTATTCTGGCGGTAACGTGCCTTGGAAAGATGGTTTGACGGGCGTTGGGACAATTGTGAGTAGAAGCTCTTCGTGACTCTTGTTATACGAGGAGACGGAATACAGAGGCGAGTTACATGCGCCTTCAGTCGCATTTGAGTTGGCTTACCGTACCTCCATATGTGGCCGATGGAGTAGGAAATGAAATTATGATGCGGGACATCGGTAGCAAAGATTTCAGCCCAGAAGTCAAGGCTCATTTCGAGCCTGGAGTTAACTGGGGCATTTTTGACGGTGGCGAGGGTTCAGAATCCAAGGTGTTTCAAATCCATAGGTTGGACTGCAATGCTTCGGGCGGATTTAACGGTTTTACTGCACTACATCCGTGACGCTAAAAATCGTTCTATTGCTTCTGTTGCGAACAGGCTCCCAAAATATATAGGACGAAGCAAGCTTTGAACAGTGGAGGCACAAATTCAGCCAAAAATCAATCTGACCCATGCATCCGATGGGTAGCGAAACTGCAGCCGCCGCCAACATAGACCAGCGGGGCACAATGCCCCAGCTTGTCCAAAAACACATTGGTCCGTGTGCAACCTCAGCGACCAGCCCCAGCTGGAGCTGGATGCCAGAGGTAACAAAATGACAACCGTCTCAGTTTTGCTTGTGTCCTTTCTAACTGGTGTCAACAGGTGTTCTTTAGGAGTCCGATTATGCAGAGCACTGACTTGGCCTACAAGATCTGGGAGGCACCTACTGGGACTCCGATTGTCCGTCCGTCTAGTAGAAAAGGCGTCCGCGCTATGACTCCGAATGGCTGCGGTCCGCAGATTGTAAACTCATTCCAGTGGAACAATCGAGGGGCACGTTTGCACAGTTAAGTCACAGTAGACCCAGAGGGCTAGCATCTGGGGTTGGTTGTTTAAAATGGCCTTACCCCGAGCTACACAAAAGATTGCTGCGAATTGACGGTAGAATGGCCAGTGCCTCCATGCTTTGACGCAAGATATCTAGTGTTCCTGACAGCTAACAATTATCTGGTACAATTGCCCGTGCAAAGTGTGCATGCAGTGGAGGAACACAAAGGAAGAACCATGCCTTGAACGCCATGCAAAAATGCTTTGGATTGTAAGCGGAAAAACAACGGTAAGACAAGCGATCAAGGGTTGCGTGCAATGCCGGAGGCATATGGTGGTGATGGGAAGACATTGTATGGCTCGGCTTCCGAAATGCAAAGAGGCTCCTGGAGGTTGGCCGATTAGCAAGAGTGGAATTGAATACTTGGAACCCTTACGATTGAGACGCAGCAGCGAAAAAGATGAGTGTGTACCGATATGCATAAAATTTTGAGCTACATAACTTGAGATCGCACATTCAGCAAACGCATATTCCTTCTTACAGGGAGCTGTAGGTTTTCACAAACAGGAGGTAGATCGGCTAATAAACACTGAGGTAATTGCTCAAACTTTATTGTAGCCGATAGTTTTAAGGATAAAATTAGTGGCGTATTTCTCAAAGTATATCTGGAAGCATACTGAAAGCAAGATCGTAAATGACTTTGGGGTCAGCAGTTCGGGGACAGTTAACAAAAATTGACAGCTACAGAGGAATTTCAATAAAGGAAATAATGGAAGTCATTATGGGCAGCAGATTAGGCCGCTAAGCTCAACGGGGCGGAATACTAAAAGTCAAGGTCAATGGAACTGTACCAGAAACCGCGAACGCCGTAGCTAGTTTAGATTTCATCAGGTAAGTAGAAACGTGTACAGGTGGACGCATACCAGTTTGACGGAGAGACTTGCCTTCTTACACGTTTGGTCAAAAGAATTAATGGAGTAAAGGCAGTCATTTTTGTTGGTTCGACTCATGTGGCAATCATTTGAAAATGGAAGGTCATCAATACGTGATTATAAAATTGGGATCTTTTGGCCAAGTCACAGTGAATCATTATGTCAACGTGTTGTGCTAATATGAATGGGGCTCTTGGTCAACGGCAATAAAACGATAAAATTTTGAATGCAGTTGTCAGCATAAAGGATATTTCAGCATGGAAGAGAGGTTTTAATGGTGGAAAAAGCAAACGCCATTAACAAATTTGTGTGACCAGACTTGTCCCCTATCCTCAAGGTCAAGTGAAAACGAAGCAAGATCAGCATTCGGGGTTACATATTTGGATAAACCTTAGCCAAAACAGAGGGCGATTGTGAGCAATGGAAAGCAGGATTTTACAGCAGATGCTCACATTTGACCTGGAATACGATGGGCTAGTATTGGTGATCTGAAACGGGGACCATGGTGGTACATAGGTTTACCGAAATCTTTGGTAAGATTCAGACCGTGCACATTTTTACTTTGGCTTTTGCTATTTCAAATGAGTCTCAGGACCGGTAAACAGTGCATAAGCTTAAACGAAATTTTCCGATGTATCCATACCAATAACGCAGCTTCATTTGCGGCATCATAAAAAGTAGTTGAGAAGATTAAGGCGTGAAAAACGGTGGGAGATGTGAGCGGCCGCTTGGAGACCGTACCGCTGGTGGGACCTACTGAGTGTCGGTTTTCCACAGGCAAAAAAGACCCCGAGCGGCGGATTTTAGTATCACGCTTATGTTTATGTTTACATCGGTCATCATGTAATAGCACCACGATGAGGATAGATAGGCCCGATAATGATGGGCAGATGAAGCTCGGTCTGGTGGGTGGAATTCTTAAGTGGTTCCATAGAATCAATGCATATTAAGACTGAGAATGTCCACATTTAGTGATCCGTGATTATAGTATACGAATTCTAGTACGTCCCAAGCATCCAACGTCTTCCTGGACAGGTATTCTATGCTAGTGAACAAACTGCACAACTTTCAACATATTCAGACACACCGACTGCTTTTTTTAGTCAACATGGCCCTAATGTTGACTGACAAGAACATTTCTGGGACTGAAGCATGCGAACCGGGTACATATTAGTGGCACAATTTAGTTACCCATTCGAAATGACTAAATATAACAATCACCCAACAGCCGTGTACCGTTCCCACATCGAAAACCACCAAAAATTGCAAATTGCGATGAGTGCATTCACCATCTGTCTGCTCATCAACCAGTCGCACTGAACGGGTTGACTTTCGCGAGGCCCAATTTTCTCATTCTAGTGTTCAGCTATTCGATGTCGCACTTTTCAAGCTACTACCCAATCGACTGCCGTCTTTTTGACACAAGCGTAGCAAATAAAAGCATCTCCTCACTGGAAGTCACCTTTATTCCTATGCGCCTAAATGATTCTGCTTACCTACTTCATGCTGCCAATGAAATAGTCGGAATTTGGATGGCTCGCCAAATTCTAACTTGACGATAACCTTGTGACCAACTTCCTTCGCCACCCTCCTTTTGTAAGCTAGTCGACGTAGTCCATTGGTCCTTGCACGCATATTCTGGTACAAAATTTGAGCTTCTTTCCCTGGATCACTAAACGTGGACATTCTCAGTCTTAATATGCATTGATTCTATGGAACCACTTAAGAATTCCACCCACCAGACCGAGCTTCATCTGCCCATCATTATCGGGCCTATCTATCCTCATCGTGGTGCTATTACATGATGACCGATGTAAACATAAACATAAGCGTGATACTAAAATCCGCCGCTCGGGGTCTTTTTTGCCTGTGGAAAACCGACACTCAGTAGGTCCCACCAGCGGTACGGTCTCCAAGCGGCCGCTCACATCTCCCACCGTTTTTCACGCCTTAATCTTCTCAACTACTTTTTATGATGCCGCAAATGAAGCTGCGTTATTGGTATGGATACATCGGAAAATTTCGTTTAAGCTTATGCACTGTTTACCGGTCCTGAGACTCATTTGAAATAGCAAAAGCCAAAGTAAAAATGTGCACGGTCTGAATCTTACCAAAGATTTCGGTAAACCTATGTACCACCATGGTCCCCGTTTCAGATCACCAATACTAGCCCATCGTATTCCAGGTCAAATGTGAGCATCTGCTGTAAAATCCTGCTTTCCATTGCTCACAATCGCCCTCTGTTTTGGCTAAGGTTTATCCAAATATGTAACCCCGAATGCTGATCTTGCTTCGTTTTCACTTGACCTTGAGGATAGGGGACAAGTCTGGTCACACAAATTTGTTAATGGCGTTTGCTTTTTCCACCATTAAAACCTCTCTTCCATGCTGAAATATCCTTTATGCTGACAACTGCATTCAAAATTTTATCGTTTTATTGCCGTTGACCAAGAGCCCCATTCATATTAGCACAACACGTTGACATAATGATTCACTGTGACTTGGCCAAAAGATCCCAATTTTATAATCACGTATTGATGACCTTCCATTTTCAAATGATTGCCACATGAGTCGAACCAACAAAAATGACTGCCTTTACTCCATTAATTCTTTTGACCAAACGTGTAAGAAGGCAAGTCTCTCCGTCAAACTGGTATGCGTCCACCTGTACACGTTTCTACTTACCTGATGAAATCTAAACTAGCTACGGCGTTCGCGGTTTCTGGTACAGTTCCATTGACCTTGACTTTTAGTATTCCGCCCCGTTGAGCTTAGCGGCCTAATCTGCTGCCCATAATGACTTCCATTATTTCCTTTATTGAAATTCCTCTGTAGCTGTCAATTTTTGTTAACTGTCCCCGAACTGCTGACCCCAAAGTCATTTACGATCTTGCTTTCAGTATGCTTCCAGATATACTTTGAGAAATACGCCACTAATTTTATCCTTAAAACTATCGGCTACAATAAAGTTTGAGCAATTACCTCAGTGTTTATTAGCCGATCTACCTCCTGTTTGTGAAAACCTACAGCTCCCTGTAAGAAGGAATATGCGTTTGCTGAATGTGCGATCTCAAGTTATGTAGCTCAAAATTTTATGCATATCGGTACACACTCATCTTTTTCGCTGCTGCGTCTCAATCGTAAGGGTTCCAAGTATTCAATTCCACTCTTGCTAATCGGCCAACCTCCAGGAGCCTCTTTGCATTTCGGAAGCCGAGCCATACAATGTCTTCCCATCACCACCATATGCCTCCGGCATTGCACGCAACCCTTGATCGCTTGTCTTACCGTTGTTTTTCCGCTTACAATCCAAAGCATTTTTGCATGGCGTTCAAGGCATGGTTCTTCCTTTGTGTTCCTCCACTGCATGCACACTTTGCACGGGCAATTGTACCAGATAATTGTTAGCTGTCAGGAACACTAGATATCTTGCGTCAAAGCATGGAGGCACTGGCCATTCTACCGTCAATTCGCAGCAATCTTTTGTGTAGCTCGGGGTAAGGCCATTTTAAACAACCAACCCCAGATGCTAGCCCTCTGGGTCTACTGTGACTTAACTGTGCAAACGTGCCCCTCGATTGTTCCACTGGAATGAGTTTACAATCTGCGGACCGCAGCCATTCGGAGTCATAGCGCGGACGCCTTTTCTACTAGACGGACGGACAATCGGAGTCCCAGTAGGTGCCTCCCAGATCTTGTAGGCCAAGTCAGTGCTCTGCATAATCGGACTCCTAAAGAACACCTGTTGACACCAGTTAGAAAGGACACAAGCAAAACTGAGACGGTTGTCATTTTGTTACCTCTGGCATCCAGCTCCAGCTGGGGCTGGTCGCTGAGGTTGCACACGGACCAATGTGTTTTTGGACAAGCTGGGGCATTGTGCCCCGCTGGTCTATGTTGGCGGCGGCTGCAGTTTCGCTACCCATCGGATGCATGGGTCAGATTGATTTTCGGCTGAATTTGTGCCTCCACTGTTCAAAGCTTGCTTCGTCCTATATATTTTGGGAGCCTGTTCGCAACAGAAGCAATAGAACGATTTTTAGCGTCACGGATGTAGTGCAGTAAAACCGTTAAATCCGCCCGAAGCATTGCAGTCCAACCTATGGATTTGAAACACCTTGGATTCTGAACCCTCGCCACCGTCAAAAATGCCCCAGTTAACTCCAGGCTCGAAATGAGCCTTGACTTCTGGGCTGAAATCTTTGCTACCGATGTCCCGCATCATAATTTCATTTCCTACTCCATCGGCCACATATGGAGGTACGGTAAGCCAACTCAAATGCGACTGAAGGCGCATGTAACTCGCCTCTGTATTCCGTCTCCTCGTATAACAAGAGTCACGAAGAGCTTCTACTCACAATTGTCCCAACGCCCGTCAAACCATCTTTCCAAGGCACGTTACCGCCAGAATAACTAGGGTCATGCCAATCTGCATTCTTCTTGCATAATCGTTGTAGCAGCAGTTTATCGAGGAGAAGCCAAGAGGTTAAGACCAAGTATATGTTGCAAGATAGGGATGCGCTATATGGTCTTTCCACTGTTGGTTCACCAGTCTGGGATTTTCAGTTGGGAAACAAAATCGTCAATCCCGGCTTCTTATTTTATCCTCAGAGTGTGTTCTACGGGTACAATTAGTTCATCCAAGCAAAGAGTTCCGTCTGCTCGTTTGCTGAGACGGCTTCAAGAATCTCTGGGGCTGTATATCCAACTAACATGATACTGGCCACCCTTCTTTGATAGTTCAGGCAATCACACTGCTTGACACTTAGCCGCATCATCTTCCTCGGGCAGAATGAGCTGGTCGTCAATGTAACAACTGCCGATAGCGCTGTCTACTTCGGCCCTCTACTGCCGTTATCTCTTGCATCCGGTAATTCGCGCAGGGGGACAGTACCGTGCAGAAGTGGTGGGCTGTCATCTTGAATAAATCTACTGGACTGTCTGAGTCGTTGTTGGCCACCACGACATAACCACCTTAATGATATCCTTCGGAACGATCTGCAGGTAAATGTCCCTTGTGTTAGCGGATACTGAGAAAATACTAGCTGGGTAACTGCATGAAAATTTGATCAGTGGTATGATATAATCTGGTCTGTGCAAGGGCTGATTGTTCAATGATGTTCCTTGACAATGTGCTGAGCAGTCGAAAGCTGCCTTATATTTCTAGGGTTTTGTTTTAGAGCACAGAATGTTCTGACATTTGCCGTATTTTTCTGCCAACTCGGACAGGCATTTTTCGACTACTGGTGAGTCTTCAGCTCCGAGTATCGTTCAAACAGCCGTCTGTCACACTTGGCTGGCGTCTCATCTGACCTCACGTGGTTGGACTGAGTGCTAGCAGCTTCTTTTATAAGCTGCGGTCTATGAACAATTGAGTGATTCCAGGCAGTATTTTGGGATCTCTGATAGTCTCCATGCAAGTAAATGACCCAATTGCTTTGGCTTGATGTGAGACAGTCCCAATCTTCGCTGACGGTAAGAGAATTCTCTGCGGTATTCCATCCCCGTGCTTTGGCTTCTACGCCGGAATTACCATCACAGAGTTCTTAAGTAATAAACCGTTTATTAAGGCCTTTAACCAAGAGATGTTCTCGTTCCACCCAACTCTCTTAACATCAAGGTGCAGCCAATCCACACACATCTGAGGTGCGTGACCTGGGGTTACACTTTCAACTTTCCGGGGGATACTGGTATGAATGTTGTCAGATTCCGTAAGTCTATTGGCCTAATACGCAAAACTTTTCATTCATGGGAGGGTAACCCAGGAGTCTATATGACTGACACTGAGGCAAGACTAGAATCTGGCTTCATTACGCACCTAGATTTAAGCCACTATGACATAATAGCCATAGAAAACATGGACGGAGCCATTACAGAGGACCACTGCAAAGTAGTCCGGAAATAGCTTCCAGGAGAGTGTAAATCTTACAGAAGCTGGATTCATTCTGGTTTCGAATACCGAAATCAAATCTGCTGTTTTCATTTCCCGGTGAGGTCAACCATGCAAGGCCTCCGGTTGATGAGGGATTTATTGGCGTCACATAAGCTGTACCATCACTGTTCCATTTTCTTGCATACGTTCACACTCAAACTTCTTCCCCGTCAAGCAGTAATTTGTGTATGACTAGCTTCTACTTACAACACGTTATTGAAAACCCAAGCTTTTTCAGAAAGCGGTTAAATAGCACCATTACCATCTCCCAGACGGTCTCCAGGATTGATCCATGTAAGTCAGTTTACCTGGAGCACCGGGTAGGTTCCGTTTCCAGCGGGGCATCTAGATTCATTCTCAACTTCCATTGCAGAACGTGGGTGCACTTTCCATGCAATTCTTATCCTTGTATCCATGTGTTGACCACCTAACTGGGTCATATTCTCATTTGCCACACAGCTGTAGCCCCGATTTCTGGCAAGAGCGGTAATGTCCCCGATCTTTCAGGTCTTCCTCCTTTGGCTTTGTGTATTCCACCAGTTCTATTTACTTTTTTGGTGTGCAGAACAGAACGGTCGTTTAGTACCGTCTTCTTGCTTTCTTTTATCCTGCTGCAACCATTGTTGTCAGCACCTTGTCTTAGACAGAGAATCGCTCTGTTCTTTTTCACTTCCTGCCCTCATCCCGACCAGCTGCACCACAATTCCCTGTAGTATTTTTGACTTTTCAATTAAAACCTTCGGTGGAATTGGTGTCCATAATAACCCCTTGCCTCCGACCTGCGTCTCAGCCAACCAATAACAACCTGATTCCAAAATTAGGCTCTATTCCCACGGATTCCATCAGTTCCGCTGATCTGTTTGACGTTCCTAATAAGGTAGAAAAGCGTTAATGCAGTTTTACCTTCTTTTGACCTGAATCTACGCAGTCCCTCTTCTCCTCTCAAAAAGCAGCTATTTAGTCCAGGTCATCAAACATTTTGTCCCACTGCACACTGCTTCTGCAGTACTCGAAATCAGCCTGCTGTCTTTAGCTGCACCTGTCATCTTACCATTAGTTCAGAAATCCGCCAGTTATACCTAGTCCAACCTAACCATTGCAATCGGTTTATTACTCTCTCCTCATTTTACCAAACCAGACTCCCTATCAGAACTTAAAATCTTATTTCAGATCGACCAAAATGGCTTCACAAATCGTGCACCTACTCATCGCTTTTCTTATTCTCACCGGCTTTTGGTCATAGTGGCTAACCATTTTTTTCGGTTTTGCCCTGCGTTTTATTAAAGTGGCATAAAACGAACAAAATACGCGCCACGAATCCACAATTCAATCAAATTTGCTTCCTCCAAGCAGTTTTCCGGCTGCTGATTGTATCCTTCGCACGGATTTACCCTGTATATTTTCAAATGCTCATCTACAGGGAATTCTGTTATCAACTGGTACATTCTTCACCTTGTTCGTCACTTCAGCTTATACTAGGAACACAAATCTATTCTAAGATCATTCTACAATAATTCATGCCGAGTAGGCAAGAGGGTGCCAGGTGCATGTTTTTTCTTTCCTTATTTAATTGGTGCCAGGCCAACCAGGTCGATGTCTCTGAGTTCCCACATGCCAAATATCGGCTCGTTTTGTGCGATTTCAAATAGCTTGCCCATGCAATTACTCATACTCTACATATATACCATTCCTCTGCTATTCCACTATACTCATACTTCACAGCTTGTATAGACTGTGCTCCATCGGCCCGGCACCAAACGAAAATTGATAGCTGAAGCCAACGGTACAGGCCAGTTAACCCCAGAATTAAAAATCCAGCACCTGTAAACACCAATCTTTACGGGTCCACATTTGACCCCACTGTGTCCCTAAATTATTTCGTCAAAATTACTCTACGTCTAACACTTGTGCGAACTATTTTGTTATTATCAAACAACCTGCCTCCTTCCCGGTAAACCTGGAGAAATATAACGTTTGCGTAATTATCTGAATCACGGAACTGTCGATAATATAGCCGTTTCCAATGCCTCTTAGTATTCTTCGGCCCTAAATGATGTGCCTGAACGAACCGTTTCTACCTGAGGAACCATACAGTATCGACTCCGGGGCCGTGTGCATCGCCCATGCTGACTGACGATCGCCTGCTCTCTGCCCCAAAGTCAAACGTGCCTCGGACACCCCAAACCTAATGGCACGTCTAACCTTTTACTTTTCTACTTGGTCTCTCTCACGCCCCCCAGATGCGACCAGCTGGACAAAACTGCATCAAACAAGTTTGAGGCTAACGTTAGCAAATTGGCCACTGCATTTGCATCACTTTGTTCGGTACGTTTGCTGTTGCACAACGAAACGAGTTGCAGGCACACTCCACCAGCATTCACCATCCTCGTTGCTAAAGAGGTCGAAGTCTTTGGAAGCTGGCTTTTTTCCTACATATTTCATTCATTTTTAATCGTTGAGTTCTAAAGCTGCTTACAGTGAACTTCAACCAGTTTTTGGAAACGGCGCCGATTTATTGACTTTCTGCCTAATATATATTCCCCAGAAGACTGGTCACTCAAAATCGGCCGTCATAAAGTGGCGCAAGGGCTTGAAAACGCAATAAGTAAAAACGATAGTGCGTAGATTATTCTTTAAAATACACTCGTAGGTAACGTACGTGCGTGGTGAAAAAACAGAGGACATCGCGCAGTTGGGCAACAAACCTGGATGTAACGACATCAGTGAGCGCGGAATGGTGGAAACCTGAGTAAGAAATAGGGAGAGCACACCAAAACTTTCGTCGGCAACGCATTGTAGGTAGTCTTTAATCGAGTAATGGAATGTCTAATGAGGCCGGTGACACGTCAGCGCTCCATGAAGCCGGAGTTCTTGAGTGTCCCATTAAAATGTCCATGGAATAACTTACCAACCGTTTAGATGAATAATGATATGCCGTATTCTTGAAGTGGCTACGCCAGAACAACTTGGTGAACCAGCCAGACACTGCGGGTTGCCGTCGGCTACTGCGACTTGTGGTGACCGAGGTTGATACGGTATACACAGAGATACAACGCTGCAGCAAGCACTTCGCGACGCCCCCGAAAGTTGTCCTCGAAATGAGAACAGCCGTGGTCCAGCACGAAACGGACAAAGGCAGTCAGTAGCTGAGTAAGCCAGGAAGATGAGGCTGACTGCCGGAAAGAGTCAGCACATACAAATGGACACAAGTATCCGAAACAACCAAACTGCCTGGTAAGAAAGGTGAGATGATCATTAGTTGCCTGACAATATAATTACTCGTGGGTCCTTAAAGTGATACAAGAATTCACATTGGACCGGGCAAAACAGGTAGAAATGTATGCCAGAACCCCTGAAGGTGGGAGAGGTGCATTAAAATGTTTAAAGCATTCGTGCAATGGTTGACGGGAACAAGAGCGGACAGTCATCGGTAGGCAACTCGCGCAAAGGATGTCAGAAGTCCAAAGCAACAGTGGGTTCTAGAACTTCAATGGCGAGATAAAATCCCTTCGTGATTGGTCACTTTTTTAAGAAGCAATCAGCAATGTGTTCCTATTCCCATGTGGCAGCGTATCGGCGACAATAGTGTCCGCCTGGTGGAAGTTAGGATTTCCCCCCTTCAAAAGGAACCGTGATCAAAGTGGGCTATTTCTCATGGCGAGTAGTGATCGCACTTGGCGCTGTGACACTGGACAGTTTCTTCTTCTTCCTTGTGTATGCAGAAAAATCGACCAGGCCGCGGGCACCCGAAACGAAGAATATGAAGATATGCCGCTGAAAGTCCATGCGAAGAAGTGCAGGTCTGGGATATCTAGGAAGCTAAGGCCCAAATACTGCCTAACACGCGCTCTTGGACAACCATTCTGATTGCCATGTTTGAAGGATTTGTGTTGAGCAACTTTCTGGTTTCTAGATGAGAACTCAGGTGTCGCAGCACGCAGACATCAGCGAGAGTTTTTCGTTTGATAATGGTTTCCTGGGCCTCGGTTGGTGACAGAATTGCCATTGAGCTCCCTTGAAAGAGATCGGTCGGGATGAGCTCAAAGATGGTAGGGTTATAATATGGAGACGGAAGTAATTGAGAAACACCAAGTTGCAGGAAACGATAAGCCATTTGCAGTAGGTATGTGGCTTTTTCAGCCAGCAGGCTGAATTCCATAAGCACCCGATCGATCTAATCCAAGAACAAGTGAGGCAAAACCTCATTCAAAGCATCTAGAAAGCATGCATTCAACTGCAGCTACTTTTTAGTAACATAAAGCAGGCCAAAAGGCGCCATGACAGAAGTCTTCAGACTGGCCTCTGCTAACCATATAGACTTGAACAGGCGCTTTCAGTACGTCCATTTTTTGAAAAGACCGCTGATTCCAGGGTCCGCTGGGAAATCCAAGTCTGTGAGGGCAGACGGCGGTCAGAGGCAGTTGCTTCGTGGACTGTACGGTGGTCGCCACAAGGTATCTGATCACTGGAAGACTTCAGGATCATAGGAAAACGTGAGGTCCGTGAACTGTAAGGTAGATGGGCCATTGGATATTATTGTATACCCGAATTCTCATTTCGCAGATGTAGCCCCTCGGGGAGGAACAGACGTTGAGGGAGAACACCATCTGGCCATTTGTGCACCGGGCGAAACACAAGGCAGGCGGACCGGAGGCGTCCTGCGGCAGGTGGAAATTCCTCCGAAATGTTGGCAAATGAAGATTGCAGAAATCGCGGTGGAATACTGGGATAGTCGTCGAAGGCACCAGTGTTGCACTGAAATGGTTGCCACAGCAGCTTACTAAACAAGATCGTTCGGTAATAATTCTCACCGAATTCCATGATAACAACAGAATTTCAAACAAAACTGCAGAGTGGAAAGAGGAAACATTTAGCTGAACAGTAGATTCATTGATGTGGGGTACTTTTTGCCCAAATGTGCGCAGTTACTTCAAAAGTTAGGGCACTCCTAAAAAGAAGAGATTGGTTTTGACCGGGAAAACTTCAAGAGCCATGGAATGCGACAACTTGCAAACGGCTATAGAGTAGACCGAGCGAATCACATAAGTCTGTAGAACGGATTGTCCTACCGCGAAAGTCGTATTACGTTTGTTGGCTCAACTTTTTGACGACTTGTTCGTCGGTCTTACTCAGCTCGGTACGATTGCAATATTGACAACACTTGACTGATACAACGAAAAGACAGTCCAGAGCGATGGCGGGTTGAGCATATTTTCAGAGCAGCTTGCGAGCGAAGCGTGTGTGAGTTACGCGCAAATAGTGACCGCGCTTGGCGGCCAACGTCCAGCTAAACAAGTTATCTGGGGGAGCAAATCCAAGTTCAGCTACAGGGGCTGCCTCCTAGAAGGCCGCCGAAGTAGGGCTTCGATTGGGACCTTAAGAACAAACCCGAAACTGACGGATGTCTTGGGATTCCGCACTGGGCGCCAATCGGAAAATTTTCCGCTTTGCTGGGGATCCCGTGGGTGTTAGTTATTGGGAGCTAACCGTGCGCCGGACACTCACCCTGAAAAACACCATGGGAGGTGAACACGGGAGGTGCGATCCCCCGGCCTAGCTGCGCCCGCACATCGCTGCAGCCGAGCTGCCCGCACGACGTGCGTCGGTCAAAACGGTGGATCTTACTGCGTTCCACAACCACAGGCCTCACCATCTTTCTGACTCTTCGGCACGCGGGGTTGAATGAGGTTCTGACCTCGGGTTCTCCTCGTCCTCTGGTGCGCATATGATGCAGACCATGGGACCGACGAATGTCGTGCCGGAGTCCGTGGAATCTCCTCGGCCCTGGGATTCTTCTGAGAGAGGGTAAGACAAAGACAAACTGGTAGAAACGGCGCTCGTGAGCACCGGTAGATGTTCGACATGGTGGCGGGCACCCAACGTCGGTCGGTGCTGCCCTTTTCGGTTTAACATGAGGGCGGCATGTCCATCGGCGCATGAATTATCGCGACAAACGGGTCATCCTATTAAGCACCGATATGCACTTACGACAGGAGAGAATTCAGCCACACGATGTAAAAATGGTGACAAAATCAGGGAAACGAACTAGTTGTCTTACCTTGCGGCCGCTACAGCTACTTCACATACGCGGAACCTCGGTTGTGATTTGTGGTGTTATGGCTTCGGCCCCACTAGCAGTTTGCACGGGTGGCGTTGGTAATGGCTGGGCTCTGCCAGGTTGATGGGACTCATCTGATAAAAGAAGCCCGTCGTTAGACCTGCATTCCATCATGGCAGGTTTAATGCGATCGATAGACACCATTTCGTGTCTGCCGGCAATGTCCAAAATGAACGTTTTATGACTGCTTCTTAGCACGCGAAACGTACCGGTATACGTTGGTTACAGTGGTGGTCGGACACCATCAGCCCGCGCGAAAACGTGCATTGAAGTCCTCCATGTAGTTTGAAGGTCGCTGGTCCCACGGTGGATTGGCACGAATCGTTCGCATGTGTTGTGCGAGACGGTTCGCATAGTAACCGTAGTTGAAGCGCATGGGTCTCGATGGGGACACCAGCTCAACGGGGAGGCGGAGCGTGCAACCAAACACAAGCCCGTTTAATATGGTACAAATTTCTTAACAGAACTAGGCAGGATTAAGGGAGCTAACGGTTGTATTTCGTTCCAAAGCGGGTTGGCCTCGGTTCGCAGAGCAGCTTTTAGCTGCCGGTAAAGTCTTTCCATCAGACCGTTAGCTTGCGGGTAGTAGGCAGTTGTTCTAATATATTTACAGCCAAGTGCGCTGATCAAATCTAACAACTCCTTTCGAAATGCGAGCAACGGTAGGTGATCACTACCATGGGGCAACCAAATATGTCTACCCAACATGCCAAGAATGCTTTTGCAGCCTCTTCTGATGTACAGTAGGTGACTGGTATGGCCTGTGGCCAGCGAACGAAGCGGTCTACACAGGCGAGTATGTAGACAGTCGTGAGATAGCGGGAGAGGGTCTACGAGATCAGCCTGTACGTTGTGTAAACGCGTCTCTGGTTCGTGGAAAGTAGTCAACAGTATGGTGATGGAATTCCGCTCCCTGACATTGGAAGTAGGCGTCGGACCACTGGCGAACGTCAAGTTTGACGCTGAACCATGCGAAACGCTCTGTCACTAGCCTCATTGAAGCAACCACACCCGGGTGGGAGAGGTTGTGCCACGAGAGAAATGTGGTTTAACGGTGAGCTGCTGGAGCCACCGGCCCTGGATAACCTTGCGATACGCCGCAAAGAATTGTATTCTGTGACGCTGTGATAGGTGCGACCGCTAAGGTTAATGAGCTGCCTAATCGAAGTTCGCCGATATAGGGATCCGTCGCCGGGGCCTGTGCCATTGCTTTGAGATCGATGTTCGGTGTTGGAGACAAATGAAGCTGGTGTGTGCGAGAAGATGCATCAGCGGCGGAGTTATCTGCCCCAGAGACGTCGTATGCCCATAATGAACTGTGAAACAAAGTTTACGTGGCGGATCTCGCGTGGCGAGTACCGGTCAGAGGCTGAATGCAGCGCGTATATCAGCAGTTTGTGGTCTGTGAACACCTTGAACCAGCGACCTTCTAATGCGTGCCTGGAGTGTCGTTCGGCTAGGCAGACGGCGAGCAACTCCCTGCAGAACGTGCTACATATAGACCCTGCCGGCTGCAGCTGTTTGGAAGAGAATGGTAATGGCTTCCAAGAACTGCCCGGTGCCCTGAAATACAGCCCCGACTGCAGTGTTTGAGGCGTTGATTATCAGAGATATGGGTTCTCTCAGGTCAGGATGTGCGAGTAGCGCTATAATGGCGATAGCATTCTTAACGAAAATGAAAGCCTGTTTCGCAGCCTCGGGTAATGTGAACTTGCGCTTAACTACCCGCAACAGATCTGTAAAGGGGATAATTGCTTCTGCACAATTAGGAATGAAACGCCGGCAGAAGTTAACTGGGCTGACAAATTGCCGTAACTGCCGATACGAATGAGGCTCTGGGTAGTCCTGAATAGCGGTGGCCTAATCCGGCAAGGGAGCTATACCCGAGGAAGAAATGATATGCCCCAGGAATGTGGCGCTGCTTTTTCCAAGCTCACATTTTGAAGTGTTAGTGGTTACGTCATGTTTGCTGAGGCAGTCGAAAAAAGCACCCAAGTGAACAGAGTGTTGCTCCTCCGGGTGGCTAGCTACTAGGATATCGTTTAGGTACACACATGTTCTATAAAACCCGTGTGACCTTGTGCATAAAGCTTTTGAAGGTTTGAGCCGCAGTGTTCAGTTCGAAGGTCACCCTCTCGAACTCGAACAGTCCCACAGATGTGGCCACCGTTGGTTTTGTTGTCTTTCTCCTCCCCGGAGATGTGACTGTATGCTCAAACTAAATCTGTGCGGCTGAACATCCTGCAACTGGACAGCGACGAAGTGAATTCCTGTATGCACGAAGTCGAGCACCTATCGAGAACGGTAACCCTGTTGAGCTCCCTGTAATCCTCACATGGTCGCCAGTCGCAAATGGACTTACGAACCATGTGAAGCGGAGAAACCCAAGGACTGCTGGAAGGCCGGATTATGCCCAGTCACAACTTGCAGTCCAATTCCGCCTTGGCCAGTTAGAACTTTTCAGAAGCTGATCGACAAGGCCGAATAAAGTTTGGAGGTCCTGTTTTATCCATATGATGGTTTACCTTAGCGTTGACGGCGGGAATTGGCTCGTTGTTTGACTGGCGGGCTGGCGGTTTAGCGTACTGAGGCGTAATTTAGTTGACGACGGCGTACGAGCCGGTCAGGGTCGACGAAATTTGAAGGTCTACAATTTTCCTGTGCCGAGCGTTGGCTAGTAAGCCAAAATGCTGAAATACGTCTATGCTCATAATAGGATACGGAACGTCGGTGACGATGAACACCCAACGAAATTCACGATTGGGGCCTAGTTCGAGGGTGAGGGGACGATGTCTTTCACGCGTCACGGAAACAGTGAGAAACGCTAAAGGAGACATTTTTAAAAGCGATATTCGGAAGCAGCCCTTTTATAGACAGCAACCCGCGAAATAAGTAGCCTATGGGCTCTGAGATTCGTAAAAACGAAGAGGCACAAAACGATTCGGGGTGCGCAGGTCTTCCCCGTGGCTCACCATTCNGATTATCAGAGATATGGGTTCTCTCAGGTCAGGATGTGCGAGTAGCGCTATAATGGCGATAGCATTCTTAACGAAAATGAAAGCCTGTTTCGCAGCCTCGGGTAATGTGAACTTGCGCTTAACTACCCGCAACAGATCTGTAAAGGGGATAATTGCTTCTGCACAATTAGGAATGAAACGCCGGCAGAAGTTAACTGGGCTGACAAATTGCCGTAACTGCCGATACGAATGAGGCTCTGGGTAGTCCTGAATAGCGGTGGCCTAATCCGGCAAGGGAGCTATACCCGAGGAAGAAATGATATGCCCCAGGAATGTGGCGCTGCTTTTTCCAAGCTCACATTTTGAAGTGTTAGTGGTTACGTCATGTTTGCTGAGGCAGTCGAAAAAAGCACCCAAGTGAACAGAGTGTTGCTCCTCCGGGTGGCTAGCTACTAGGATATCGTTTAGGTACACACATGTTCTATAAAACCCGTGTGACCTTGTGCATAAAGCTTTTGAAGGTTTGAGCCGCAGTGTTCAGTTCGAAGGTCACCCTCTCGAACTCGAACAGTCCCACAGATGTGGCCACCGTTGGTTTTGTTGTCTTTCTCCTCCCCGGAGATGTGACTGTATGCTCAAACTAAATCTGTGCGGCTGAACATCCTGCAACTGGACAGCGACGAAGTGAATTCCTGTATGCACGAAGTCGAGCACCTATCGAGAACGGTAACCCTGTTGAGCTCCCTGTAATCCTCACATGGTCGCCAGTCGCAAATGGACTTACGAACCATGTGAAGCGGAGAAACCCAAGGACTGCTGGAAGGCCGGATTATGCCCAGTCACAACTTGCAGTCCAATTCCGCCTTGGCCAGTTAGAACTTTTCAGAAGCTGATCGACAAGGCCGAATAAAGTTTGGAGGTCCTGTTTTATCCATATGATGGTTTACCTTAGCGTTGACGGCGGGAATTGGCTCGTTGTTTGACTGGCGGGCTGGCGGTTTAGCGTACTGAGGCGTAATTTAGTTGACGACGGCGTACGAGCCGGTCAGGGTCGACGAAATTTGAAGGTCTACAATTTTCCTGTGCCGAGCGTTGGCTAGTAAGCCAAAATGCTGAAATACGTCTATGCTCATAATAGGATACGGAACGTCGGTGACGATGAACACCCAACGAAATTCACGATTGGGGCCTAGTTCGAGGGTGAGGGGACGATGTCTTTCACGCGTCACGGAAACAGTGAGAAACGCTAAAGGAGACATTTTTAAAAGCGATATTCGGAAGCAGCCCTTTTATAGACAGCAACCCGCGAAATAAGTAGCCTATGGGCTCTGAGATTCGTAAAAACGAAGAGGCACAAAACGATTCGGGGTGCGCAGGTCTTCCCCGTGGCTCACCATTCAATCTTACTCAACAAAGTCTTCTTTTAAAATTGAAATTCTAACCCCTAATACTTTAAAGAATTCCGCGTGCAACCAGTTCTCGGTTATTTTTTTGTGAAATTTACTGCATACAGTTCTCTTGTTAGGCCGAAACACTGCTGTTACGGGGGGGCGCAAATCGTCGGATCTAGAAGATATGGTGCCGGAGGCTTCATGAGCCGTTGGTCAGCAAGTCATGTGGCCGACTTGACAAAAGTACTAAGTGGCAGAATCAGCTGTAGTACTATGCGCGGTGGAACATCAAACAGCGCGCCCTCGAGTGAAAGAAGTCTTAGGCACTTAATTTAATAGGTTTTTATGAAAATTGTTGATCTTGAAAGTTTTAAGGGTGACAGTGACGTGCTTTGCTCGTCAGCACAATGTTGCTTCGAGGATTGTTTTACTGATTCATTGCTAAGGGCACATCACCAGGTCAAACCTCGAGGCTTTGGTTACGTAGCTTCTTACCGTCTGTCGGCCACCTCTAGGTAACGTATCTCGGTGTATTATCTTTTCGTGATAGTTGTGTTTCTCTTCACGCTTTTATCCCTTTGCTTCCGTCGTTCTCGTGATTTGTCCTTCCTTGTTTTGGATGAATCTCTCTCTCTCCTGTTTGTAGATGAATGGAGAAATCGATATTATCCAAAACAATTCTCTGAGGAAGATTTTATCTGGGCCAGTACAATGCGTATCAACGCACACATCGTTGGGGATGCACATGCCAACAGTGGAACCAATCGCCTTCAACTCGCTGAACTCAATGAGTGCAAAAGATTGTCCCGATTACGAATGCTCTTCTAGTGGTATACTTTCAGCTGGAAGTGATGTTAATTCTGAAGAAAATAACGAGTTTCTGCGGGTCGAAAAAATAGAAGGCTGTGTTAGTGATACGTCCTGCAGCCGTTTGACCCCATCGAATTCAAGTCAAATTAGTCCCCAACTGACTTCTTTTGTTGAAAGCAGCACCAACACACTGCCAGCCTCGGATTGTATTGGGTCCAGTAACCCAACTCCAGAAAATTCCGCAGCCAGTCGATTATTCCCAGTGACGCCTTGTTTCCCTCCCGACTTGACTGATTCTAAAGTTCATCCTTGCACACCTGATCGTTTAGAGGAACTTTCTTTCGTAAAAAAGGCGGGCAGACCACAACAGGAAGAAACCATTGGTTTTGGTGATAGTAAATATCCGCAACAGTCTTTAGTTCCCGGATCATTGGGTACGGACTCTGCTTCTGAGTCGACTGTCCACATTGGTTCCGTATCGCAGATGCATCAGCCGTCAATCCCAATGGACCAGCGCATTCCTCGTTTAGACCAAGAATTCTGCAACATACAAAGTTGTGTGAATAAGTTTAATACGAAGTCATTACAGGCCTATGCGTCCGGCGACGGTGAAGTAGCACCGGATTCCGAGTCAATTTTGGGTTCCTCAAATGTATGGAACAAACCTACTTGCCTGTCAGGAAGCGACAGTGTTTTGCCGTTTTCTTACAACATGGATGGGTTGCCTGGAAACATGTCAAATAACCTCTCTGACGCTGCTTTTCCTACAGGTGATCTTAACGGGACTACACAGAATGTCATCACAGCAGCAGTTGCTGCTGCGGCAGCAAAGCGAGCGATAACTGGTGGTCACCAAGGTGCTAAGTTTTGCCCTTCTACTAGGTCTACTACCTGGTCAAATGGAACGAGCACTACGTTATCTGGTCCTTCTCTAGGTCCCACAGCAACAGGCCAGTGGAACCTGGGAAACAATGGCAACAAAATGGGTATTGGTTCTTTCAGTAACCCTAACCAGCCTGTATCTTCGGCAGTTAGTCCCAACAACGCGGGATCTACGACATGGGCTCAACTTTTAGCTCAACAGCAATCTCAAAACAAAAATGGAGCACAAAGTATATCTGCCATGTTGGGAGCAATGAATTTGGGCAACAATGGCTCGACCAGTGCTCTGCCAATACGCTCGTCGTTTAACCCCACAAGTGCCAACAATTCCACAGGATTCAGTCTATCCGCAATGAACAAAAATGGACCAAGTGGTCTCGCTAACATTTACAGTATGTTCCCGAAAAGGCCACAACACAGAATGATGGCACACTGGCAACAGCAACAACAACATCACCCAAGTTTTCAGCAACAAGGCCAGACGAACCGAAATTCTGTTGCAAGTAACGTCCAACAACTTAGTGCAGGCAGGTTACCGAGTTCGTCGATGGACTTAGGAAATCTCGTTCCCGCTACCGGTGCTTCAGGCGATTCAACAAATCTAGCGAACTATTCTGGTGGATTCCCTGGTGGCTCTGTTTTACAGTCTTTGAACAACGCTGTCGGCCAAAATTCAGCCTTGGGACAAATGGGTATGGCTTCTGTTGGCGATTCTTTTGCTTCCTTAGTCACAAGTGGCGGTGTTTCAATGGGTGAAAATACTTCGCCACTGGATACTTTTAAATTTGGGTTAGATCAGCAGCTTATGGAGGTGATCAAGTCGTTCGAAAGTAGTGGTATTGGCTCGGCCGGAAATGCCAGTACCAATACTAACAATAATAATGACGGTTCTGGGTTGGTTGATGGAGGTTTTGAGGATATGATGACAAACTTTGCGGATGTCGATCAGCCGTTTTCTGGGATGGGGTGTGTTAACCCTATGTCAGTGCTTGGGCATACCGCTGCGACTACTAGCCCGATTGGACCTACGGGTTTAAATGGAACGAACAATCATGCACCTAGTCTTGGAAATATTGGCAATTGCAACTCTGGTTCTACGTTTGGGCCAATCGGTACTAATCCGTATCCAGTGTTTACAACCATCCCGACTCGCGAAGAAGGATATTCTCGCAAGGTGTTCGTTGGTGGTCTACCTCCAGATATTGATGAAGGTGAGTTTGCTTATTTTTCACTGGTGCTATTGATTATTGACGCTTATTATCCCCTTGGGCACCCGAGTGATTAGTGGAATAATTGGATATCAGCTAACTTCAAACTGCGAGAGTACATTCCTCTATGAAATAGTTCATATTGACACAATTATTGATGTGCTTGGAAATTTCGAGTGTCCAACTCAGCGAATCAAGTGTGATCGAACAGAGCAACAGTGAGGTGCCGTGCTTAGACTTAAAACGGTCTAAGTGATGAGATCCAAGCTAACATTCATTCTTCTGTTTGTTCAAGGCCTTAAACTTTATAACTCCATGGGTGTATTTGTAATGAGCAACCGGCAGTGTTCAAGTGTATTAGTCTTCTGTCACCCTTAGGAGGGGTCATAGGTTTAAATCACCAATCGGCCTGTTGCTCTGGTAATCGGAAATTCCCTGTGCCCCAGTTCGTTATCACACCTAACTTACTGGACCAACGTTGGCAATTCAGCTCCCTCCTGTGGCGAGCCCTAGCAACCATTTGACGTGTCCCTTGCATCGCACTTATGCGTTAAGCACGTAGTCAGATCGCATTTCTGTGGGTTGAACTCCTTACAGCGTGGATTTCGGTTGTAGCCCAATGGTGATTTCTGTTGTGGGATGAGTGCAGAGGGAATTCAGTGTGATGCACAAAAACAGTTTATGCTATTCTGACAACAATGTATGGGTTGCACGAGTTTGTCCTTGCATTTTCAACGTAAGTGGCCGTCGAGATTCTGGGAAACTCACTTATAATACAACAAAAACGTTCCGCTCCTGTGCGAGATTTCTCTCTTCGGTTTTCATGCCCTATTCAGCAGTTAGATAATCATAACTTCCAGCCTGACGTGAAAAAACACCTAGCGCCTATCGGCGCCAGTATATAACATGGTCAAAAAGTCAGCGGACAGTGAGGTTCATCCTGCTGCTTGACGCTATACGGTGAGGGTTTTAATGAGCCTATCAGTGTAGCCACATGGGAGCAAACTAAGTGGTTTCTTGATACATTTTAGTAGTAGGAGATTGAATGTTTACATGAAATAATTCACCATGTGATATCATCGCTCAACTCACCATAAAGAAACCATGGAAGCAATGTACAGCTGTTTCATCCTTGTTAGGAATCATCAGGATGAAACAGCTGTACAGTGCTTCCATGGTTTCTTTATGGTGAGTTGAGCGATGATATCACATGGTGAATTATTTCATGTAAGTGGTTTCTATTGCCTATTAGTGATCATCTCGTGCCTTTCAAAATTGTTTGCTGAGGTTCATTGGGATTAGGCCGCTTTCCGATATTCTATTTCGAGCTGCCACTTTTTGGTACTTCCCTGCGAATCGGTTCCAAAGTCGGGTTTTCTAAATCAAAAATATGAACAATCACTTAAGTAAATGAACGTGACAAGTGCTTTTCGCACCATCTAAAAAGTTAGGAGCGGACAAGCAAGAACTGTCAAGTGTCGCATCTTGAACACAGCCGAAGCCGTATCTATCCGTTTGTGTGACCCCCTTCTATGCGCTCAGAAACAATTTGTCCAGACTCTTAAACTTCCCTGGCCCAGTTGTCATTATTCAACAAGTGGTCTACAACCTGATCGTGTGAAAAATTGATCAATAACACACACACAGACGCATTCTTAGAGTTGTGAACTGATATGACTGCAAATCGACAATTTTCCTTGAACCATCTCCAGACCATATTTAATGTTGTGTATTGACATGAATACGAATAACTGAAAACGAGCTTGTTCGCCACGTTGTGTTGTCCTGACTATTGGAACATTTGATGCGAGCTGTTGCGCAGTTGTCCCTTTTCCGTATTTGGAAAAACAAGTTGGCGAATAAGCTTTTTAGTGATTCGTACCCATACCACTACATCACTAGGTGTTAGGAAGATCTTTAAGAGGGATTGGATTAGTCAGATAAATATATGGGTGGGGAAGGGATTTGTGGTGTCACATGTATAACCCGAAAACAAATGCACGTGTTTTGTTAATTGTTCTGTGGTCTAGGATTTGCATTGGGACGGAGGGTGAACCAGGGGAATTCAAGGCCAACCAAAAATTTTTTTTGAGTTCGCAGTGCAGGCTTGTGAAGACGAATCGCGACAGCTTCGCTGTGCTCAATAGGCGACACTTTGACAACCTATAATGTTGACCCCTGAACTTACCAAGGTCCGGAAAGCTTGTATCTGTGTTAAGTGTGGAACGACTGCAAAATTAAGTGGCTTAATTGTTCCAGTGCCCAACCACGAGGAGCGGTGCTCACAGATGTGTTCAGACAAGCGCCCAGTCGTGCGAGCGACTTGCATTATCGCCCGTACGGCCGTCGCAAAGGTACTGCACCTTGACGTGGTGTAACGGCTTACGTGCCTCCATGACCCAACGAGCTATACCGAATGGCTTATCCCAAGCCGATCAACTCATGCCTGACAAAGTAGCCCCCTGGTCCTCCCGTCCGGGGTTGATCTGCATTGGCAGCTCGGTCGGAAAAACGAGTGGAATAATTGATCCAAGTAGACGGGCTTCCACTTAGCTTTACCCCATTGCATTACTGGCAGTGGCTGAACGCTGATGACGATGACGCCTTTCCGTCAAGGCAATGGGGTGTAGCTGAGTTAGCCAAGGCTTTGGTTAGAAACCCTAGTCGTTCTGCTTAGTTGATGGACTCCCTAGCATTACCCGTCCACCAATCCCCATGAATTACACGTTTACAAATAACTGCATGCTGCATCAGTCGTCGCGTAGGATAATCAGGGCCGTGCTGCCCATTGTATTGGGCGGAGTGGTTAGAGTTCCTTCTCATTCAACGTGTCTCTTGTCTCCAACTAAATCTCTGCCTCCTCTGCCTACCCATAATGTTCCCACTGATAACGCCCGATACTCGCAAAGGTTCACTGTCAAATAGTGTAATAAGTGGTTTTCAACCTGCTGGCTCACATCTTAAGCCTCACCAACCTCTGAATCTTGGTTCCTTCAATGTTCGCACATTAATGCAGGCTGGCCAATAAGCGTGTTTCACTCTGACAGTAGACTCACTTTCGATTGATGTCTGCTGTGTGAGTGAAACACGAATTCAGGATTCGAGTAGGGTAATTCAACTAACTGCGCCAAATGTTTCGTCAAGATATTTCGTTGACACTTCAGGAGACGAAGCGGCTCAAGCTGTGGGTCAGTGCGGTGTAGGAATAGCCTTAAGTGAGAGGGCTAAAGGGACCCTTTTAGATTGGGTCCCTGTCCCGATCCTAACAAACCTCCCCCATTTGTTTTCAATGTGAGTAGAGAAACCTTGACAAATTCCCTGACCTCCTTTTTTCGTGATATTTGGCACGAGGAACGTATTCTGCTATCTTGGATTGAGTCACTTATTGCACTCTTTTTCGAGAAGGGCACATGAAGTGACTGTAGCAATTATTGTGGCATTAGTTTAATTCTAATAGTCACCATTTTGTGTTCCTCCCACGAAGCAGAAAAAGATGACGCGGTAAAATGGACTGATAAAATGCATAGCGAACTTAGGCTACGTAGGTGTCTCACGTCTTCTTGGTTGGGATTGGAAAAACCCGTCAAGTGTTGTCATTTTGTATCGAATTAGAATGATTGAAAAAATACGTTTGTACAGTTAGACTGTGTCCCGTGTGTTGGCTACTGCAGCATTCTTATCTTTTCCTGCTGTGTAGGTTCACTTTCTGTTCCCTTTGGATGTTCACCCTTTATATAGAAACATGTAACCCCAGGAAAAGGCAGCTGTCAGTGAGGCTTACCCTGCTATTTAACGCTGAATGATGACTATGATGATGGTGATGATGAGGCGGCGACGGCTAGAGAAACCACTCGTCGTCCCTTTTTATTTAACTCTCACGGAATCAATAAGCTTAAATATTTCTTTGAGGCTATGTCCTGCCATCTATCTAACAGTTCCAGCAGCCTAGCCAACCATTTTGGCACAGCGTGATACGGCGAGTTGCACATGTCGAGAATACGCCTCAAAGAAACTTCATTTTGTGTTTTTTTGAGTAAACCGTACATTCTCGGAATAATGGCTCTCGTAGGCCGATTATTTTCGAACGTGGTCGAATCTACTGTGTCCCTTTGCTTCAGCCGCCCGTTTTACCAATGTTCCGACCACGGCAAATATCAAGTACCTGTGAATACTCCGAGAACAGCTGGTTAGCGGCAGATCTTTCAATACTAGACTTGAAACAACTGTTGTTCTTTTGAACCTACAATGACCAGTTTAAATGTAACAATCAAATTTATCGCCAAAAGGACGGCGTAGCAATGGAGTCCCAACTCGGTCCATTACTAGCCGACGTTTTCATGACAAAGCTGGAAAGTGGTCCATCGAATGGTCAATCCAAACCTACTTATATAAGTGTTACGTGGAGTACATCTGTTTACTCAACCCCGTGGTGAGAAGAAGTTCAATTCAGCCCACGCAAATATGAAGTTCACAACAGAGATGGAATTGAACAATGAAATAGCATTCCTATTAAGTCGTCGAGAAGACGGTCCCGTTCGGCGATCAGAACACAGGAAAGCCACGTGGAATGGACAAGACATCCGCTTCCACAGGCTTGTACTTCTTAATTTGAAGGTGAACGTAATTCGATGTCTCATAATAAGAGCAAAAGGAATATGCACAGAAAATACTCTTGAGGCAGAGGGGAATTCATTGAAAATGGCTTCCCAAGTCGATTAATTGATAACCTATTAGAGACGAAAAGGGAGTGGCGATGGAGAAGAAGCCAGTATACATGTCTGCCATTCAAAGGTGACACGCTCGCACAGATAGCACGTAGACTGACTAGTGCAGATAATAAGACGTTTTCGCAGCCAAGCTTCGAATCCTTTTCAAATCCCGCCCCGTGGTGTCCTTATGGTTAAGACAAAAGTTCCTGATTCTGCGGCCTCGTTTTCTGTGTATTCACTCATGTGTTCGTTCGGAACAAAGTACAACCTCCAATGTGCACTCAAAAACTTTTTCTTTGCCCTTGAATTCCCCTGGTTCACCCTCAGCCCCAATGCAAATCCTAGACCACAGAACAATTAACAAAACACGTGCATCTGTTTTCGGGTTATGCATCCCTGGTTGGTTGTAACGTAGATCGGATACAAGTCATTGGTTTAGACATCAGCTCCCTTACTCATAACTCATCTTTATGAGATACAGCTCGATGTTTGGGAGCCGCTGATACCTGCTGAACCTGCTAAACCTGCTGAACCTGCTGAACCTGGTTGATCCCGCAATGCAATATATTTTGGTTTCTGGAGCTGTCCACACCAACTGCATGGTCATTTCACCATAGACGAATAGGAGTTTCTAAATGCATTGTGAGCGCGCTTTGCTCATTAACACTGGTCAAAATAACGTTCGAAATGTTTGGATTTCTTACATCGGCGTCCGAATGTTGCCACTCCAGACGTCGTTCAGCTCTAAACAGTGGGTAAAACCCGCTGACTTGCACTTTGCACTAGAGGGAATGAATATCGAAATTGGGTAGACAACGGACCTACATAGGTGGGAAAAATAACGAGCGCCATAGTCGCCAACACAGAGTCATTCTGATTTGATGGAAAGTGACAACCTAATCGTCGCTGTTCACGTTTCATTCCCACGTGTTTCAGAGTTTCCTACCAAGCAGTTGATGGATAGTTAAGACCTGTAGCCAGTTGTCCAAAGGCATTGAATAACTGTTTTGAGTATTTTCCTTACATTTTGATTGTGGGTTGTGATTTTCCGAACAACGGCTTTTTCTGCTTGCAAATTAATTTTCAGAGGAAATTACCACCGCCTTCCGGAGATTCGGTCCACTAATCGTCGATTGGCCGCATAAAACGGAAAGCAAAGCATACTTTCCTCCCAAAGGTAGGATGGTCGCCCCCAGTTTTTGTTTTTTCTTTGTCCTACCGCTACGTATATATATATATAATGCATTTGCCCATGGTGGTTAAGCATCCGAGATTTTCACGGGAAGTAGTTTTTGTCGGATTTTCCCCTTCACCATTCCTCTTCAAATTTATGGCCAAGAAGACTATGGATCCCACTTCTGTGATCACTCTTCGCAGCCCAAATGAAAACTCATTCTTTCGCTTCACTCCTCGCGTGTCGAGTGATCTGTGTTGGTCAGACTGGCGTTAGAAGCGCTCTGAGCATGCGAGCAGAGCGTGCACTGTTAGACTGAATCCCAGTCAACAGCCGTTTGTGTGCAGTTCCGTTGTGAGGTCCTGTGCACGGCAGTGGCAGTCAGTTGAAGCGTCATTGTTTGCTCTTCGTATCTCTAAACGCCCACTGATTGCAGCTCCCCTCAAGTCGACGGCGAGTCCTATCGGGAGTAATCTCGGTTACTCAACAGTGTGTTCGACAAACCTTGTGGTCTTTGCTGATTGTAACGCCCAACTTTGGTATTTAGCGGAGACTGAACAGCACATCGGAGACAGATTTTCTGTCCCAGCCGATCGGTCCGACGACAGAGGTCGTCTCATCCATGTTTGTTCTGACTGCATGCTGTTTCTGGCGAACACCAATTTTCGTCATGAAAAGCGACATAGGCTCACCTGGTACCCTCCTTCGCCTTCACAGCGTTGGACTCAGGTCGATCACGTTGCCATCGGTCATTAGTAACGTGGATCAATCGATTGCTGACAATCATTCTGGTCTACACCTATGGCCTCAGACCATGCTTCACTCCGAGCTCGCTTTTGTTTGTGCTCAGTCCGTGGTCATACAAGCTCGAAACCACTTGTCCGGCACACCTGATTTTAGACGATAACCGCTGACTACAACTCCGATGCGAACTCTCATTTCGACTGTCGTCTCAAAAAAGCCCAGTATCCGAGCAAACACTGCGAGCAGACCAACGAAGCCAAGCACTCAACGGTAACTGCCTCGCAAGACTTCATGCCTTGTAAATCTCAGAAGCAATGGCTACCCTCGACTTCAATCGCGGACTCGTCTTTCGGGTGCAACGTCGGTTGAGACGCCTTTATCCCCAGGCGTCGACTAACTGGGAGTTTGAGAAATGACCGAGAGCAGTGGTAGGTGGTAAAGTGTTGGGGAATAGAAAAGGCTGCGGTTATCGGAAATAGTGGCAACCTTTACCGACTGATTAGGAGCACTGGTCCACGGAAGTCGAGCGCAAGCGAGGTCATTAAGGAATCTGACGGCACACTTGTTCACTCAGTAGCGTCGGCTGGCGCTTTGGGCAGATCACTTTGGAGTGCAGTTTGGTTGGCTCGCAGCCATAATAGGTCTTCCGGTTATGTCTGCAAGTGAACCAATGGAAATGAATCCCAGACATCCATCGAAAATGCAGGTGATGAGAGATATGTTTTCTAAAAATGTATTGAGCAGCTGGACCAAATTGACTGTCACCGTTCTTCCTCAAGTATGGTAGTGAAGTGTTAACATCGTAGTTAACAAAACCCCTGGATTCAATCTGGGCAAGGAGAGAGATTTCTAAAGACTGGTGTGGATCGGTGATTTTGCCGATTCACAAGATCCTCCCGAGAAAATCACGGAGTAATTAGTCTTGTAAGCATCGCATCCAAGCTGTTCGCGGACATCATCCTCCATGGATTATCTAATGCTCATAAAAGGTCTATGCAGGAGAATCACACCGGTCTCCCTCTCGATCGGGATCGTATTGACCAAATTTTCACTTTGTGGCAGATCTTAGAACATAGGTACATGTTCCGTAGACGCACGATTTCTGTTTTTCCTGATTTGAAAGCAATGTTCGACTCAGCTGGTCATGCCCTTCTCTGGCACTGCCTCATTGAAGGGTGTCCCAAAGAAATTGATTTTACTCATCCACTCTGTATGCGAACAGCCGAAACGAAGTTCGCGCTTATGACGATATTTCACCCGAGTTCACCTCGGCAAATGCTATTCGTCAGGGTTGCTCTCGTTCATCTTTTCTTTTCTACTTTATCATTGAGATGATGGTGAAAATCAGGCTGCCCTCATTAGAGAATAGTAGCATTGCTATTTGCTCAGACAGAAATCTTTTAGTTTTACTTAAATTTTGTTTCGCCGGCACCGTGCTTGCTTTCAAGCCGTTTGCTTCAGGTAGCGGTACCCTGTCTTAAATGAAATCTTAAGCGCTCTCACTCATTATTCCCTCCTCCGCTATCTTATTTGAATTGGCTGCATAATTCAAACGGATATTCTCACACTTTTCTGCAAAGGTTGAGATTTGATTCGAATCCCATCTCTGCGGCATAACTGGGGAAACGACGGAAGTTGACTGTGGGCCTTAATCTGCTTGTAGTCTGCGGCTACCTCATTCTTATCGTCTCTCTTTGTTTTCGCATTAGCCGTCATTCTGTTTCTTGGTGTAGGTATAAGTTAATCGAGTTTTGATCTGCCATCAATGCTCGTAGTTGATAGCTTCTTTCAATCAAAATAATTCCCACGTGCTGAAAATCTGCAGATGGACATTTGAGCGTACCCCGAATTGTTCCATTTCTCACTTCGTCAGTAGAAATTAATAAATGTCTCACTCTTGTCCCATCGCTTCGGCATTTTGATTATGCGCTGATGCAAAACTCACACTGAGTCCTTTAAAGAGTCTCTTCAAATTTGCAGGTAATCCAGCGGTGTTGATTTCCTATTATGAGCGGCATATTGGGAAACTCTGCCGAGGATAACGTTAGTGGCGGCGTAGTGGTGATAGAAATAGAGCAGGTCCTGTCATTTACTTGGTGTGAGCCAAAAGAATACTGGTAATGACTAGTAGAGCACGTGTGATCAACTGATCGATTAATTCTTCGATCACATGTGATCGTGTGTATGTTGATTTTGTGGGTGCGTATAGTTCAACAATCGCATCATTTTGGGACCCGGCAATGAATTTCGTTCCCATGCCAACTCGTTAGCTGTATTACATGATGGGAATTAGTTTTCTAAAAAAAACATTTGCATATATATCAGTCACCGGACGGGATGTTGATACATCTTGAGTCAGGTGAATTAAAGCGCGTGCCCCTGTTACCAATTTCTAGCTTCTACTATGGTCATCTAAAAATTACAAAAGTTTTATTTTCCACTTTCCCCTACAATAGGCTACTGTTTTTTGTTGTTTCAAGACGAGAGGTCAGTCCAAAGCCTAATCAGTGCGTGCATCGTGGACGAGGGGAAGTACTATTGGTGTGTTTCTTCACCAACCATGAAGGACAAGCCAGTGAGTTGCATCATTTGTGTTATGTGACATCATGTACATTGAGAGTGATCTGCTCAGTAGCCACAGGGTCTCGTCTCATTCGATTTAACGTGATAAATCCCAAAAGGTCATCGAAGCCTGGTCCATTTTCGTACTTCTGTCTACGATGAGGGTTTATACAAATTCCGCCACTCAGCAGTGGTCGACGAAGTTTGTTATTTAATTCGCATCTCTTTTTATACGATGGCTCAAAATCACTAAGCATGGGTTCTTTGACTGCTTAGTAAATAGCAGGCTTAATTACTTACGATTTACGTTCCAGCGTACAGTAATTTCGTTTTGAACCTCGACATTTTTTTGGTTACTTTTACGCAATCAAATCACTTAACGGCATATTCCCGTACTCATACACAACTCAATACTTAATACAGACCTGTCGGATATGGGAAGTTTGCCAAAGGTAGAGTCATCTGAGTATCAGCCAATTGTAATGTTTGGAAGTGTATGCGTATGTCATGTTTTTTGCGCTTAGTATGACTGAGGTAGGGGTTATACGTATGAAATGCAGAACACGCACAGTTAAATGGGAGAAACCAAAGAAAAAAGTTGTTGCAGCATAACAAAATAAAATCTATCCAAAAGTGTGATAGTTGTGTAGCAACCAGAGTGAGAGAACGTGACTATTCTTTTGGTATTCTGTTGTTTGGTAAATTGTCCATCGTGTAATTTTATCCACATTTCGTTACTAGGTGCAAATTCGACCTTGGAATCTGGCAGATTCGGACTTTGTGATGGATGGCTCGCAACCATTGGACCCGCGCAAGACGATCTTTGTTGGTGGGGTGCCACGACCATTACGAGCTAGTAAGCGATCGATCTAGTGATTGCTTACTGGAATCAAAAGTCTTTGTTCGTGCTGATTTTTTGAGATTTCCTCAATTTTCCTGCATGTTGGACGTTTCTGCCAAACGTTTTATAAGGAACTTCTGTGTTCGACTTTAAGTGTATAAGTCTCTTATAACTCTTACCAGATATTTTACACTATTTTAATGACAAAATCACTAACGAATGTGGAACCTTGAGAAAGTCGTGGTAACTAACAATCCAACACTTAATTTTTGCTGAAAATCAGAATAACGGGTTTCCCCGACCGACAAACAGCTGACTGAAGTTGAGGGACCAAATCTATGGACCATTAGCAGCAAAATGGACTGTATTCATGGTGACCAGTCATTCATGTCCTGGATGCTAACGCAGTTGGCCAGCCATTAAGCTAATCTCTATTCCGATTTGTAAGTGTATGATTTCTGCATCACTCAAATCCGTAACTGGCCCCCATCATACGGATATCGCAATGGGTTTAAGACTATCCATGCGGATTTCTTCCATCGATCCGTTTTTGGATCCTCCTGTGACTTTTTGCCGTTATTCTGCCTACCTGGGCTAACACGTTATCACTTATGCTGTTCTAAACAACAACTTGGTTCACAGTTCGATCGATCGTTTTCATGCTTGCCTGTGTACGACACTTCGTGCGCACGTATGTGTGCAGTGGTTCTCGCACACGTGTAACGCAGTTGTACTGGCATACCATTCTTGGCTCGTCGGCACGTTGGTAACTTGTTTGTTTCCTTGTCTGTTTATTCGTATGTCCGCGATGTGAGTGTGGTGTGCATTCTGTCTGTCAGGCCGCCAGTCGTCGCCACACGCTTTTCTTGTCCACTTTGCCCTGTCTCTCACGCCTTTCCTTCTTCCTCCAAATCCACCCACTTGCGCGCCGCCTGTCTTCCCCTCAGCCAGACCTCGGTCAGCTGTGCACTCCTCGTTAGGCCAGTGGAAGACTGAGATCTCATTCTCACGGATGGGTAACCTTGCCCTGAGAAACTCATCACGCTGCTGTTTTTTTCCTACTTGCCCGTTCATAAGCTGTTGGTAAACAACGACCGACCGAGTACATTTAGTTATGGCTTAGCTGATCCCGTTCGAACTGAAATGTGTCGCTGACAGCAACAACCGTAATAAACTTTGATGATCAAATTGTTCCCTTAATCTCCTTAACACTGAAACATTAGAGGTGGAGATTTTGATGAGTCACAAACAAAACTGGTTTGCAGTACTGGCACGTCTCTCGAACAGAGCAAAAATCTTTGCGAAGAACATGACTTGGCCAATTAAACTTTAGTGATATTAGAATTCCAAGAATACGATATGCAGAAAATTTCCGTTTTTCCTGACGTTCAATACAGTTATCAATCAAAAATGGACAACTTTGATACATCACCGGAGCATCTACTGTGGCACCACAAAATCGACATTATAGTCTTGTGGCAAAGATTACGATAGAATATGCTCACCGAAATCATCCGGTGCGCAAGTAAATAATTGCAGAATCTCTGAAGTGCGCACGAAATACATCCAGATTTGTCAACCTTCAAAACCACAATTTATGACAATGACTCTACTTTATCCTTAACACTAGACACATTTTGCTTAAGGAAATTCCAGTTGTTAATATTGGAGATCCTTGTTCTGCAAAATATTTTCCTGCAGATGTAGTGGTCTGTACTATCCTTGTTCATGAAAGGTGGATATACTCAGGTCTAAGAGGTTATACTAGTAGAGACCATCAATCGTTTCTGAGAGTTCCTGACACGAGCCTAAAAAAATGGGTCGCAAGAAACAGTGCGTTTTGTTTGGACAGCTGTAGGTTTTTTGCTATACTTGATACGTAAGGATGGTGGAAGAAGCAAAGGCAAATAACCGCTAGGACTCACTGCACGAGAGGGGCGAACCGGCAACCATGATCATAGAAAATGGAGCCGAATAGAACCACTTAAGGTTTCAGCAGATCAGGTCTGATAATGATCCGGGCGGCGACGAATTTCTACCTACAACCACAATTGCTGCTTGACACTCACTGTAGCATATAGCCACAATCAAAGCAATCATAGCTAATACTTTGCCTAGTCTACCGTTGATTACAATCTGCAAGCACGTTCACGGTTGTACACCAACAAGTTGCCCATTATATTAAGTCTAGATGCATCATCCCAAAGACATTAAAATATCTACTGCTGAAAACTCCACGTTTGCTGGTAGTATAGAAAGGAACATTTTCATGAGTTTATGAGTTTCGGCGCATTGTTGAGATAAGATTGATCGATTTATTTCTTATAGCTTAGCAACTGGCTGTATCCCGTCGGAAAAGGGGTGTCATAGAGTAGATGGTTTTTCTTTCAAACGGCTCTGTTCGTTACGTTAATCAAATTGTACTTGATTCACAAATCTTCAAACGGGACCAGTGCTTCTACAAACGGTGTCCCAAGCTCCTGCTCTGGAGAGGGAAAGCCGATGAATCAAAGCTCGATAAGCTTAGCGAACGGCAGTCGAATTATTAAACGTCTACCATGCTTAAATTCGATTTGAGCAATCCATGAGTCCTCCGATGAACCGAACGCATGTGTGATTGTCTCAGTGGAAGCCACCTACGTGGCCGTAAAAATAAAACGGGTTGAAATGATCGACTCGCTTTTGGGTTTACAGCAATATTCAGGTAAGTTTATTGTAAACAATACGAACCTTATGCTAATAAAATTTTGTTTGTGGTCATACTATCTTCCGTTTAGGAAAATCAATACATCTTGAATAGCTCTCATTCAATGGATTTTCATGAGTTTGAGTGGGGAAACAAATCGTTGCGCCAAATGGAAAATTTAAGAAGTTAAACGGCACCAAAACACGTGACATCATTGGATGTGTCGTGATGTTGAGAATAGATTGTGATAGTCAATCTACGGATGAGATGGACAATGTACCTACATGGTAGGCCAGCTTCGAAGCATGCATGGTGTCAACGTAGTGACATCGAAAACTTCCCTGAGGTATGGTAAATAAGAAAAATACGTTTTAATTTATCGATTTGACCTCGACCTACTGACAAAATTTGCCCCGCCTAAACTTTACGTGAAGTGGGGAGGTTTAGTACACTTCTGCTTCCCACACTCTCCATGTATTAACCCTCGCTTGTGAAAATCTGCAGTACCCATATTCTTTGTGGATTAGTCACGCGCAACCACTATTTTGTCCTGAAATGAATCCCCCTGTTTCTACCATTAAATCACTGCGTAGCCTTTCCTATCCTATAAATGCGGCCACGCGCGCTATGGTGTACACGACCGCATTCGCGAACGTTCGCTCTGGGCATGACCTTATCTTGACCTTACTGTTGGACGGCCGATACACCCGTCTCATTTGGTACCCAGCTGTTTCGCGTGTGGCAGATTTTCCCCGTGTGTTGTATGCGCGTTTGTCTGTCCACTCGTGGGCCTGGCCAATGTTACCGCTCAGCCGCATTACTCATTCGCGCGGTTGGCTGGTCCTTGTTTATCTGCCTTTCTCGCTGCTTCGCGCTACCATAATAGACGTCGGTTATTGGTTGAATCCGTTTACATGGGTTGGTACTGTGCGAGTCAGCTTCTGTGTCCTAACGCTGGGGCGTTTCCGCTATTTTTGTCAGTTTACCTCCTGTCGCTTGAAGACGTCGGTCGTTATCTTATTCCAGAGGCTGAGAGGGCGTGCCACTTGCCATTGGCATTCATTCCCCATTCGCTCTCACCCCGTGCATAATATAGCATTCAGGTTATCCTTTTGGCACTACACAGCTGAACCCACCAGTGGGATTAAATACACCAATCAATACGTTTCGCGGTGTAACTCAGAGCGGTGTGGGAAACTGGTTCATCCGGTTATGCAGCCATCGGTGGCACACAAGTTAGTTCCTCCCCGTATTCAATGACCCGCGGAAGGCCTTGAGTAGTAAACGTGACACTGTCTTAAAATAAAAGAATTAAATCACCGGACATGACAGTAAAAATGCAAGCAAATATATTTTAGTCGCGGGTCTCTTTGCAGTCGGAAAGTTATCAACTTTTGCGACGAATAACGAAATTGTCGTGACCTGTTTTACCCTTTGTAGTTTAGGTGCAGCCCTTGTGTAATTCTTTATCTTTCTATTTAGATGTTCAAGGTTATTCACGAAGGGTTTACTGAAAGTTCAAGGACAGTAAAACACATCTGAACGTTTTGTTAGTTGTGATGCCCAGATCATCACCTTTTTCTTGGTTATTCTAAAGGTTCATATTTTCTTACCACAAAACAGTACTTGAGACTTGCTTTCAGGGTTTGCGAAAAGAAAGGAAAGTGGACGGAGTTGAAGGCCTGAAGGGTTAACCCAGTGCGGTTTCCATGCTGTACCGCAACGCCCTATTTCTGTGGCTCTTCTGTGAATTTATGGGCGACAGTGTGAATGAGTGCTTTCGTTTACACTATATGTTTTTCGTTTCCTCGTTACAGAAAAGTCGTTTGTCCATTAAGTTTCCCTGGTAAATTGAGTTGTCCTTGTTTGATTACATTAAGCTATTAGCTAATAGGACACTAATAATAATAATAATGACCCACACTTAGTTCTGAATAAAACGTCCTACTATTTCATTACTGTATTCTGACTAGAGCGCATCAGTCACCGAAGTCAAAGCGTACAATCAGTCAATCTCGTGCAACAGGAATTCGCTTTGCTAAAATCATCACTATCTTTAGGACTTCCACTCCATTAATTTTTCATCGGAATCACTTAGAAAAGTGTTGTCATATGGAAACCAGCATAGGTGAAGCATTGAGGTATTGTCTTAAATAACAGGGTGGAAATTCTACATAATCAATGGTATGAATTCCGTCTTTTCATAACGTGCAGTGCAGGCATATTAAGCCCTTTGCTTTTTCGGTGCGTATTATGCCATCTGATGCAAAAATGTGAATTCTAGGTAGTTTTCTTTAGCCGGTAACTTAAATTTTATTCTCAAATGAGTTGGTTGTTTACTTCGGCTGTGTTAGATGCATTCGGTTTTTGGGTATTTTTCGAATATTCAGAGTTGTAAAGTCCAACCTTGCGAATAAAATTGGTCCTTAGGGAAATTTACCATGTATTGGTTCTGTCCATTGTAATAGTTTAATGCGAATAGTGTCCGGACACAACACACACGATCATTGTGTTCTGTGGTGGTACGGTGCAAAGCAAAGCGTACGCAGCTGCGTAATGGTGTAGTTCGTAACCGTTGCCCATTTACCATGCGTAAACAGATTGGTCATCGCCCTCGGAAAACACATGTTCACTGCTGTGATGGGAGGGAGATAGTTTGGTGTTCTGTTAATGTTGACTCATGCTGACGTTATGTGTACCCGCGGGCATCATCATCACCGAGACCATTTTCCTAGCAACGCACCCTTTGGTTTCATCAAACGTTACCCTCGGCCACTTGGTTTTGGCACTCCACCCACCGCCCGAGTGACGTTTATTTCGGGCGCATTTCACCCCCCCCCCTCTTTCGTGGTAGTCCAGTGAGTCATTGGGGCCTATCCGATTATATTTATTTCCGTATGGTGCTTTGAAATCGTTTTTACTGGGCATTATTGACTCATTTCTTCCGACTTCGTTTTTAGCCTGTTTTCAGTACTAGTAAGCTAAGAAGTTTCGGTCATTAGCCAGTATGTTTAGCATACGTATGGATGAACAAAATTTCCCCAAAAGCACACGGTCAGTTTCGCGGTTATTGCCGCTCGTCTGGTATACGTACCCGGTACTCTTGTCCAGCTATCCCTACAGTAGTGCACTCCTTTGTTATTCACTAGAATCTAATCCGAATCGTCAGGAGCGTGAATAGGTGATAATTCCATTTGGGAATCGCATGGTGATTCGTCGGTGGATTTTCGTGGTTCCATACAAGGTTAACCTACAGAAAGGGGACACCAGGCTCGAAAACATTGGTTTTCCTCCTCATTAGTATGTTCCAATGAATATATTATGTTTGATATATATATATATATATATATATATATATATAGCCTTTGAGTTACGGAGCCTGTATCCGGAATTAGTAGTCGCTTTGCTAACGACAAGGAACCATCGAACTTGCTTTGTATATGTTCGAGTATTAGCATAAATGCAACTGTTCAATCAATGTGCTTTAATTCATTTTTCGATTTTAGTTGAACTGGCACTTATTATGGATCGTTTGTATGGCGGCGTATGCTATGCTGGCATCGATACCGATCCGGAATTAAAATACCCGAAAGGTGCTGGTCGTGTGGCGTTCTCCAACCAACAGAGCTACATTGCTGCGATCAGCGCTCGTTTTGTCCAGCTGCAGCATAACGAAATTGATAAACGGGTATGTGAATTGTAGGCCCGATAATTTTTTGCTGTCATCCTTCCCGCCGTGACTTTCCCCGTTTTTGATTTCGGTCTTAACTAATGGTTATCCAGAGCTGTAGCTAAGACTGCCCAGTAATTAATAAAAATGTTGGCGTTTGCCGTACTTCGTCACCGATATGGGATATTTTATGCGCTTAGGGTGACTTCGGCTTCATACCGAAGCAAATCAATCATTTGACGTCTTTGGCACGTTAGCTTGAATTTACGGTTGGATGCTGTCCACTAATTGGAATTTTCGCACTTTCGTTAATCACTGATCTAATTCATTGCCAGCAGCGAACAGTAAGAGCGTGGAAGTTTTGTAGGTTCACTTGTCCGCTACTCTTTCCAGACTGAAAGCACATTTGATGTGTCTGGGCCATTTCCATCTATATCAATGAACCTTCCGTTTTCCGATAATGATAACCTATCGGTTCTTGAATTACTGAATAATGTACTGTTTCAGTTCACCTCTAGTACTCCCCGTTACTCATTTTCGCCGACTCATTGAGGCAATTTCATCTGTATGCGTGATTTGGTATTACACAAAGTTAAAATCTTTATGGGTGCTTGAAACGGGTCTCGCGATTTATTCCATTTTTCGCTTTAATTGTCAATAGCAATGTTTCTTACGAATGTCAGCGTTGAAATTGTATCTTTTGAAGGAAAGCCGCATGTTGCGGTGGTTTTTGCTTTTGCTATTCGTAGCGTGATTGGTGATTTCCCTTTAAACACCAATTCCATTTGCAAGCGAACATTGTAAATAATTGAATTGCTTTAGAATTGGTCAACGACCACAAAGGATGCCGACGCGCACAAGATTTTGCCTTTCTTTTTAAAGTGTTTTACACTTAAGAAATGTGAGTTACGTTAGGCAGAAGTAAGGAAAGATGTTCGTGCGAAGTTACCCGAATTGCCCTGGCGAAAACAATTAGGTTGCGAACCATTTTCGTCCAGCATTAGCCGCACCAGACGCAGTATTCTGCAGAATTGGCAGTGACATCGTTAAGAAATAAGGAGATACTTTGGTGACTTTGTCGTACCTCATCGGAAACATAAATGGTGTGCAAAACACGACTTGAGGTGTAGCTAGGGTCCGTTTTAAGCGCTGCTAAGGTACTGCATCCAACAAACATTCTCCGTTTTCCAGACGACACAGATTTAGTTCAGAGATACCTCTCAAATCTCAAAAGCCGGCGAATTTAATACTTATATCTGCCATAATCTCGATATGTAGGCCCAGTTTGTTTTGCTTAAAAAGGTCCTAGAAATTATCTTTAATATTTTTTGAATTGGAATTTGTAAATGCACACGCAGAGATAACAGGCAAACATCGTCTCTTAGGATGATGAACTCAGTCTGTCTAAACATCTAAGCGTTACTAAGCATCCACTTTAGTTGTTACAACCATTGACCTCACGGTAATGCATTTTGGCTTTGGTTACTGTGTCGCGGCATCGCTCAGTTTTGAGGCTGTAGTCTTTCCCCGAATCTACACTACAAATAAAATCAGAGACTGTGTAATCCGAGCGAATGCAACACGTAGATGATTGAGGCCTCGAACACGGTTGTTAACGCATTAAATGTAACTAGTTTGAAGGTGCATCGAGGACAAAAAAAGAAATCAGCCGACTAAAGCATATTTTAGGGCTAGTCGTTTACTGTCACAGATTTGAAAAAGGAAGTCAAGGCTTCGGTTTACATTATGTATCCCGAGTCATTTCTTCGCATCGAGAGCCATTTGCACTGCTGTAACTGGCAATCAGTCGTATGATAGAAGTCAGTAAGGATATGGCGGCAATAAATGCTTATGAACATTAAAATACCGAACGAAAAAGATGGCAGCCAGCAAGGATTAGGTTTTCGTTAAAGGCGGTAAAACTCATTGTATGGACCAAAGCTATCAGTAACCACGGGTCTGGTATATAGGTGCAGTACTAACAGTAGTACTTGGGAAGAACATTAATTTGCTGGGTTGTTGTCTGGTACTTTGAACTCAATCGTAGTCATTTCTAAATCATTTTTCATCAGTGGGTTTTTCCTTCCATTGTGTGACTCTATTTTTCTGCGAATCTGTCGTCCCTTATGATGGTTTCTTCTCATCCATTTGGGGCTTTTCGGTTCAATACCTTACGCAAGTGTGTTAAATTTTCCCTCAATCGTGATTAATCACACTACTTTAATTTTGCTATCCGACACCAGAATGGAATCTTTAGTGCATTTTTCTACCTTCTCACGTTGGATAATATTCCACGATTGCATCATCTGAATGGATAGCAGCTTCGTGCCTAGCGTACGCTTTGCATTCCATCTCAGGTGGGGCTTCTGGGTTGTGATTCAATTAAGTCATTAAGACGGTAAGAAAGGTTTTTGTTAATTTTGCTCTGTACAAACCGGAGATCAGTCTTTCTCTACTCGTTGGCGCAAAGCATTTAGGCATTTCCGCCCAAAGTGATTGAACAAGCTATTCGCCTTCATGTGCACAGTAATCCTTTGCTTTTTACCTGTACATTTGTTCTTGGGAATCAGACATTCGTCTCTGTATTTTGAGGATAAGCGATATCCAAAAGCGGCAATCGATATGGATGATCTCGCTACGTGGTTGTGGCACGTTGTGAAACCTGTCTATGGCGTTACCCCGGTTATACCATGGTAACCGTATCACAAACAAATCACACGCTGATCGTGTTTGTTTGAGACTGACGTCTTAGGCACTTCGCAACTGGATGTGTGACTTGTAGCCCTTTGCAGTTATTCGTACTCAGATGTTTTCTTTACTGCAACCGTTATCAAAGTATTTAGGTTGGTAAAAATGAATGTGAACCCTCTAAATCCCAATTCTGGACGAAGATTTCTCGCATTGCCGATGACTGGAATACCCATTCCAAAACCGAGCATGACGACGGACTGCACAAATACGCCGGGTCCTGATGATGTTCACTCAAAAAAGAGCACAGCAACAGTATCGTTCGCGGTGTTAGATATTGCCGTTTCAAAATCTCCGTCTTTTTTCTTACTGAAACTCATTGTGATCCCATTCTTCATGGGATTTCAGTGACAGTGGCCATCTGATCTGTATATCTTTTTGGAGGGGAAAGAGGGGAGTAAACCCTGTTGCATTTTCTCATCCAAATTAATCTACGTGAGCTTATTGAGTGACCGTATCAACCAAGGACTGTAATTCTGGCGACAGCATCTATCCTGTAAGTGAACTGTCAGCAATTTAATGGTACCTCATGGAAACGACCTTTGTGCACGAAAAATGCAAGTGGGTTCTCCATCACGGGTAACTTCCAGCTCATCTTCCTACCCTTAGGTTTCGTAAATAGGGTTTGTTTGTGTCAATCCATTCGCATGATTGTACGTGGTTTATGAACTGGTTAGTTCGAAGGTTCCAGTGTACTTCACAAATAGCATTGCCTTGATCATCTGAGCCTCAATTTGTTGTTTTGTATTTTCAGTGGCTTCTGTTGTCCGTTGCGTACAAACGGTATTGTCGCCTTGCTCGCATGCTTCATATTGAATACCTTTGGGCGCATTTTGCGAATATCATGAAATGCAAATGGAAAAATCGTTAACTCTGACTGAATTTGTATCTTAGCTACTGGAGCACATGCGTGAATTCGAAGCTCGCTAGGATCGGTGACCTTTCACGATTGCATCTTATCACACACTGATTAGTGGATGTTGTTTAGTTTAAAAGGGTGAAATTTCAGATATTTTTGCAAAAAAGTGTCTCTGGTTTTCTCGCAATGGTGCTTCTCAACTGTTACTTTCTATGACAGGTTGAAGTAAAGCCGTATGTTTTGGACAATCAGATGTGTGACGAATGTCAAGGTGCTCGATGTGGTGGAAAATTCGCACCATTTTTCTGCGCCAACGTGACTTGTCTTCAGTATTACTGTGAACAATGTTGGGTTCAGATACATAGCCGCCATGGTAGAGAATACCACAAGCCACTGGTCAAAGAAGGTGCCGAACGCCCTCGTCCTGCGCTCTATCGGTGGTGATTTCAACGTTTTTCTTTCTATCCTGACTTTTCTTCAGCCGCCAATCGGTCTCCAGTATCGTTTAGCTGGCTCGCATTCACGATTCTAGCTACTCTGTTCGCCTAAACGTCGTTATTCGTCATGGTTGTCTCTGGTTTTTTCCTCACATGATTCAGTAGCCCGGTTCTTTACGCTTCCCTCCATTTCCACGGATTAGAAAACAGTCATTTTTCCAACTTCGTTCTTTTCTGTTTTTTATATTAGTCCATACTCTTATCTCCTCTTCCTTGCCATTCGATCACCGTCCTCCGGACTTTTGCAAGTTCACAGATCATTCGACGGCCAATCCAAGTTTGACGCATGATCTCACTTTTGGATAACGTAGACATCACGTACTAGACGCGCTCATGTGAGCTCCGATTACAGTCACTGGGATAAAGAAATATCGGCGCTCATTGGTTTCTCACTACTCATGGTCTTATTTTTCTTACTATATACCCCCAATGAACGTTCGTCACCACATCACAACGCGACCAAATTTACCTGACTGACATCCTGTATAACTGTCCACGTTTCACCTCCCAGCTTTGTTCGCAGATTGGACGTGTTTGTCTGTTTGTGATGTTAGGCGATGCGTTTTTGCCATCCTCTAGTCTGTGATTTCATCTGTTATCTCAACCAACCTTACTTTCAATCGTTTATACAATTGTCGTGGTTGTCTGTTGCGTTTGTTGCTTGTTTTTTTCTGCTATTTCTCTCAATCCAGTTTTCGCCGTACCTCTGTCACTAATCTTGTCATACTGGTTTGTCGCTAGTACTAGCTCTGTGATCACACCCTCCGTCCAACTACTCTCCCCTAAACGGATTTCCCGCATCCATCTTCACCTATGTACTATACATATTTTGATTTCGTTCTTCTATTTCCGAAACTTTCTGTTTACTTTGTTCTTTGTTTCCTTTCCGAGCTATTTTGCTGCTTCTCGTCGTTTTCCGAACTCACCCCGCCCACTCCTCAATCGTTGTGAGGTGAATGAGTGGCTTCCGGTCCAAGCACGTGGTGGTTGTACTTTCTGTTTCATATCAGAACAATCAGATATGGACAAATCAAACAGCGATGTGATACCAAAGATACCATGATGTGCGATGATCTCGTGATTTTTGTTGAGCGTCCACCAAGGCTGTGCCGTGCATCTCACCAAGCAATATGTGTACCTATTATGGACTATGCGCTACAGTGTGTTTTACCAATCTGATCTGATCTCAATGCCTTGTCTTATTTTCTTCTACGGGCATATTTATTCGAAATTTTTAGGACCTGTCAAACTGCTGGTGATTCTGATGTTGGTGTGTATCTTTGGAATGTTCCCGTGGACCGGTTTTCATTTAGCGCTTTTCCTCTGGATCCCTCTACACGATTCATCCTTTTTGGATTTAGACTGCCCCGGATCCCGCCGAATGCGGACAAATGACTCGCCCTACCCTTGCCTCTTCTGAATTATTTTAATCTGGACTATAATGCATATTCTTGTTCTGTTACGACTCTGTTCGTTACTGGAATCGATTTCCCCTGGATTCTCGTTTACGTTATTCTATAATTGATGCATCACTATCAGTTCACCTCACAAATCCAAGCACCTCTACTCACTGCATTTTTCTAGTGGTGTTGTCTACCTACAGCTTTCACCAAAAATTCTGTTGCTCTTTCTGCTGGTATATGTTAAAGTGAGTTTTCTACGACGCCAATAATTCTAGTTTTTACACGGTACACACGCACATCCTCTCAGCATTACGAATCTTCTATTTTTCGGCAACTAGACCACTCGTGTTCCGTTTCGAATCTCTGTTGATGACTACTGGCGTATATCCTTCAATCGCATCACTGAAATATCAATCTCTGAGTGGTTTAGTACTCCAATCGCCGTTGTTCCCATCTGTCTTCACATCATACTGACAAGTTCTCCATTGCCACAACGCGACCAAGGGTTTCCAATTGTGCTTCCTCGTTTTGTTGCCTGCTGAAGAATCCTGTGACTGACTACAAGGAAGACAACTTTCCTCGTATGTGGAGACCAGAACATTGTTGCGAAAGGAGTACCTGAGTGCCAGAGCGATCCCCTTTTTTGTTTATCCATCTCTTCTACTAATCCTTATCGTCTCACCTACCGCTTATTGCTCCGAACATGTTTTAATTGCGCAGCGTTACAAAATTCAGTTTGCAAGCTAGTCCATACCCGACGGAAGGTGCGCATACACAACTATTGATCGCTGAGAAATGGTCACATTTAGATCATAATATGCGGTTCTATTTCGGCGTGCATACATGAACTCAACTGTGCCACAGTCCGTTGCCCACAGTAGCGCAACTGCAAGGTACCCTGTTTCATCAGTGATTAACAGTCGTGTTTCCAGATACGATTTTTCATCGCTTTGCGCAACTTGTTTATGCAGACATATATACATACAAACACGTACACTCATTTCTTGTAACTCATTTTCATACGTTTTTCTGTTTTCTTTTTTTCTAATTTTTGCATACCGCATCAGTTTGGCGAAGAAACTTTTTCAAAAAATATTTTCGTAGTGTTTTTATTGGTTATATCTATGTTTATAGATTTTCGCCTACCTGAACATGTAGACTGGTGGACCGACTGACGATGGATCGGCCGTTGAATTGGCCCCCTGTTGAACATAGCGTTCTCGTCGTCGTTCTGAATTTTGATGCAAGTTACTAGATAATAATTTTTTTAATTTTTAATCCCCATTTTTGTTGTGTTAAGCATCAGCTTTCATACCAATTTTCTGAATTTATATTTCCACTTTTTCGGACTATATCCTTACACTTGCGTTGAAAACAGCCAAAAGGGTGGAATATATTTTTCCTGCACTGATGACCCCCTGTATCCAACCGTTTATTATTGGATATCTCCAGTCATACCGTTTTGTCTTCTGTAATCCATTGTATCCCTGTATGGTTCTGTTTTCTTCCTTTTTAGTCCCCACAACTTATCGATTTCTGATGTGCGCATTTTGTTTTTTCCTCTACTTTGGCCTTGCTGTTTTCTTTTCCCACTGGTTTCGCCCACGGTGCGGGCACTGCCATACAATCAGCTTAGTTATGGTTAGTTCCTGCTACTCTTTCATTGTCGTATACGGTGTTTACTTGGACATGACATACCATGTTTATGGCGGACGAACCGTATGCTCGATAATCACGAAGAGTATGTGACCGAATCAAACCGACAGTAAAGGATCGCCTAATGGACTACTGTCATAATGGAAAATATTCCCCGATGATAGGGGCTTATATTAATCTGCCCAGTATGTTGCTTTGGTTCTCCCATCCATCTTTCTCTGTTCCTTCCTCTCTCTCTTCCTTTCTCATCAATGTGCAATCATTTTTTTCAAAAAAACAAAGGTTCTGTTTCCAACTGTCACCGCCTACCTACGCATGCGATTTTCTACGATTTTTCATCTGGTTTAGTATTTAAACTATTTTTATAATTTATATTGATTTGAATATTTTTGAGTACCGTCGTCCTCGAAACGGTTTTCTAGGTCTCACTTCTACTCATTCACTCCCCTTGTCTACTTACCTCGGTTGTCTCAATTAAATTTTTATGTCACCAACTATTCCTCCGGTCCTGTTTGTCTTCTTTTACTCTGCTACCTGTTTCACGAAATTCCCCTGCCGAATAATACACCGACAAAGTGTGGAAGTACATTTATGCTCACGTCTGTCCAACTTTGGACATTTCTCGTCTTCGATTATTCCTAAGGTTTGTCGTTCAACTGACGTTCGTATTCTCGGTTTACATTCTTTGTTTTCTCCCCGACTTATTTTCATTGAATCCATAAATTGTCTCCCCTATATTGGAGTCCGGTTGTTCAGTTCATTTGCATGCCATAAACTCAATCTGCGTGTCCGGGCCATAGTCCCCTCCTTCTTTATAAGGCTTCATTGTTATCTGCCTCTAGACTTGATACCTCCTCTTGGCCTCTGTCTTCTCTAAGCCCGACCAAGCTGTGAGCGTATAATTTATCCTCACGCGGCTGAATGCCTAGTTACTGCATTCAGTCATAGCCTTTCATTCTTATCCCGCCCCAGGTGTCATCGGACTTTGTCCTAGTCTGTAGCCATGTGCACCGAATGTTTTGAGCGCTCTTTGTCAACCGGTTTTATGCATGAGCGTTTTTCTCTTCTTCCTTTGTGTGTACATGTTATCACGCTGGTCTATTGTTCAATTAGTGGCACCAAAAAGCTTTGCTGAAATTATTAATCTATGTTGTTTTTTTATCGCGGTTGACGGGATCGAGGTTTTGCTTAACATCCGAATGACTCAAATTTTGTCTTTTCAGTTAGTGGAATGACTAGTTTCTTCAGTCAGGAAATTCGGTTCGGTTTGATACCTTAAGCTAATATACTCTAGTTTTGATTAGCGCATTGTAGGATCGTTTGATTAAAAACCAAATAGGCGGGAATGGATTGTCTAATTAGGGAAATTGCAAGTGCTACACCTGGACATGAAACGATGCTTTTGTGCAGCTCCCGGGACCCTGTCATGGGTCAGAACCCGGAGTTTCGACCCCGAGTGAATATCAATGTTCACATGAGTCCGATGTCCACGAAAATAAGTCGTTGGTCGCTGCAGTAGCTGAGTTTCGGAGCCCTTTCCCCTAAGCCTTCCTGCTAGTTTGATGACAACCTTTTTGTACGCTAGTGTGGAAACGTTTTGTCTTCCAGTCTGAGCTGTAAATGAGCATCGTTCCATTTGCTGTGGTTATCCGACATTTGTTGGGTGATCAGGTGTAATCCCAGCGTCGTATATGCCTTAGTTGGGGAAACTTATCTACAATTCGCTAGGTTAATACCGTATCACTCATCTACCAATGTGGGTTGCTCGTTCTCCAGCGGCATGCGAATAGTGTTTAACAAAACTTGTGTTGCTGCCATCGGTTAGTACGACACACCAAAACGTAGGGAAATGGATGCCAAGGGGACGCGGGGTCAGCGACCTGTAGATGACATTTTCCGTTTTGCTTCAAAATTGGAATGTTAAATTTGTCTACTTTCTGCCAGCGATTCTATATACTTCTTGACTGTTCTTTGTCATTCTTTAAGAGAATTCTAGGCTTGTCTTTTTGGGTGAACTTAGAAGAATGTGCCATGGGTTTTTGACAAGATTCAAATCCGACCTTTATGCAAGCCAGTCCAAATAAGTGGGACTCTGCTATAGGAGCTCAGCTGAGTGGATGAGATATGCATATGTACATGTTTTCCTCTAGAATTTGCGGTTCTCTTCACGTTCCCTTGCAGTAAAACCAAGAGACTCACGAGCAGTGGTGCTTGCCGTACATAATACTGAGTTCATTTATTCCTTCCTAAGGAAAGCCCGGGGGGACACCAAGAGTGCGATTCCGAACTAACTGTTTATTTACTTTCTGTAAATCCTGCAGGCAGTCATTCTCACCATCCAGCAAACTGTCGATTATCGCCCTCGAGTGATATTCTTATTTGTTCTCGTCTTTTAGGGTCATGAATCCTCCAGGAAGACGTTCTATTCTGTTTTCCATTATTCTGATAATCGCCTAGTCGGATGTGAGAATTGATAAGTTATTCCGTGTTTCTAGTCAGTCGGTTGACTCGCGTTTGACGTGATTGTGCCCACGAAGGTGAAGTATCTATTAACTGGCACAGAATTCAGCTGAAACGTAAGCTCCAGTCAATTTGAAAAGGGGTTCTGGTGCGTGTGTAACAATTATCGATTGGTGAGCATTACCTAAAGAAAGAAATGACAGGAATTTAATCGCTGACGAATTCCGAAAATGATTGGAAGAGGCGACTCACGTGCATTTTTGCAATCCCTACTACTGTTCGGCTTACCTAAATCTAGTGGCTCTTTAGGTGAACTGATTTATTACCGCTTTCTACGTCACACATTCGCCAAGTGAGCGTGCCGCATGGAAAAGCCTAATGTGGTGCCCAAAAGCCATGGAACTTGTAATTATCTCGCGCACCCTCCCTCACTCAACTTTCCTTCCGTGTTTTCCTGACACATTTTATGATTAGTTAATAAGAACGTACCTGTATCTGAGCTGCTGAAATCCAAGACTTATCTTGACTGATGACATTTTGTGCTACTCAGGGAGATAAGTGATTACGCTATTCCCGGCTTGACATATTTTGGCATTGACTAGAGAGGAGTAATGGCATGTGGAGATCTGCATTCCTCATTATACTTCATTTAGGTCCTAAAATTTAGGCCAATCGGAGAGCTGTCAACCGGATGATATTCATGTTCCCAATTAGACAACGTGCTCGAAAAATCGGACGCATTATACTAAAATAAAACTCCGAGCAAACCCATCAGCATGGTTAGTAAAAAGTTCAAATTGCGGTTAAAATAGCGAACCTACAGAGGAAGGAACGAAAACAATGAAAAAAAAATAAAAACAAAGTGAATGTGCGCAAAAAAGTAAGGGCCGAAAGGAAAAAAAAACAAAAAAGAAAAAAACAAACGAAGAGAGGCATGTAGGAATCGGATGGGAACAAATCAATCAACAGATTCCATGCACACTGGTCACGCCACGAATTCGTATGTCTGA